>BFEA01000144.1:1158818-1179836 GCA_003427395.1 Chara braunii | reverse complement strand
TTTTTTTTTTAATTGGAATTCATTTATGAGCCCGCATATTACATCGTATGCACGTGTGTCTTCTTCTAAGGGCCCTCACTCTAGTACTCTCCACATCCACAAAAGACAAAAAATGTGGCGGCTTATCTTCAACTGATGAACCACAGACATGAGGCGCGTAACTTACCTAACAAAGTTTGTTCTTGTATTCTGCTTTTGATCGAGGAAGCCGTCTAGGTCCATTGATGGAGGGTCCCGTTCACACTTGAGGATTTTTTTTATTTTTTTTTTTGGGGGGGGGGAAGAATCACAAATTTCATTTCAACCTTGGAAAATGTAGAGGCCGGGAAACCCTCACACTTGAGGATTTGGGGTGCGTGCTAACTGAGGAACCACTGAGATGAGCGCTTAACTTAGCGAACAAAGTTGAACTTTGTTCTTGTATTCTGCTATTAATCAAGGAAGCCGTCTAGGTGCATTGACCGATGGTCCCGTTCACTCTTGGGAGTTTGGGGTGCGTGCTAATTGATCGTCTAGAAAACTCTTCTCGATCTCCTCTCATGGGACCCCGCTCCACTACTCTCGACATGTGCAAAACGAGAGTGAATCTTCCGCTAGAACATGGATGGATACACCGCCATGACTTTTGTCTTTGTGCATGTCCAGAATAGTGGAGCGAGGCCCATGTACTGCTGCAGGGATGAAGGGTCTTGTTCGCAATTGACGGTTGTTTCGGGTGGTCCTAACTCAGTCTGATCATCGAAGGCTCTTTGATGAATTCACGAGCACCTGAGTCCGTATGCACTCTAAAAAGGGAAAAAAAAAAAAGAGTTTGTTCGTATGATCGATCGTCTCCTGTATGCACTTGCCTGTGTCGCGAAGAGTTTGTTCGTGAAAAAAAAAAAAAAAAAAAAAAAAAAAAAAAAAGAGTTGGTTCGTATGATAGATCGTGGCCTGCTGTCAAGTGTTCCGACCTGGTTTTATGATAAGACTACACAGGTATTGGAGGTTGAAGCGAGAAGAATTCGTGCTGCCGGGATAACTCCGGGTTGAATTGTGAGGTCCCCGGCCTCGTTGCAAGAATTGGTATGAATGAATGTGTTTCCGAAAGAAAAAAAAAAGATAGATCGTGGCCTAAACCGAATCAGGTGAAACCGAGGCTCCTGATACCGAGGCTCCTGATGATCCCGGTGCTGGCGGCCAGGTGAAACCGGTAGGGACAAGCGCCATGTCGTTCTTCAAGTTATATTTTAAAATTCTGTCTGGTTCGGGACATGGTTTTTGCGTCGTTTTCTACTGGTTTCTTCCTCCCCCCTCTTCCCCCCCCCCTCTTCCTTCATGTCTTGCGTACTGTGACTCTTTGATTGTTTACTGAATGTCAGCTACGGCTTGACACTAAACCGAAGGCAATGTAAGGTCGTTAATGCTGTGTATTTTTAGACTGAAAGACCATAACCCAAATACCGCGACCGTAGGTTGTGTTCGGGTGAAGAACGTGCTAGTACGGAATGCATTGAAACTCGCCGAGGACCAAAGCCCTAGGATGGAATGACTCATGAAACGATAATTGGTAGAAGACCCCCTGTGAAAAACCTGCTGGGCTGTCCTTTTGGACATCCGTTAAAACTGGAACAATGCAAAGATTTTTTTTATTTTTATTTTTATTTATTTTTTATTTTTTTTTGTGGGTGGGGGGCCCGGGGGCGGGGGAAAGAAAGAAATATTATCATGGCCCGTGCTCAAGGATGACACCCATAAATCGAGAAATAGTTGGGAAAAAGGACAAACTTGTTGGGCTGTTTACCCCCAATCTCTGCCCACCGATACTCATTGGTAGAAGACCCCCACTGAAAAACCTGCTGGGCTGTCCGTCGAGACATGGATTCCGTTAAAACTGGAACAATTCAAAGAGATATTACCATGGCCCGTGCTCGAGAATGACAGCCATAAATAGAGAAATGGTTTGGGAAAAGTACAAACTTTTTGGGCTGTTTGATGTGTACGGTTTGCGTACTACCCGGCCAAACCTTTCCCTTTACCCAAGCCGAGGGCTTTCAATGGAACCAGCCAAATAGGTTGTCGGGTGGGGTTCTCCAACCAAATGGCCCAATAGCGTCTCGGGTGGGCCCAGTGGGGGTCTTTGACCAATAGACCCTTCAACCAATGGTCCAAAGGAACGAAAAATGGACCCGGTCTCAGTTATCCTTAGTCTGACTAGATGGTGGGGGAAGAGCGTTAAACGAGGCAAAATTGGTAGATGGCCCCTACAAGAGATCTTGAACGGGGTTGCCTACCCATTTTCGACGACGGGAGAGTTACAAAAACTTCAAAAAGTTGAGAAGCTGAACTTCACTTAGGGAGAGTGTTACAGGAGGGAAATCAGGTAGATTGCCCCTGCAAGAGATCTTGAATGGGGTTGTCTACCCGGAACTTCACTTTAGGAGAGTAGTACACAAGGGAAAGAACGTAGATTGCCACTGGAAGAGATCTTGAACGGGATTGTCTACCCATTTCACTCTACGGAACACTTAAAAAAAGTTAAGAAGTTGATTATGGCTTGTGCAATGGTAGCCCTTTCCTCAGGAACTCAAGTAAACCACCAGTACCTCCAAAAAGTGCTCCGTGCTAACGGCCAGCCAAAAGTGGAAATCGCGCCGTTTCCACTTGGCTGAATCGAGGCTACCGGCCCAGGCCCGTTCCTCCCAAAAGCCACGCCCACTAACGCGGAGCACTTTTACGAGGCACTGGTGGTTTAAGGAGATTTTGCATCTCGTTGAGCAAGAGAGAACGTTGTGTTGAAACCCAGCCTGCCTAGAGCAGTGCTTTAAGGAACTCGACAAGATGGACCTCACTATATTGGGGGGTTGGCAATGGCCAAACGCGCTCTGTGCCCAGCCGGAAACTAGAGTATTAAAAGGTCCAATTGGTTTCTAGCACAAAAGGTGTAACTCACCGTGCGAAAAAGGAAAATGAAGGGCAAAAGGGTTACGAACAATTTTATTGGTGATCCGGATCGGGGTTAGGAAGAATCCACTGTCCTCTAGGCTCCCGCCAGTTCGTTATTCGCTCGGGAACCGACATGTGTCGGCTCTGATATCGAACCAGGCGAACTCACAACTTACACTGTTTTCCTGTTGGAGTGACTTAAAATGTGAAAAAGGGCTGCCTCCCTTCTCCTCCTCCAACTCTCTGCACATCTCCACTCTGATACCGAACACGGCGAACTCGCACCTTACACTGTCTTGCAAAATTCGCAATAAGAGTTGGCGGGGCACAGTCCAGTTGTTATCTTCATCACTTCCTTTCTCCTTGCGACGTGTAGTCGAAACCTCGTTCCTTCAGCCGTTCAGTATATCAACAGTTAGAACTAGGGGTGTGCGGCCACTATGGTGCAACAATCGGCCGCAGAATAACAATCAACTGATTAAAAGGAAGAAAAATAAAAAAAGTAGGGAATATGGTGCCAGCAATCACAAATCCAGAATTAACCAACCCAAAGCACTGCACTTTATAAGGGAACAGATACGGGTGACCGTTTGGGCCACGACTTTGCAGACGTCCCACTCGCACACACGTGTCCAATCCTTGTCATACGGGAAGAGGTGTGGGCGGAGGTGTTCACAAAGTTGGGGCGCATATGATCCAATGGGGTCAGTCCACATGGTCATCGACAGTTAATCACACATACATCCGTTATTCACAAAACACACAGAATCAATCCCATCAACTCGGGGAATAGCCCACACGAAGGAAATCGGGCAATATGATGCGACATTCATGTTTGATATTCCTCCAAGAGGGGAGAATTACCTAGAAAGCTAATAGACGAGTTCGGGAAGAAATTATTCTAAATTGCAGTCGCAAGTTGTTTCAATAGAGGGGGAGGGAATCGACGACATCTACGACTTGGGGGATTTAATCCATAGTCAAGTGTCACGTCATCGATCAAATCACAGACTGGTAATTAATGTCAATGCGTGTCTGATCTTTGACGAAGGCGGGGAGCACTAAAACTAAAGAGGTCTCATTCATTCTCATTCATAAAAGGATTGTGGGGCTTTGGTGTCAGCGAAGCTGCTCACCTTCGCGCTTTCAAGAGATATACGGTCAATGCAATACTTATTGGAAGCGAGAAAGCCAAGCCATAAAATGCACACGCATTTATTAATCATGCATAGTCTATACAATAAACCTTGTGCATACAATAGTGAAATGACCTAATCATTCATCACGAGAGGACAAAAATACATTCCACCATAACATTCAAAAAAAGAAAAATTTATTCACACATACACGCTCATTTATCATATCATCAAGGAGAGACGAGTTTGATAAAACGATCCATCGTACTTTCATAATTTTGAAAGATTCACGCCTTGTACGATGCTTGTCAAAAGTGAGAAAGTACAAGGAGTGGTTAGTGTACCATCCACAAAGAATGCAACAAGAGAGAAGGAAGAAAGAGAAATTAAAACACTTGATAAACCAAACAAACATAGAAAACCAAACAATCTGTATAGACCGGAGAAAACCAAAATTTTTCCACTCATTTTCACTCCGTTGGTGCTACTTTTACACGTTGTATGACGCACCTAGTGATGGAAAACATACCAAATCAAGGCTCCTGTTAAGAGAAGGTGATTAGTGAGATGAAAGTTTGTCCACGGAGCCTTATTTTTATCACATACAAAAGCAGGTCAACAAGTGATCCCAAAAGCCGCTTGTAGTCGAGAAATGAATTCTTTGCTCTGCTGAAACCGCGCAAATATAACAATTCATTCCACAACACTAGATACCACTTACAAACTTAGAGGAAAGTTAAGAAAACCCAGGCAGGATAACGGTCACTCCAAAATATATTGCGTTGTACGAAAGCAGGACGTCTTGGCATATGCACCTTTTGAGTCCTTTCATTAAAGAAGCAGAAAACATATGCAGTTCACTCATCCCGAATTTCGTTTGTAGTTCTTTAAAGTAAGCGGCAAAGACACACTAGAAAAAAAGAAAACAAAGAACTACTCCGAAAATGTGCGCCCTGGTACCGAAACCAGACATCTTGACATTTGCGTATTTATAGTCCTATAAATTGGAAAGCAAAAAACCATGTCAGCTTCGGAATTCTCCATTCGGTTTATAGTTCTATAAACTGTGACGCACAAATATGCGAGAAAAAAAAAAACAAAGAAGCACTCCGAAAATGTGCGCCCTTGTACCGAAGCCAGACATCTTGACATTTGCGTATTCACAGTCCTATAAATTGAAAAGCAAAAAAACATGTCAGCTTCGGAATTCTCCATTCCGTTTATAATGCTATAAACGGTGACGCACAAACATGCAAGAAAAAAGAAAACAAAGAAGCACTCCGAAAATGGGCGCCCTTGTACCAAAGCCAGACATCTTGACATTTGCGTATTTATAGTCCTATAAATTGGAACGCAAAAAAACATCTCAGCTTCGGAATTCTCGTTTATAGTTCTATAAACTGTGACGCACAAAGACGAGAGAAAAAGCGAATGGTGACACCATTTCTAACCCGCAAGAATGAGCCAAGAAGTACTAGAAATTGTTACTTTGAAACCGAGGTCTTGGAAACGCCTAAGGGACAGATCTTTGGAAAATGACCTGAATCACTTTGAAATAAATCTCTACAATTGTTACTTCTCTAAAAAGAGCGTCTCGCCGATGTTTTTGTGCTGAGCGGAGGTCACATGCGTGAAGCTCGTGAACGGTTGCGAAAACCGAATTCGTGAAAACATAACAAAACCACAAAACCTAACATTTTTTACAGAATGGAAAAGTAAAATTCAAACTGTTATTTTTTACACATAAAAAAGAGCGTTTTTAAGTATTTCCCAATAAAGGAGGTAAAAAAATAGGCAAAAAGTGTAGCGATTCTCAAAATGTACAAGAAAATCCTTTCTAGCAAAGAGCATGTTATAGGACTATAAGTCGTTCTCAGTAGATTTACAAAAAACATAGCTCAAACAAGACAATCTTTAACGATTACAAGGCGAACCCGAAAGATGTTAAAAAAAACAGTTTCAGTGAATACTCATTTATAGAACTATAAGTCATTTTCAGCAGTTTGGTAAAAACCAGATTCTGCGAAATCAAGTTTATAGAACTATAAATTAATATAACTCCATTTTTAAGTTAACTATAAAACCCTTGTCAGAAAATATATGTTATGTAAAAGAAGAATTAAAACAACTTTTGTCTAGGAGACATCTTCAAATTTCTAACCAACGATGATTTAAAATTAAAAAAAAAAAAAAAAATTAAAAACACCTGATTCTGCGAAATCGAGTTTATAGAACTATAAATTAATATAACTCCGTTTTTAAGTTAACTGTAAAACCCTTGTCAAAAAATATATGTTGTGTAAAAGAAGAATTAAAACAACTTTGGCTGGGGGACATCTTCAAATTCGTAGCCAACGATGATTTAAAATTAAAAAATGAAATTCATCCATGTATGAGAGAACATATCAAAGCGAATGTATTCGTGAATAGGAGAGCATGTGTGCATCTTTGGGAAACCCCCGAATAGGTTCGCCGTGCTACATACCTTACAAAACTATAAATATGATTTTTTTAGTTAAACAAAATATTGTGATATTTCAGTTCCTGAATTAACGGTGCTTTGCAAGGTACTGTGTAAAAAAACTTGTTTCTCTCCTCATCTATTGTTTTTTTGCGGTTAATTTACTTCACATAAAATTTTGCTTATGTAGGAGGCCTGAAAAAAGTATTATCAGAATCTTTAAAAATTTTCGTGCAAACCTAACAATTTATTTTGTTAGGTTTTCATGAATTCTATGTTATATGGTATCTCGCTATGAAACTTTCCATTAGAGAAGGCAATTTGGAGCCCCCCGCTCTTATAACTTTGGCCTCTAGACATGCAACCAACCATTACCTGTCAACCCGCTCGAGCATTGTCGATCTCTATCGAAGCGTACTCAACTGAAACCCTAGCGATCGTAACCTTGTGAAATCAGACTCATACATTCATCCGCTTGAGATTCTGCATTATGAAGCAGCGATTCAAGGTGCGATCATGCAAAGTTGCAACCAACTCGTCAGGACTTTCCAACTTACTAATTACCACCGCTACCCAACCACTACTCCAACAGAGTTCGCAGATGCATGCGAAAACAACAACAACAAAATGGAAGATTTATAATTGCGAAGAAAGAGGAAGAAGGAAAGGAGGTCGGACGAACCAAGGAATGAGACGGGTGGGAAAGGGGGTAAAGAGATGGGAGAGAATGCCATGCTCACCTTTCAACAGTGATTATACCCAATTGGATTACAAAGTGGTGAGATCGAAGTCTCACTGCACGTTTCCATCCGACTTTTATAATCTCCTGCAGATAAACAAGATCCTTCATAAATTTAGAGGAAGAATGAAAATGAGGTTACGAGAAATGGTGTAAGTTGGGCTCAAGATTCAAGGAGGTGAAGAAGAAAGAAAGAGGACGAAGAAGACAACTACAACTTAACGGCGAGGGCACCAAAATGGACGAAGAACTGCACCGTGAAAGGTTACATATAGAAGTGCGCACACATTAATGCATTGACAAAAAAAACGCAAAAGCACCAAAATAGCTACCTGAAATGACAAAGAAGTTACGCCTAATTCCTACAACTGAATTTAAATTGAAAAATTCAAAAAGAAAACAATGTCACTGAGGCGCACGATCACCAACATTGATTCTTATTCCAATAATTTATGAACAAAATTTTGTAGGAAGTACGTTTCCGAAATCGATACAAAATATTATGCCTTGTTCCCGAATTTCGTGAAATTATGAAAACTCAAAAAACAAATTAATGGCGCTCGCTAAGATGCTCGTAACTCTTATTGTAAGACTTGTATAATTTTCAAGCGTATTTTCGAAAGTTGTAAAAAGCAAGAATTTTTTTTACAAATTGATTAAAAGATCAAAGTTTTGCATTAAAACCTCATTCCGAAGGGTAACGTTGGAGTCCTGAAAACACACCCGAAACATAGTGTACAAGTCTTTCTCGAAACATTAGAAAGGAAAGGAGTTATGAAAATGATGCGCATATATAAGATTGTGCATCACACTATCAGGAGTCGAAGTTATGTCTGTATTTCAACAATTCACGGTTGTTCTTACTATGCTCAACTCCTTGGTTAATTTCGTGAAATTCTTTCTTAAAAAAACCAAGCCCACCATGTAGTTTTGCATTGAAAAAAAAAACTATATTCGCTGCCCTGACGAAGGTTGTAGTAAGTGCATTGTCGCTTTTGTGTTAAGGCGACGTAAAGTTTTGCGGCGGGTAACCACTCTAACTAGGTACAAGATGGAAGTTGCGTGGTGACCAATTCTTTGCATTTTGTAGAAGGACTAACAATTATTTGGTTGCCCTACGAGTACATTTAAAGCATATAGGACCAGAACTTCCTAGTGGTGGGAGGTCCAAAAATGGTTCAAAAGTCTTGGAACGACGGTATTTTTTAGACCGCTAAATTTTGAAGATCTGGCATTCTTGAATGGGCTTAGCCACATACATTGGCAACTCGTTGCAAAATGTTGAGAGCGTGTAAAATAATTATTGAAAAAATCATAGAGAAGTAAGGGACACGACTGTTGAGCACTGTATATTTGTTCACGAATGTTCTTCAAAAGTCAACAAACGTGAACACAATTTATTTTCTTTTAATTTACTTTGAGGGGGGGGGGGGGGCATGCACACACAAACCCATACACACACACTCTCTCTTTCTCTCTCTTTCTCTCTCTTTCTCATGCAGGCAAATGCACAAGGCACTCGTAATAGTCCCGATGCATTTGAAATAGGGGTAATCTGGCTGCACCAAGTTCATTGACGGCGACAAATACATTTACACCGTTTGAAAGTTTTAATGTAGCAGGATTCAGGACAATTACGAGCACACACACACACACACACACACACACACACACACACACACACACACACACACACACACACACACATATCGTAACCCACATGCGCACACACATTCGCAATCCCGCTACACACGCACGCTCACACACATAAACACACTCGTAGACACACAAACACACTCTCTCTCTCTCTTCTTCTTCTCTCTCTCTCGTGCACACCATTCTATATGTAATGGACGAGAGATTGAACCTGAATCCTGATTTATTCACTAATCCAGTACTATAATGTATCCAGTCAATGGGGATTGAGCCCAGGACCTCCCGAATGCCACTTCCGTGCCTACCAACTGAGAGAGGCAGCTTGCTAGAGTCCACCCGTGTGGTCACAAGGGTACCCAGAGTTGCAATTATTTTTTTTTTTTTTCTCGATTGATGCTTGTCATCCTTGCGCACTGGCCCTGAATTTACGGACTCAATCAAACAGCAAATTCAGACTGTGATTAGAGCACAGTGGGATAATGTCAAAGAGAAAATTCAACATTTACACTCACTCAATGAAATTAGAGATCATATTCAGAAATTCAGTCACAGTTGGCTGGGGGGACCACAGGAGGGAAAAATAGGCCAGATCAAGAGGAAGGGGGGTGACGGACAGGAGTTTGGAAGTATAAACAATGCTTATTACCTGAAGTTTGAAGAATGGACTGTGGTGATCCAAGTATCCCAATGAGGCAGTTATCAGAATTCCCCGACCCATTTCCTCCACAATCAGGATGTTGAGTTCCATGGTCTTGGTATGGAAATGATTGAGGAATTATCTCATTATAATGGATTACAAGCTAGCATATTACGGAATTCAGGCGCCCCTTATGAGGGTGAAGAGGCTGGATACATTAGAAATGAGAAGGAAGGAGCAATCAGTATGAGCATAAGGACTAGCAATTCAAAAGATCATTCGGCTCCCACAATTGGGAGAAGAGGTTCAGTGCTCAGATACCATTGTGGAAATGTGTAACTAATGGGACACTGGACCTGGTTTCCAGCAGGTGCAGCTCCCCACCAATAGATGGAGTGACATGCATAAGCTATACTAGTTGGGGAGATCTGTATCACCTCAACTAGTACTACCTGCACAGTCTTGTTTGAAAAAAAAAATAAAAAATAAAAAAAAATCCTTGCGCACTGGGCCCATGCTAATCTTCTCTCGGATGTCCCGAAGGACGGGTGTTGCAAATTCGCGGTACCAAATGCGGGGAATATTTGTGCCTTTAGGTCCCTCTGTTGGAACAGGGGTCCGCTTCTTGGCGGGGCCCGGCGGAGGAAGGGTCAGAAGTCGGGGGGCCGGCGGAAGAAGTCGGGGGTCAGAAGTCGGGGCCGGCGGAGGGAAGATCAGCGGAAGGTGGCGGGAAGTGGACAGCGAGAGGACCAACTTGCGGAGTTCCCGAAGTGACCTTCGTTTTCTTTTTGTTTTTGAGATATCGTCATTTCACCCATCTGCTTTCAGTGGAGTTCGAACTCCGGTCTGTATTTCTTTTTTTTTTTTTTTTTTTTTGGGAAAAGTTCGTTCAGGGGCTTACGAATTGTGGTAAAAAAAAATAAAAAAATAAATTGTGGGTGGCCAGCTGGTAGTGATCAGTATTTACTGTCGCCCGGCAAGGTGACAGTTGATTGATTGGAAGAAGGGCAGCAGGGCAGCGGTAGGTGTGTTTTCTTGGGGCACTCTTGAACGGCTGAAGCGCCGGCACACAAGCGGTGGATGGGGGGGGGAGAGAGAGAGAGAGAGAGAGAGAGAGAGAGAGAGAGGGTAGCGTGATATGACGAGAGGAGACGAAAGGGAAGATGGCGACAGGAGAAGAGAGGTAATCAATCATTCAATTCCTGAATCAATCAACACCTAACGCTGTCCATCTATCATTGAAGCACCTAATCAATCAGCAAGTCGACCATGTATTCCAGTGATCGAACTGTACTCAATCAGCCAATCGACGATCTATTCCAGTGATCGAACTGTAATCAATCAGCCANATCTATTCCAGTGATCGAACTGTAATCAATCAGCCAATCGACCAGCTATTCCAGTGATCGAACGGTAATCAATCAGCCCATCGATCAGCTATTCCAGTGAGCGAAGTATCAGCGAATTAAGCAATCAAACAGACGCACTGTGCGCTGCAATGTGAGCGACCTCGACAAAAATAAACACAGTGTGGCCATGTGCTCTCTATGCGGATAAACTGTGTTTCCAGTGCGCTCTATTGGATTAGACTGTGTTGCCCATGCGCTCTATGCGGATAAAATGCGTCTTTCCCCACGCGCTCTATTCGCGTGAGCTGTGTTTCCCACGCGCTCTATGCGGATAAACTGTCTTTACCCCGCGCTCTATTCGGGTAAGCTGTGTGGTAGCTGTGTTTCCCACGCGCTCTATGCGGATAAACTCTGTCTTTACCCCGCGCTCTATTCGGGTAAGCTGTGTGGTAATATGGCGGGCGGCGAAGATGAGGGTTATGTGCCCGTGCGTTCTTTTCGAATAAATGTGCTGGTGACCCTTCTTTATTCGAATAGAACGCCCAGTCACTACTATGGATGTGTGTGGCGGCGGAGTTGAAGATTACGTGCCCATGCGTTCTATTGGGGTAAATGTGGTGGTGACCCATCCTGATCCGAACAGAACGCCCCGTCATTATGGCTGTATGTGGGCAATATTCTGTCTAAATACAGCGATAATGAACGGGCGTTCTTTTTTAAGTCAAATTATTCTGCCTGAATAAGACATTCACTTGAAAAAAAAAATGAGGCATGCAAAGCTTCTCAGTGTTCTCACAACAAAATACAGACAGTTTGATTCGAGCGCGTAAAACCGAATTATCCGATTATTATCGTACTTTTGTAGTGATTTTTCATCATAGAGCAAGTCTGAGTCTATTTATTATGTTCGATAAGAGAAAGATGCGCTGCTGGAATTACCATTAAACAATCAATAAAAAAATAAAAATAAATAAAAATAAATAAATAAATAAATAAATATCGTCTACGGTAGACTTTCGGATATGTTTACACCGAGCGAGTTGCGAATGGCGAGGGGTTCTGCTTCGAGGCGCTCTTTCCCTGGACTTGTTCTCGTCCTCTATCCTTTTTTTTTTTTTTTTTTTTTTTTTTGCTCTCTCTGTCTCTCTCTCTCTCTCTCTCTCTCTCTCTCTTTCTCTCTCTCCCCTTTTCAGGGGTTCTCAGAGAGTTACTTACTTTATTATTGGCGGGAAATGTGATTTTGCGATTGGCGAGGGGTTGTCTGCTTCGAGGTGCTCTTTCCCTGGACTTGTTTTCGTCCTGTCTCCTTTTTAGGGGTTCTGTGAGACTTGCTGCGCGTTTTATTGGCGGGAAATGTGATTTGATCGATCACCAGTTATGGGCAGCAGCGCGATTTGCTCATTAGCGAGGTGCTGAATCGTCGCGAGTTATTTTGGCGGGAAACATGATTTGTTTGCTGTTTTTTAAGTAAGGACTTTTTAACTCCTTAATTGATTGATGATCACAAGTTATGAGCTCTCCTTTCAAGGGTTCTGTGAGTGTTATAATTGGCGGGAAATGTGATTTTTCGCTGTTTAAACTTTTTTTTTTTTTTTTTTTAGTAATAATGGTTACAATTTTTAACTCAGTAGTTAATGATCAATCACCGGTTGTGGGCAGCGCGATTTACTCGTTGGCGAGGTGCTGAATCGTCGCGAGTTACTTTTGGCGGGAAACGTGATTTGTTTGCTGATTGCTGATCAATCACCAGTAATGGGCAAGTCACGTGCTGAATAGACGTCGCAAAAAAAAAAAAAAAAAAAAAAAGAAGTCGCTGCAATCGTTGTAATTCAAAGAAAATTACTAAATTAGGATGCCCCCTGCAAAAGGATGAATGTAATCGTGACACACATTGATCGAGAAATGGTCCAAATTTCCAAAAAAAAAAAAAAAAGAAGTCGCTGCAATCGTTGTTGAAAAATTCATGAATGTTACGGAGTGTAGGACTCGGGCGGCCGTACTGGCAGAACTTCTCGCTTCCCCTAGTATGAACGTGGCCTCCTTTTCGGCTAGATTCGTGCGAATTCTGCTCACGTTACCGTTGCCAACAAAGCCTTTCTCTGCTCCAAGTACGCCTTTCTACTCGCCATAGGGATTTTTTTTTTTTTTTTTTTTTTTTGTGTGTGTGTGTGTGGTCCAATGGACCACGGATCAGATATTAAACTGATCAGAACAGATACTACACTTTATCTTAGCCAAAAGGCCGAGAAAGGTATGGCATAGGGATTTTAGTTCCAAAAAATACTTGTAAAAGGGATATTACGGAGATGTAATGAAGGTTTTCGCTTCCCCTAGTATGAACGTGGCCTCCTTTTCGTCTAGATTCGTGCAAATCCTGCTCACGTTACGTTGCCAGCAGAGCCTTTCTCTGCTCCAGGTACGCCTTTCTACTTGCAATAAAGATTGCAGTTCCGAAATACTGATAAAAGGGATATTACTGATAAAAAAAAAAGAAAGAAAAGGGATATTACTGCGATAATATGAGGGTTTTCGCTTCCCCTAGTATGAACGTGGCCTCCTTTTCGTCTAGATTCGTGCAAATTCTGCTCACGCTACGTTGCCAGCCGAGCATTTCTCTGCTCCAAGTACGCCTTTCTACTTGCAATAAAGATTGCAGTTCCGAAATACTGATAAAAGGGATATTATTGAGATATTATCTGGGTTTTCGCTCCACTGCACTACACTCTACATGCATTAGGACGCTATCTCGACCAGGTGCATTCCGACGAGTCCAACATTTTGAACGTATCCGGCTCAGAAATCGTCCGACAGTGTAGTGGAGTGAGGCCCTAAGTTGAAAAATCGAGGGCGGGAAATGAAAACGGAAGGTGCATGACTTGACCTTGGATTATTCATCATGATCTGGTACCTTGCCCCCCCCCCCTTTCCCCCTACTCCACCCCCCTTCCCCCCTCTTTTTCGTCTTTCTCTTTATCTCTTTCCCCCCAAGTACACGTATGGGGGGGGGAGGGGGGTGGTAGGGGAGTCTGTGTGTGTGTGTGTTTCTTTAAAATTACAACAACAAAATAATAAAATTTTGGAATGCCTAAAATGATGGGAAGAAAAAAAAAATAAAAAAAAAAATGATGGGAAGGTAGGTCAATAGGCTAGCGAGTGGGATGAAACCCTATCCTTTCCCTGTTCCCGCCAATTTGATTGTTTCCCTGTTTCCCGCCAATATGATTGTTTCCCTGTTTCCCGCCAATATGATTGTTTCCCTGTTCCCACCAATATGATTGTTTCCCTGTTTCCCGCCAATATGATTGTTTCCCTGTTCCCGCCAATATGATTGTTTCCCTGTTCCCGCCAATATGATTGTTTCCCTGTTCCCGCCAAAAGGATGCAGCGCTTGGAGAGGGGGGCTATCGAGGGAGACACAGTCAGTGCCCGTGCGATCTACTCGAGGAAGGCTAGGAGGAAGACGTGGTGATGAGGATTGGCAGGGTTCTGTGAACGCGCATGTGGGAGGGAGATCTAACGAGGAGTAGGATTGGGAGGAAGATTTAGTGAGGAGTAGGATTGGCAGGATTCAAGAAGGAAGATGTGGTGATCAAAGACATGGGTGTGTGCATGGGAGGGAGAGGGGTTGAAGCAATATAGAGGTGAAAATGGGAAGATCTGTCAGGCGTGGGAGGGAATTGGGAATGCAGAGTGGCCTGCGTCGGGCGAGGATATAGATAGATAGATAGATAGATAGATAGATAGATAGATGGACAAAAAGGGGGAGCATGGACAAGTGTCGGGCATGGTAGACGGGTGAGAGAGAGCGGGTAGAGCGGGTAGAGCGGGTAGAGCGGGTAGAGCAAGGTGGAGACGGGGAATGGTTGGACAGGGGGAGAAGGCAAATTGATAGGCTAGCGTGTGTTTGTGTATGTGTGTGTGTGTGTGTGAGAGAGAGAGAGAGAGAGAGAGAGAGAGAGAGAGAGAGAGAGAGAGAGAGAGAGGTACTTCACTTTAAAAAAAAAATAAAAAAATTTACTCAAAAAAAGAAAAAGAAAAAGAATTTGCACTTCAGCGTCCGGTGGGGGGGGGGGTGTAGAATAGAGATATGCACCCACCAGGGGGGTAGAATAGAGATATGCATCCACCAGGGGGGTAGAATACCTTCTCGCCTGGACCTCTCCCCAGCCCATCATAGGACTATTAAGGAGTCCAGGCGAGAAGGTATTCAAGTCATTACATGAGCCATTTGAATGAAAAAAAAAAAAAAAAGAAGAAGAAAGGGAGGCGCATTCCCCATGGATGTAGAAGTCTGCCCGATGGAGGTAAGTAGGTAGGTATGCCGGAGAATGTGTAGCCATGGGGTGAACTGTAGACTGCCAAACCCCCGCAGACTGAGCGGGCGGTTTTCCACTGCCACTCCGCCCTCCTTTTTTTGTGTGGAGGAGGGAGGGAGGAGGTAAGCAGGGGAGGGAGGAGGTAGAAGGGGAAGAAGACAACAGGTCGGGCCGGTTCATGGACGGACGCATCTTAGTGTGTGCATGGACACGTCATATTTGCCAAATTTGCTAAGATTGGATCTGATTCGTGTTTGGCTTTTTGTGTTCTTTTTGTGTTCGTTGATAACTGCGGATCCAGGCAGTAAACGTCGCACAGCAAGAGATGGAGTTCAGGGTGGAGATGTTCAGCAGGTGATTATTAAAACATATTCTTCGTCCTGCTCTCTGTCTTCTTCCCCCTCCTCCTTTCCCCATCCTCCCCTTTTGCTCCTCCTTCCTCCCTTTCGTCCCCGCCTTCCCTCCTCCCTCCTCCCTCCCCTACTCCGTCCCTACTCCCTCCCCTGCTCCCTCTCTCCCCTTCTTCCTCCCTCCCCCTCCCCTGCTCCCTCCCTTCTCGCTCCTCCGTCCTCCCCCCTCCTTCCTCCTTGCTCCCTCCTTCCCTCCTATGTTTTCCGTCCTCCCTTCTCCCTCCTCCCTCCTCCCTCCTCTCTCCTCACTCCTGCTCTCTTCTCCTCCTCCCTCGCTCCTTCTCGTCCTCCTCCTTGTGCTTGTGCTTCCACTTCTGCTGCTGGCGTTGCTTTTTCGTTTTCATTGGTGTTGCTTCTGCTGCGGTCTGTGACTCGAGTAACAAAATACATCGGTTAGTGACGTCGCTGACTCAGATATAAGTCAGTGTTGAAGGGAGGCTGACTACCGTCTTCACCCGAATAGAACGCCAGCTCATTATCGCTGCATCTGGACTGAAAGTTGGGCCAAATGCAGCTATAATGACCGGGCGTTCTATTCATGTGAAGACGGTGGGGACAGTCCAATTAACTGCAGTTCAGTATGGAAGACTTGCCAGCTGTTGGGTTTGCCAATCAGGACAGGGAAGTGCAAAAGTCGCAGCTATTGTCTTGAAGCTGCGCTGGCCTGTCAATTCATGCAAACTCATTCCGTCTTCTTTTCGATGCGTCTTATGTTTTTGCAATTTTGCAATTACCGATTCTTTGTTTCTTCGTTGCACTTCACAAATGCTACCGTTGGATCAAGAAAAAAAGAATCTGACTGATGTCAAGAGAAAAAGAATCTGATGTCAAGAAAAAAAGAATCTGACTGATGTCAAGAAAAAAAGAATCTGATGTCAAGAAACAAAGAATCTGACTGATGTCAAGAAAAAAAGAATCTGACTGATGTCAAGAAAGAAAGAATCTGACTGATGTCAAGAAAAAAAGAATCTGACTGATGTCAAGAAAAAAAGAATCTGATGTCAAGAAAAAAAGAATCTGATGTCAAGAAAAAAGAATTTGATGTCAAGAAAAAAAGAATCTGATGTCGCGCTCAGCACTTGGCTTTTTTTGTTTTTTAATTGGTCGAGTACTGGTCACTCAGTCATCATCACTTAGTTGTTGCCTTGGAATTTGGAATGATAGCCTGTCTCATCTCCTGGCGGCGGCACGGACTGAATCAGATTCAGATATAATATGGAGCTGCGGCAAACTGTTGAACGAGCAGAATGACTTATGCACCACTGTCACTCTCAGAGGTGGAAACGAAAACGAGCCCCGTAGTTCATTTCATTCGTAAGTTCTCCGATTTAAACAGAAGATAAATTTTCCATGTTCATTGTTCTTCTTATATCTTTTGTAATTGGAGCTGAAATCAGACTTGACGCAACTCGCTTCCACATGCATGCAAACAGATGACGACTCGAACTGGCGCAGTACGGCCACACAAAGCTCAGAGATAAAAAATGTAGCCAGGACCACAGTTCAGATCCAACTTGTCTTGAATGGCTATGGCGCCAAGCGCCTGACAAAGATTCCCACACCCGATCACAACTGTATTCATGAGCAACATGTTCACACGCACATGCACACACCTTAACGCTAGCTACGATCACCCTGAATGTCCCTCACACACACGCACACACACACAATACACACACACACACACACACACACACACACACACACACACACACACACACACGCACACACAATCAGTTTTATGTCTGTCAGTCTTTCTTCTGTTGTTTGTTCTCCCCCTGATTTTTTCTAAGTATTTTTTTGTGTGCCGAACTGAGCACCCTTAAGGAGTGCCAAACAGGCGGTGGTTCCTCGTTTGGAGTGCCTACTGCACTATTATGGGGGCCGCTCGGTTTGGGGTGTCTATGTTGCCTGTCGGTGATGACGGATGTTTCTCGGAGTGACTCCCTGGCTTAGTGGGTGGTGGGAACCAACAGTCTGCGGGGTTCAATCGTGATGTGAGTAGGTCATGTGCTGCTTTGCTCCGTGTTGGATGTGGACGTTCTCGTCTGCGCTCCGCCGTTGCCCTGCTGCCTGCCCCGCTTGCTTCGCGTGTGGTTCTTTGCAGGTTGATGTGTTCACTGTGCTGTGTGGCCGTGTTGTTGGTGTTGCCTTGCGCTTCGCTGCTCCGCTGCCGTGCTGCTCATCTGCTGGCCGTGCCTTCCGTGTTTTGCCGCTTGTGTGTCCTGTAGGTTGGTGCCTTGTGTTCCGCTCCACGGTTGCCGAGCTGCTGGTCCGCTCGCCCTGTCGTCCCATGCAGTGCTGTTGCCTGTGCTTCACAGGGTTGCTGCCCGCTGCTTTGTTCCGCTTGGGGACAGTCTGCCTTCAACATGGGTCAAAGGGTTCATGACCCAAACCATCAAATACAGAGATTCCGCAGATTGTAGAGGGTTCAGCCTCCTGATGAGTCGGTGCAACTCCGACGAAACAATCTAGCATCAACTTTTATTTTTCAGTTTGTTTTTTTGTCACATTTTTTTCAGTTGCTGCTTTTGCCTTGTCATTGTTTTGCTTGCCGCTGCTTCCCGTGCTGCTGCTGTTTGGTTGCTCGCCCGCCTGTCCCATGCCTTCCACCCGATGCACCTTGCTGCCTGTGTCTTTGCCTTGTGTTGTTTGTTTGCCCACCTGCCTGCCTCATGCCCTTCACTCACTGTCCTTGTTGTTGTTTAGCTTGTTGCTGTTTCCCCTGTCGTCTGCTGTTGTTTGGTTGCCCAACCACCACCCCCATGCCTTCCACCCAATGCACTTTGTTGCCTCGTGTCGTTGTCTTGTGCTGTTTGTTTGCCTACCTGTCTACCTCATGCCCTTCACTCGTTGTCCTTCTGCCTTGTGCTGTTTGCTTGCCCACCTACCTACCCTATGCCTTCCACCCAATGTACTTTGCTGCTTTGTGTCATTGCCTTGTTGTTTGCTTGCCCTGCTGTCTGTCTTATGCCTTTCACCCAGGCGGTTTCACTGCCTTATGCTTTTTGCGTGTGCAGAGTCCATGGGGAGTCCATGKSGCAYGAGGCCGTTTGGCAYRAGGCCTCTCCTTACCTTCCTCTCTTTCCGATCTTCTTTCCTCCCTCCCTACCCACTTCTATAGTATGATAAGAGGCTCTCTGTCTTTATCTTTTTCCGCAGCAAGGGTTTGGACTGAGGATATTTGAATTTGGGCTTTTCCTAGCAATCGACATGATTCAATGAGCTCGCAGATGGCAATCGTATGAAGTGGAGGATTCTAGCGGAGGATTCCATGTTCTAGCGGAGGATTCAGTTCAGTCTCTCACGGACTTCATTTGGCAAGAAGTGGAGGGGAGGAGGCCGAACAAATCTGTGATACCAAGCACATTCACAAAAATTTTGGTGCACAAGGGCCTACTACCGGTAGGTCCACTACTCTCCGAATCTGCAAAAAAAATGGACTGAATCATTCCCTAAAAGATGGAAAGATACACCGATGCAGCTGTACTACTCTCTGAATCTGCAAAAAAATGGACTGAATCAATCCCTAAAAGATGGAAAGATANAATGGACTGAATCAATCCCTAAAAGATGGAAAGATACACCGATGCAGCTGTACTACTCTCTGAATCTGCAAAAAAATGGACTGAATCAATCCCTATCCCTAGCACATGGAAAGATAGACCACAACGCAGCTGTTGTCTTTTGTGTCTGACGCTGCTGCATTGTCTTTTGTGTCTAACTCAAGCAGCAGTGGAGTGAGGGTGAGGCCCCAAGTCCGTCAGTGAGGCCCCAGAGGCGGGCTCTGACGCAACGTTCTGTTCCCAGTTGTGCCATCTGTCCGCCAAGTGGAAGATCTGTCATCTGTGTGTGTGTGTGTGTGTGTGTGTGTGTGTGTTTTAAACTTCTTTTTTCTTAGCACTTAGCTGCTCTCCATATTTTTTTTTCCCCTCTCTTGTCTGTGGGTGTCAGGCATGTGGAAACACACGAACAGATATCCTCCCCCCCCACCCGCTCTCTTTTGCTGTGGGTGTCGTGCATGTGGAAACACACGAACAATCAACCTGTGGAGAATGCAAGCGCGTCCATTTCTCCGTTGTTGCTGTACCGAGCCTCCCCCGACCGCCGAAAAACGCGCCCGTGAATGAGCCGTGCATTTTCTTTTCAAGCTGGGCCAAGTACTGGTGGCGGTCTAAATGAATGGTGTTTAATGCCTGTTGTTTCTAGCCTACCTGAGTATGGACACTGCATTACATACCTGAGTATTGATTTGATTGACCTGGCGTCCGGAGGATTCAGCTTTTTCATCTATCTATTGTTTGTGGAAAGGCATTTGGGATCTGCGTTCGAAAGTGGAATGCTGCTTCCGAAACATTTGGGATCTGCGTTCGAAAGTGGAATGCTGCATCTATATATATTTTTTTGTTGTTGTTAATTAAAAAAAAAAAGAAAGAAGGAAACAAACGTTGCTAACCTCGGCTTATGGTGTTTGTTAAACTTTGTTTTGTATTTTGCTTTTTTTTTTCTCTTTTTTTTCTTCTTTCTGGAAACAAATGTTTTCGACCTTGTCTCTTTCTGCACAGCTATATTAAGGACTCTGAGCTCAATGTTGGGGTGAACAGCTGCATTGATCGATGTGTGGCTAAGTACTGGCAGGTATGGTTGGGGTGCCTCTGATTGACACCTTCATGTTCTTGCCACCATGCAGTTGCTTGCTCATTTAAAAAAAAAAAAAAAAAAAAAAAACGAAAATAGCATTATGGTTTTGCTTTGTTGTTGTTGATGATGATGATGATGATGATGATGATGATGAGCAGTGTTATTTTTTAACTTACGTAAATATAATTGAGACGATGGTGTTTCAGATGGTTACCTGGGTGGCGGCTGAGTGGTGCACGTATGAGTGCATTGATGAATGGGTGAATCGTTTGAATCTTGTTGGACTGGATAAATTAAATGTCAGGGCTTACCCCCCCCCCCTCCCTCCTCCCCCCCTTAAAAGAGAAGTATGGGTGTCACTTCATGTCACCCATTTCTGGACTTGTGACGCGTCAGACTCTGGGAAAGAATGCTAGAACAGACCCTGCGGATGAGCAGAAAGGTGTGAGTTCGAAACCCGTGAAGATGCTCAGCATAATGTACAGTGTGCTTTTGCACAGGAGTGTTTGTATTCACGGTTGTCCTCCCATGCATTGGCTATTAGCGGTTGTCCTCCCATGCAGTAATCTTACCCGAGGGCCATGGGGAGTTGTCGTTTTATTAATATTTTTTGGCTGCTGAATTCAGTGTCAAAGAGTAATCGATTAATGTCAATTGGGAAGAGGGAGGGAGGGAGGGAGGGAGGGAGGGAGGGAAGGAGGGAATGAGGGAATGAGGGAATGAGGGAGGGAGTCAGTTGGAGGGAGGG
>BFEA01000144.1:1140706-1154437 GCA_003427395.1 Chara braunii | reverse complement strand
TAGGAGATGATTCATTCGATTTTGCTTATCCTATTGATGGAAGCAGCGTGAGGCCAGCCGTAGGGTTGCAGACCTACCTGTTGGCCGCTGCCCATCCTATCGATGAAAATCTCTCTCTCTCTCTCTCTCTCTCTCTCTCTCACACACACACACACACACACACACACACACACACACACACACACAAACATACACACACACACACACACACGACCCCAGCCTGAGCAAATGCGTCAAACACGTTTAGTCGCGTTCATTGAACGCGCGTTCACCGCGTTCAAAAGATGAATGAGAAACGTGTGTTCATTGAATGTGCAGCAACACAACTCGCAATAGCCTCCAACCCTCAGATAAGAACACCATCCAACTCAAGAAAGCGAAAACAGGAGTAAAACCTTATATACCCAGGTTCACCACCCAATAATACCCCAAACACAACCACTAGTAAACGTCAATTTACCTTTTTTAATAATAAAAAAAGAAAAGATTGCTCCAATGTATTTGTGGGGAGCAGCACATGCTGGGAACCAGGCCCAACGTCCCTTATAACGGAAATTCATTGATGATTGATGATGATTGATGATAATTTGATGATAATTCGGGATGATTGCAGATGATTACGGATGATTTAGGATGATTCGGGATGATAGAGTGGCTGATTGAGGTCATGAAATAGAGATAGATTATGACTTATCAGAATTATTGTCTAGTCAACGCTTAGATACTATCCTATCCCTAATTTCCTGTACCCATTCTAACCAACCAATCACTAATGAGTTTGTGTTGTGTACCAATCAGGCCTCTTCCCAGTCTCACACCCCAATCTGGCTTGGTTCCAGGGCAGCGCTACCCACCCCAGCTCCGACCGTCGTCAGCCAGATTGTTATCATTAGTCAAGTTTGCAGATTGCCTTCTTCCCTCGACAATCCCAGACCTCTATACAAAGCCTCAAACTCCTACTCAACAGGTTACAAGGCACTGCCCAAGCACCGGTCAGCGTTGTTCTGATGCTAACTCAACCTGACTATTGCACAAGAAGGCTTAATTAGGAAATTCGCTACGCGAGAATGCCAACTAGAAATCTAGGATCTGATAATGTCAGAATCCTGATAAAAAAAAAACTTTTTGATGATGAAATTTGACGAGTACCCCGAGATGATCACAAAAATGATGGATAATGATGATGATGCTGATGACTATTCCTCTCCACCCCTCCCCTTCCTCCATATACTCTCCTCCTCTCCCTTAGTTTCCTCTTCTCCTTTTTTCCTCTCGCTGCCTCCGCTGATCCGAACCCCATTATCAGCATGAAGTTCCTATAAGCCCCAATGAGAGAGATAACCTCCCCATTCCCTTCTGCCTTGAAGTAACCAGTTCCCCCAAAAGGTGTACCTCAAATCTAACACTCTGACCAAGTCTGCCTCCACCAGGGGATAATGCGCCCCCATACATATCTCCCATCCCCAGCCAAGGTCAGCTCCCATCATCTGCGTCTGCTCCCTAGAGGGCAATCACCTCCCTCCTTGTGTTACCCCTGCGGAGTAGCGCTCCCTTCCTGACCGACCTACCTACCAACTAGACCATAACCTATATGGGCGAAGATGATAAAACCACCAACACAGAGATAAATACTGATTGATGAAAAAAATGAATAAAGAAACCGTGATGATGATGATGATGATAAAGATTCAGATTGGTAGATGATGATGATGATGATGAAATAAAATTGGCGAGAAATAAGTAAGAAACGTTTGACTTGGGATGCCCTAATGACACAGGTGTGGAACATTGACAACTCAGTATTGCTGTAATGAAAATAGAAGAGGACGATGATTACGATTTTGACGGAGAAGTCCGAATGATGATAATGAAGAAGATAAGGAAGCGAAATGGTGATGATGACCACCGTCAACAGTGAAATGCAGATGGCGACCTGCGGCAAAAAAAGATGCGGGTGACGTAAATGATGAGCAACTTTGATATGTGAAGACAACCAGCGGCAATGTTGATGATAAACCAACACTTCTGACGAAAAATCCTGCACAAGAAAGAAAACAACTAAAGAACACAAGAATGAAGAAGAGCTCCTTTGATGATGATCTCACCGACGATCCTCCTGCTGTCATGATGCTCCAAGCTGGTCCAACAGTCTCCACACTTCGGTTCCACGGGGCTGACTCCACTTTCTTCCACCGACGTTGACTTTCGCCAACTCGCTCGAACGCTCCAGCCTCTATAAGGGCATTGGCTATGGAGTACTTCACGTGGAAAGTACAAGGGAGATGGACAAACAGCAGCTTCCACCGCTATTCTCCCTTTTCCACAATGCCTCAAGCCAGCCGCCACATCAGCCTATGACGTGGATTGGCCAAGTGCCTTTGGATGCCATGCGTGCGTTAAGCGCTATCGCCAGATCCTTCTATCCTCTCACAGCGTCCTCATGCCGACGCATCCCCATCCACTAGCTGTCAGCACCATACCACGTGTATGAAGCCAGCACCACGCCATCCGCCAGTTGCCAGCGCCTCACCGTCCGCGAGCAACCAGCGCGTCGCTCCTCTCAAGGAGCCAGCGCCTCGCCACCTTCGAACCACCAATGCCCCACTACCAGCGCACAACCAGCGCCTCGTCACCGATGGCTGACCAGCGCCCCGCCAAGCGCACGCTGCCAGCACCACACCTCCACTGTCCTCCAGCACGCGCGTTGACATCAGCATGTTCCGCCATTGAGCAAGCGCTAACGCGCGCTCTTCTTCCCTCACATCCGAGTTGAACTGACCCAGATCCATGCTGGAACGTCAATTTACCTAACTCTAGCAAACAACAAAATCCGCAAATGAAGGAAAATCCGATCGCATCAGCCCACCAGACAAAACAAAACCACCGATATCCTGCTAATACTCCCCCCAAAACAAATATCCCTAATCTACCACATATGGGCCAGATGCACAAAAAAGTGCCCTGGTCATAGCTCCACATAGCGTCTAAAGGCGGCGAGGAAAAGACTTGCAGCACCGCTACGGCCAGTAGTACCCGCACCCAACACAGCTGAATAGACTCCCCTAAATACCATTGCCATGCTTCTCAAGATCGGCTCCCACCGCCTGCCGTTGGTTGCCAGGGAGAGGCTGGGTATGGTGGCTTCAGCCTCGGGGAGAAGTCCCACCCCTGGCATGGGCAGCTTCGGGCGCTAATTTGGCCAAACAAAGCCGCCGCCCCCTACCATTCTCCTCTAGTTCCCTTTGCCCTGCATGAAAAGTTGGGGCGTCGCCACACGACGCACAGAATAGGAAAAAATGGAGTGCATCCACCCCAGAACACGGCAAGATATGTCGTTGCTATTCCTATGAAAAGGTGAACTGAAGTGCCTCGCCACGCAGCTCGGGGAACAGGAAAAATGGAATGGAGTGCATGAACCCTCAGACCATGGCTACATACACTTTTTGCTATTCGTAGCAAAGAGATGAATCGGCCTGGTTTATCTGGGTTGATGCATTCTTTCTTCTTTGTCGGGGCCCAAAGCATGATGCAGCCCATTTGGCCGCACCAGGACGCAACACGTTTGGCAGGCGCAGGGAAGAGGGTTGGGCGGGCAGTGCCGATGGGGGAAATCGGCGGTGCTAGTGCCGAGCAATGGCCCCCCTGCCAATGCTGGCTTGGGGGCCCAACAGGTTATCTGTAGCTGGTAGAACACCAAGCTCGTGAGGTCAATGGGGATTGAACCCACCATCTCCTGAATGCAACTTTTGTGCCTTACCAACTAAGCTACGCCGTGGGCTGAGGAGAGATCCTGGTCGGGTGAAATTGATGTTCCCCCGCACTATACATAGACTAGTGAGAGGATGAGATAGATGCGTACTACCAAGCACAATGACATAAACGAGAGGAGAATATAGCTTACCTTTTTTTTGTTTTTGTTTTTTAAAAAAGGAAGAACAACAGCCCAGCCCTAGGGCCTCGTCTCATAGGGAAAGAGGGTTGGATTTGATTCCTGAATTTGGGCTTGTTTGTGGAAAGATGCAGACAATTGCGATTGATCTGCTTTTCTGCTTCTCTGCACAAAACGCATCCGGATTCAAGAAGTACATCCAATCCTCTTTGCTACTGGGACAAATGGTGACAAATGTACCTTTCTCGGGCTTTTGTGTAGTGTCGGTTCGGGTCCATCTAGTCACAATATTTTTCTTCGGGCCATGGAGGGGTCAAAAGAGTGTCACCCGACCTTTCCATGGTTGCCTATGTGTAGCACTAATTTCCCGCATTTTTCTCCGATATACTCTGATTTCAGATTGTAAATGGGACGCTGGGCCCGTTTTCCAGTAGGTGATGCTCCCCACCAATAGATGGAGCCTCTCCCCAGGTGCTAGTGGTGTCTGCTCTTATCAGCACCACTAGCACTGGTGGGGGCGTGTTTAAGAAAAAAAAAAAGGAAAAAAAAAAACAAAAAAAAAAAAGCGGGTGGGACCGTGGGGGGAAGAAAATCATGACCTCAGAAAAAGCAGGCATAACTTCAGTAGAGTCACAAAAACGAGTAATAATTGCACTGTGGGGCAAGATACAGTTTGCAATTGCACTTCGGGCACCCTACCTGGCCAGAAAGTTGGCTTGTATACATTGCCCGAACTGCAATTTGAAACTGTACCTTGGCCCGTAGTGCAATTACAACTCATTTTTGTGACTCCCACGTATCTCTTTTCCTTTTAAAAATCCTCGTGCAGAGGCCATGCTCTATCCAGCGGCCTAGCTCAGTTTGTAAAGCACGCAAGTGGCATTCAAGAGTTTTTGGGTTCAATTGCCATAGATGTACCTTCCTGGGCAAGCTTGGCGCCCGCCACCAAGAGATAGGCAGTCGGTCCCCCCTTGTTGTGGTGAACAGATTTCTGTTCCGCGCGATTTTCTGCGCGGTGGCAATGAGGGGTCCTAAGCTGGGAAGGATGGGCCAATTATGGGAGATCGGGATTGAAGGGAAATTGCATCGGTGTCCTCGCTTCTTCGTCTTTTTGCGTCATCTCTTTTTAGATGGCTGGGTTCAGGCCTGGGCAAGTCCCGGGAATGATTGATGGGTGATGCACCGCCGCGAGCGGGCAAATAATTCTGGTTGACGACATTCCTTTTCGTTTTCTGTTGTTGGATTTTAGGCGCGAAAGCCGCGCGGGAATTTTTGTTTCGTTCTTTTTGAATCTTGTCGAGCCCCGATGGCTCTCCGAATTTCGGACTTTCTTTTCGAAAATCGTGTTTTTCGTTTTTTTTGCATTAGATAGGAACTTAGGAATTTTTGGAATTTAGGACTTTCTTTTGCCATGCAGCGCTTTTTGCTTACGCACTTCTTTTTGCGGCTGCAATGAAACTTTGATTAGTCGGCGCCCTTAATCGTGTGTGTAACTGTAATTTTGGGCAAGCGCCATTGTAACTGTATCTTTCTTCTTGAACATCGTCTTTCCCGCTCTCGCTTTTTTTCTCTTGCTGTGTCCAAGCTAGCCCACGGACTGCATGCTCGGATCGATGTGTGGAGAGAGGCTACGTCCCCCACGCCGCGACCTGGCCATGCAGAACACAAGCGCTCCCTCTCCTAATCTCCTTTCTAAGTCCTTGCAATTTCGTGTTCTTCGCACATGCATGCTCGCTATAAATTCCGACTGCGCGATTAGATAGCTCTCTTAACCAGTTGTTGGAAGCGCGGGGTAGCGCGATCAGTGAGGGTCGACTCACGAGCAAAGTAAGAGGTGAGTTGAAGTGGGAGTCGGGCGACCCGACGAGCTGGTGCCAAACGCGCGGGGTTGACGTGGGCGACGACGGACTGTGGGCGCGGGCGAACCTGACGGGTGCGGGAGGACTAAGCAGGGTGACGACTTCGTGGGTTGGTGCGTGACGACAGCCTGTCCGCATTAGAGAGAGAGAGAGAGGAAGAGGGAGTTGAGGTTGATGGACGTGGATTTGCAGTTTTCTTTGTCTTCTCTCCCTCTTCGCTTTTGTATATAAACTTTTGATCTCGGCTCAGGGCGATTCGCCCGTTTTTCTTCTGTTTTTGGAAACTTGGCTTGGTTTCTGCCCACACTCGTCTGCGACTTTGATCTCATTTGTTGTGTGCTTTGTCGAATGAATGGATGAGTGAATGTCATGTTTGTTGTTTTTCTTTTGTCTGATCCTTGCCTTTGCTTGTCATTTTGATACACTCATGAGCATAGTAGGAATTTTTGCGTAGTCATCACTACTGTTTCCATTGTTGTTTATCCCCCTTGTAGGCTAGTGTTGTTGCTGCACCTTGCATACTCAGGAACGATTGAGTACGAGATTCCGAAGGGATTAGATGATCGGGTAGTTGTTTGTCTAGAAATAAGCGAATACCTCGCGGGGGTGCGTGTAAGCGCGATCTAATCTGCGCAGCATACACGTACCCACGCGCGTCGATTCGTGACCATCAGAGAACTTGACACCTCCGATATCGGGTAGGCGAAAAGATTCCTTCCCCCACGCACCTAAATGGAAGGGAGTTATGATATCACATCGGAAAATCCCCCTTGTCGGTTAGACGCTTGCGGAAGAATTCCATCACACCGCGATGACAAGATGACGTACTCAAGGGACTCAGATTCGTCGTGGGATCCGGAGTATTTCGACCCCTGGGTGAGAGAGTGTCTCAGATAGAGGCGCCCAGAATTCCCCTGCCTTACCGAGAATCGACTGTGCCCCAGGGAGTTTCACTGTGCCACCACCAGCGATCCGAGGTGCCTCGATTTTTCCACTTCGGACAACTCCCGTTACTTCATATCCCCCGGCTTCGTTGTTATCGCTACCAACTTCCCTCCCTTCCGTCTCCTCCTCCCGTATCACCAACTCACGGTGGTACCGTGGAATTCCATCGCTCCGTACTGGCCCCACACACCTTGTGGAAATTGTCGGCGATGTGGTAACCGACAAGCCCCTGAAACTAGAAGGCCCAACCCGAACGCGCGACGACAGACGCCACGTGCCGGCACCCAAAGGACTGACTCATCGGGAACCCAGCTATCCCGGGCGGGCCCCTCCCCGAACCGCCACCACCAGAAAAGACGGATCGGACGACCTTGAATGCATTGCGCATGCCATCTGCCCTACGGCCGGAAGCGATCCGCCCCCTCAACCATATTGCACCTTGCCCTCGAAACCCTGCCACAGGTGATCTCAGTTCTGACCTGGGACTCCACCCCCACTTTCCCAAAAATCCTTGGCACACCGCTTTTTGCACTTCCAAGCCCACATCCTACTCCGATCACGAAGTCACGTTGGGCGTGAGGTTAGGGCGTCACAGTGTGGTATTTAGCGGAGATTGCTGATGTTCATAGGGGGAGGGGAGTCACAGTGACTGGCCCATCGAAAAAGCTCGGTCTTGATGCTACCAGCTGACCCCTGGCCGATTGCACCTGCTGGTGGGTGCAGCTTTCACGTTGAGCACGAATGTGGCTGCTACGGGGTTCCCCATAATACTATAATGACAATAAAAAAGTCCTACAAGGCGGTCCTGTTGAGATGTGACAGGTAATAGATTGGCCTTGTGTGTATCATTTCCAATTGTAATGGATGATGAGGAGGGCATCACTGACCCTGCTCGCTGGGGAAAACACAATAGCCCCTATAGAAGAAACTCGAAACAACTTGACTTCCCCGCATGAATAATATCAACTAATTCTAAATAACCTGGGGTCCATCAGTTCGACATTGAGATCTCAAGGCCGTCACCAGTACTTGTGTGACGCCCAACCTCACGTCCAGCGCGACTTCTTGATTGGAGTAAGATGTGGGCCTATAAGTGCGAAAAGAGGTGTGCCAAGGATTTTTGGGAAAGTGGGGGTGGAGTCCCAGGTCAGAACTGAGATCTCCTGTGGCAGGCTTTTTCGGGGGCACGAGTGCAATTTGGCGGAGAGGGCGGACCGCCCCTGGTCATGAGGCAAATGGTGTACGCGGGTCACTCAAGGCCGGGCGAGCCACTGGTTCCGAGGACAGCGGTTCGCAGGAAGGTCCCTTCGGGGTGAGTGGGGTTCCGATGAGTCGGACCGTCGATAGTTGCCACGTGGCGCCGGTTGTCGCGCGTTTGAGTTAGGCCTCCGGAACTTGGGGATCCTCTGGTCGCCTCGTCGTCAACAATTTCCGCAGGGTGTACTGGGCCAATAGGGGGCTATGGCCTTCCACGGGACGACGCTGAGTTGGCGATATGGAAGAAGAAGACGGAAGGGAGGGAAACTGGTGGAGATAACGACAAATCCTGGGTGGGTGAAGTAGTGGGTGTGGTCTTGACTAGGGAAATCAGAGCACCGGGGGTCGTTAGTTGTGGCGCAGAGAAACTCCCTAGGGCACAGTCGGTTCTCGGTTAGGCAAGGGTATCTCTATCGGAGGATTTCGTTTATCCAAGGGGTGACGTAGTCCGGGTCGTACGCTAGTGACTCTGAGCTGTCGGAGCGTGTCATTATGTCATCGCGGAACTACGGGATGCCTAAGGGCGGGTTTGTGCCGATTGCGACCACCACGTGTGAACACGTGCAGGCCACTCGACTCAACTCGAGCTTACGCGTGTTCGTATGAGATGACTGCTTTGTCGCAGACGCTGGATGGTCGCGTCCAATCAGACAATGCTTCTGCAATCGATGGTCCTTTTTGGGACTGACGAATCGACGCACGGGGGTACGTGTAAATGCGCAACTCAGATCGCGTTTACGAGTGTCCTGGTGCGGCGTTCGCTAGGCCAGACATCCGATTGTCTAATCATTCCGTAATTTTTTAGCATGCAAGATGCAACAACCACAACAGATCAATTAAAAGATAAGCAGAAACGAGAACAGGATTACCGAGTGCGCAAAATTCCTATCCTACTCATGAGTGCATCAAAGGCAATAGACAAAAACAAAGGCAAGGATCAAATAACCAAACATGACATCCATGCATTCATTCAGCAACACACACGGAATGCATCTGGGATGGAAATCGCAAAGACAAGTGTGAGCAAAACCCAAGTCTAGATTTTGAAAAACAGAACGGTCAAATCACCCGGAGCCGAAATCAAAATTTATATACGCGAGACAGGAGGGAGAAAAGATAAAGAAACAACAAATCCGCGTCCATCAACCTCAGCTCCCTCTTCCTCTCTCTCTCTCTCCGATGCGGATAGTCCGTCGTCGCGCACCAACCCTCGAAGTCGTCACCCCGCTTAGTCCTCCCGCACCCATCAGGCTCGCCCGCACCCACAGTCTGTCATGGCCCGCGTCAACCCCGCGCGTTTGACACCAGCTCGTCGGGTCGCCCGACTCCTGCTCTACTCACCTCTTACTTCGCTCGTGTGCCGACCCTCTCTGATCGCGCAACCCCGAGCTTCCAACAACTGGTTAAGAGAGTTAACTAATCGCGCAGCCGGAATTTATAGCGTGCATGCGTGCGGGACGAACACGGAATTACAAGGACTTAGAAGGAGTATCAGAGGGGGAGGGATTGCCTATGTCTGCATGGCCTGATCGCGGCGTGGGGGACGTAGCCGCTCTCCACACATCGATCCAATCATGCAACCAGCGGGGCTGGCCAGACACAGCGAGAGAAGACGAGAGTGGGAAATATGAAGCACAAGAAGAAAAGATACAGTTACAATGGCGCCCGCCCAAAATTACAGTTACACGCACGATAAAAGGCGCCGACTAATCAGCATTCCCTTGCGGCCGCATAAGAAAGCGCATAAGCAAAAAGGCGCCGCGCGGCGAAAGAAAGTCCTAATTACAAAAATCCTAAATTCCTATCTAAATGCAAAAAAGCACAAAACTCTGAAAGGAAAGTCCGAAATTCCGAGAGCCATCGGGGCTCGACAAAATTCGAAAAAGACTTCAAAAAGAAATTTCAAAAAGAACGAAGCAAATTCCCGCGCGATGTCCACGCCCAAATTCCAAAACCGGAACAAAAAAAACGACGTCAACAGTTATTAATCGCGCGCCTGACAGCGCGCCAGCCCTTCAACCGACCAATCAATCAATAGGTCATCTCAGGACTCACCCGGCCCTGAACCCAACCATCCGAAAAGAGGCGACGAAAAAGACGAAGAAACGAGGGCACTGATGCAATTTCCCACCGATCCCGATCTCCCGTAATTGGCCCAACCTTGCCAACTTAGGACCCCTCATCACAATCGCGCAGGAAAACACGCAGTGCGGAAATCGGTTCGTCGCAGCCCAACTATCGATGCAGAGCCTGAAAACAGGCTGCGCGCCGTTTCGTGCCGACCCGCCAGCGCAACAAGACAAAATTGCTTTGGCTGGCAGCGCCAGCCTTTGAGGGCTGGTACCCCGAGCCTCCGGAAGTTGCGGGGCGTTAAGGACCACGCCCCGCGGCCAATGCATGGGCCAAATACTGGTGGTTTAAAATGGAAAGGAAGGGTAGGGAAATTTTCAAAATGCCTCTCTGACTTCCATTTATTTGCGGTATGCCCCTCTGACAGCTGACTTACCTGTTATGCCCCTGGGGCCTCTAAAGTTTCCTGCAGGCCCCTGTCAATTGGGGTTGCAACTGTCCAGCCTGCCCCTGTGGCCGTTGGTGGCATTCACGGCCTTTCCCCTGGCCCTGGGAGTGGAGCTACTGGGGCATACTGGAAATTTTGAGCCGGTACCGGTAGGGACATATTGAACATATTTCAGGCACAAACAAGGCCGGGGCTTTTTCAGAAACTTCAATCATTGTCAGAGGGGCGTGACAGCGTAAGTCGGCTGTCAGAGGGGCATACCGCAAATAAGTGGATGTGGGAGGGGCATTTCAAAAGTTTTGAGCATTACCCTTCTGGTGGTGAACTTACTCTGTCGAGCCCATCTGGCAACGATTGATGTTTCCGGCAAACCCCTGGCGTTGGTTGGGCCTGAAATATGTTCAATTAGCCGTTCCAAATTTCCAGTATGCCCACTTCCAGTATGCCCTGGTAGCTCCCCTCCCATGGCCAGGGGAACGGCCGCGAGTGCAACCAACAACCCCAGGGGCATGCCATTGGAGGGGTATGCCACAAATAAATCGAACTTTCAGGGGCATATCAAAAATTTCCCTTTTTTTTTTTTTTTTTTGGAAGAATAGCCGTTACGGTATCCATCTACCCTGGCGATGGAAAGAGAACCGTCAGAATTGAGGGCTTATCTGTCGGGCTGGTCCATCTATTGGTTGGGAGCGGCACCTGCTGGAAACCGGGTCCAGCGTCCGTTTTTTTCAACAACCTTCCCAGTATGAAACCCCGAAGACTTTCCCCCCCACCCCCACCTCTCTGTTTTTTCTAACTAATTCATTTTCTTCTCTCAATCTGTGTGTGTGTATATATATACCATATATATATATATATTGTTTGTGATGATATATATAGCCTCCTGATGAGTCGGTGAAACTCCGACGAAACAGTTTGTCACAGCCCCTCGTTTGTTGTCCTCTTCTCCCTCTCTGCCTACGGTTTACCGGGCAGTTCTATTTGACGATATATATATATATTGTCTATATATATTGTCTATATATATATCGTCACAAATATATATATCGTCACAAACAGAACTGCCCGGTATATATATATATATATATATATATATGTATATGTATATAAAAATCATGTTAAAAGTAGTGTTTTTTTTTCTCTTGTTTAAGAAAGGGCCGATATTAGAAGTGTTGTTGTTGTTGTTGTTGTTGTTGTTGTTGTTGTTGTTGTTGTTTTTCGATATGAACAACTTATTCCGAAGGCCGAGAACCGGGCTCGGCGTCCCTGAACAAAGTTGCGGTGATCCCCCCCGGGGATGGCATCACCGGCCGAACCCATAGGGGGTATCACAGTAACCACATGAAAAGACAAATGTTACATATTGTCCAGTACAGGATGTAGTATGCTATGAAAAAACATGTGAGCTAATTCCTGATTGCAAAAGCAAACCATTTAAAAAAAAAAAAAAAAAAAAAAAAAATGCAAACCATTGAATACAATGACCACAAGAGCAGTCCTATCTATGGTTGGTGGCTTCCCCACAGTGTTACCTAAAACTAAGAAAACTTAGGAAAAAAAAGTTCAGAGTTTTCTTATAGTCCCTTCGTGCAGCTTAGAAGGAAACTTCTCATATTTTTTCTCCTCATATTCTTTCAGATTTTTTCAGACCTTTTCTTAATTTTAGCCTATCTCGTGGGGTTCTTTATAGAATAGGCCAGTAATGGATCATGATCCTATTTTCAGACAAAACCGGGTAGGAGCCCCCCTATCTCAAAGTTTCCCTGTATATGTTCTCAAACATGTTTCATGTTTTTTTTTAAAGTAAGCTATATTCTTCTCTCATCTATCTCATATTCTGTCTTTTTCTTGGTAGTATGCATCTATCTCATCCTTTCACTAGTCTATTTATAGTACGGGGGCACACCAACCAACCCGGATCTCTCCCCAGCCCACTACCTTTACACCGCAGCTGTGGAGGCTGTACCAGTCCCTCATCACGGTGACGAGGGGTAGGCAGGCATTGCCGATGGGGGAAATCAGTGGTGCTAGCGCTGAGCAATGGCCAGTCACTGCACCTCCCCCTACCCCCCGCAACCCCACATGGCGTTGTCTAATGGCCAAGATTGTGGCTGCATAGCAGCCAACAACATCAGCCAAGGTCCTGCCTATGCTGTCTTGGGGGGCCAACGGGTTATCTCTAGCTGGTAGAACACCAAGCTTGCCCAGGCACGTCCGTGAGGCCAATGGGGATGAGACACTGGGCCCTGTTCCCAGCACGTGCGGCTCCCCACGAATAAACTGGAGCATTGTTCGCCCCCCCAAAAAAAAAAAAAAAAAGAAAGCTCCCACATCCTCATCCAAGTCAGCTCGTGGAGGCACAGTGACCGGCCCATCGAAGAAGCTCGATCCTGATGCTACCGGCTGACCCCTGGCCGGTATGGCCCACTTGGGCCCAAGTCCCACGAGCTGCGTTGAGGAAAGCATTGAGTTTCCTCAACGCCTGAATCTGGACGTGTTCGTGGAGACGTGCAGAAATGGCGTTGAGTTTCCTCAACCGCACCTCTCCACGGACACGTCCAGATTCAGGCGCTCAGGAAACTCAACGCTGCTAGTGGGACTTGGCCCCTGCTGTAACAGGTATCGCATCTGCGGGTGGGTGCAGCTCCCGGACGTTCCGTGGTTGGCGGCTTGAGCACGGATGTGGCTGCTACGCGTTCCCCGTACTACTATAATGACCTAGTACTATAATGACACTGACCTAATACTATAATGTCATTAAAAAAAGGCCTGAAAGGACGTCCTGTCCAGACTCGACGGGTAATTGGTCTCGCCGCACCGCACACGAAACAAAAACGAAACGAGCTCATCTGCCCACCAAAGGTGGCAAAATACACGCGTTACTATTTATAGCGAACAGATGAACCTGGCTATTTTCTGGGGGAAGATACATTCGTTTCGTTTTTCGTTTCGTGTGCCGTGCGGCAACGCCCTTAGTTTTGCTGCATTTGGGTCTGTTTCTTTTTTTTGGGGGGTTGCCCGGTAGCAAGCCCACCGGTTTGGTTTTGTTGCCTGTTGGCTTGGCCAAGTGTGTCGTTGGGGTTAAACCCACAACTTACCCTGGGTAAAGGTCCCAGTGGTGACGAATTCTCTTTCCGGGTTGTTTGTGAGGAATTCGCGGCCTTATGGTTGAATCATGATAATGGACTCCTCGCTTTCGGCCCCCCCGCCCGAAAAAAAGAAAACAACAAATTAAAATAGCCTTTTTTTTTTTTTTTTTTTTT
>BFEA01000144.1:1125289-1135832 GCA_003427395.1 Chara braunii | reverse complement strand
AAATGACATGACCGAGGGCATGCTGGATACTATCTGGGAGCTCGAGGAGGGGCCGGATCCCCAGCTCGAAGCCTGCATCGATTGGAGGAGGGCAGGTGACATGATGGCTACCTGTTATGCCCTCTTCACTGAGGGTCGCAACCTACGTTATCTGTTGGAGGAGTGGCTCGATGGCGAGGCGCAGGCAGCGAAGAAGGTAACAGTGCCAACATCAATAACAGCAACAACAGCGACATCAGCGATACCGGCGGCTGTGAAGACAATGAAGGAGACAGCGCCGATAACAACAACGACATCATCATGAGCAGCAGCAGCAGCAGCGGTGAAGACAATGAAGGATTCACCGCCAACAGCAGCAACACCAACAACAGCATTAGCGTTGGCAACACCACCGAAATCAGCAACATCATCACAGGGGGAGTGTGGTGGGGATCTGATGACGATGGGGAAGAGGGGATTAGAGATGGATAAATGTATGATTTGCCCCCCTCCCTTCTGTTTCATTGTTGAATCACTCCTCGATGACTGGCAGCGGATGGGGGTAGGATAGTTGATGTCCCCATCATTGATTGGAATTGTCCGGCCCTCGGTTTCAATCAACATGGGGAATCGATTGCCCCTCAGGTGGGAGGTAGCGTGTTTAGGGTTTTCAAGTGTCTGATATGTTTTTTGGAGTGTTTGTTGATTGTTCAATGATAGTTTGTGGTGGTGGTTGATGAGAACGCGTTTCGTTAGGGATAGGTCCTGATGGCAGGAGATCAATCCCTCCCTGTAGCAGGGAAGTAATCAATGCCTCTGCTACTTAGAGTAACATGGCCGATATGGTGGAACATGGATTTGGCTTTGCATGACATAAACAGACTAAAGGAACACCATCACAACAGACTAAAGGAACACAATCACATAGCATTAGATGCACACTAATGACATCGCCACAAATCATTGAATAGGGACGCTAGACCCGATTTCCAGCAGACACTCATCATATCATTGTATTGGGACGCTGGACCCGATTTCCAGCAGGTGCTGCTCCCCACCAATAGATGGAGCCTTCAACGCGGGGGCCCACTTAACGAGGATGCTCTTATCACCTCCATACATGAAAAAAAAAGACTGTATAGAGGGGACCCCTGCAAGCATAGGGCCTCGCAAATGAGGTAAATCATGTCGCCCCCCGCCCGAACAGCGATAGTCAGAGATGGGGTGGGGCCTCCGATGAGGGTTGGGCTAAAGCAGAGACCGTGCATTTTGCCAGTAGCTGCGCGTCCCTTTCTCCTTTCTCATCGTCCCCCGCCCCTCATCGAGTAGCAGCAGTGGCTATGGCCAACGCTCTCCCACACACCACACACAACCCACTCACCCTCACACTCACACCCATGTAATACGGATCAGGGGTATTGAGAGGACTATCTCAGTCCGTTGGCACTAAGTGCGCCGCAGGCAGTCATGAAGCTTGAACCCACAGCCTCCTGAATGCCACGTGCTGGGATCTGGGCCCAGCATCCCATCTGGAATTATACAAAACATATGAAATACCAGGTCCATTACCCGGCTTCGGATGAGAATCAATTAAGAAAAATCAAGGAAATTTAGGAGAAGTCATGGGTAACTACTTACTAACCAATTCAACAATCCTTTTAAAAATATCAAAAGGCCTCCCAACTGCGAAATAGATAGGTGAAAACCCATCGAATCCCACCTAAGACTACCACCAAGATGGCTGTTTTCAGAACAAGCCGTAGCTCTAACAGGCCTCATGCTCCCGTTAGGCTGGGTCACAGAATTGCACCACCTTGCTCCAGCTCAGGCCAGCATTGCTCAAGGTACAGTAGAGTATTACGGGGAACCCCGTAGCAGCCACATCCATGTTCAACGAGGGAACATGAGGAAGATGCACCCACGAGCAGGTGCGATACCTGCGACAGCAGGTGGATGATACCGGCCAGGGGACAGCCGGTAGCATCAGGGCCGAGCTTCTGCGATGGGCCAGTCAGTGTGCCTCCCCTCCAGTCTCCTCCCACTATGAGCATCAGCAGTCTCTGCTAAATGCCACTCAGGGGACCAACGGCCTATCTCTAGGTGGCGGGCGCCACACTTGCCCAGGAAGGTACATGAGGCCAATGGGGATTGAACCCACGACCTCCTGAATGCCACTTGCGTGCCTTACCAACTGCGCTAGGCAGCTCCACAGGGGCCATAATAATCTTGTCCATTAAAAAAAAAAAAAAAAAAAAAAAAAAACGATCTTCTCCATATTAGCTCAGTTGGTAAGGCTTGCAAGTGGCATTCAGGAGGTGGTGGGTTCAATTCCTATTGGCGAATGATTGGCATCATGTACTTTCCTGGGCATGCTTGGTGCCCGCTACCTAGAAATAGACCACTGGATCCTGTGGTCGGCATTGGGCAGAGTCTGCTGATGCTCGTAGCTGAGAGGACCTGAGGGGAGGCACAGGGATTGGTCCTGTTGGCATGGTCCCTGCTGCTACCAGCTGTCCCCTGGCCGGTATCGCCCACCTTCAGGTCGGGAGCAGCCCCCGCATGTTCTCTCATGGACACAGTTCTGGCTGCTACGTGGTTCCCGCAGGACTATAGTTAGGAGTAGTGGTAGGTAGGGAGTGTGAGGTGACATAGAGAGAAGAATGTAGCTTACTAAAAAAAGAAAAAGAGAGAGAAAAAAAAAAAAACTCCATAACGTTCTAATTCTTATGGATGTAAGGACAAGGTACTTTTGTTAATGTCCTACTAGCACATAAAATAGCAAATTTTGTAGTGGCATATAGGGCACCGCCTGGTCACATAGCTCTCCCGCATCTAGCACAAAACAGAAAAGGCACGTCGACCATGACCAGTCATCTGAATGCGAATTTACGCACCACTCGTCGTGAAGCACAAAAACTTAAACCACCGGTACTTGTCGCAGCTAACAAGTCCGAGCCTTTAGCGACCGGTATGTAGAGCCTGCCAAGCATGGCAGTACCAGTACCTGGACAGGCTGAGGCTGAGGGGCCCAGTTGGAAAACAAAAACAGCAAAAAAAAAAAAAAAAAAAAATGCTGGGGACATGAATGCAGTTGGATGCATTCTCCCGAGTGCTAGTGTGAACACGTCGCAGTTTGGGTGTATGAGCCCGGTGGCGTTTTTGTCAGAATCCAAAAGTAAAAAAAAGAAAAGAAAACAAAGAAAAGAATCTCAAAGAAGAAGAGAAAAAAGAAACACGAATTTGGCACTGAAATGAGTAAGGGGCTCGTTAGACACTCCTCGGCCGCGTAAAGTCCCCAAGAAATTGTTCATTTCACCTATCCTCGGGGATTCAGTCGGAAAAAAAAAGCGAAAACACTTCGAAGGAAATTCCTTGGGCTCTGAGGATTCCCCAGCCATTTCTTCCTTTTGCCCAAGACACCTCACGAGGTCCCTTGGGCAAAAGGAATCCGCGTTTCATGGAGAGGAGCGGGCACATGGGTAGAGAGACGTTACAACCGAGAATGTGGATCGTGGCGGCACCCTATTGGCTGAAGGCCTCAAGCACATTTGATTTTTGTTTTCTTTTCTTTTTTCTTTTCTGACATCGCTCGAAGGAAATGTCCTCGGGCGACGTCCCCGAGGACAGGTGGAAAGAAAGGCCCAAATTTCCTTTTGAACCAAAAGGAAGTTTTCCTTTTGCCCGAGGATTTCAATAGGAGTGTCTAATGAGCCCCTTAGATACATTTGTCTGTGTGCAAGTGTGAGTATGCCCTCAAAGAGGGCTGTTCAGTAGATCCCAGGATATGCCCTGCCTGAAAAAAAAAACAAAGCAGAAAAAACGACATCCAGAATCTAGCTGAAATACTTGTTAGAAGCATTCCACCAAGAACCCACGTGACCACGACCCCCGCCCAACGTTTTTTTTCTTTTTTTGGTCCTTGCTTTTCTACGTCGCAATTCTCACTGACCGGCCGTTCATGTGAACGACCCCCCCCAAATGCGGTGCGTTAACGGGACACGCCCGCGGCCTACAGCTGGGCCAAGTACTGGTGGTTTAAGAAACAAGTATGAACGCAGCAGGTTTTGAGTTCACAAGGAAAAAATAACAAGTGCCTGCAAAGGTATCACAGCGCAAGTTTGGTACGACAATTTCTGGAGATAAGGGCCGTAAGGCCTTTTTTTCTTTCTTTTTTTTCTTTTCGCGTGTTACACCATGATCGACCCCTGTAGTTATGACACCAATGCCTCTGTCACGGCCGCAGTACTATCATTGCTTTTTCAAACTCAGTGGCTGTTTTCTTTGTGGGCACCTGTTTTTTTTTGCGCATTTGGAATTTAAAATTGACATCAATGTACTTGCTTCAGAATTATTGTGAACATGGAAAGAAATCACGGAAAAACAAGAAGCATTTTGCAGGCACCTTCAGCCCGTGGCTCTCCAGGACGCCGACGTATACCTACCCAGATACGTTAATTCACAAAATATGTCAAACCTGTGACCCTAGAAGTTACACAAATTTTGCAATTTTGCAATGTTATGTCCTAGTGTGAGTATGCCCTGAAAACCGCAGGTATTGCTGTGTGAAAACTCACAAATATCGGTATTTTCGGTTATTCTCGCTTAGGGATAACTTCGAGAAAAGTGGTGCCTTTATGCGCACCAATCCTGCAACCGTATAGTACTACGTCCCACATGTGTGCGTTTGTGTGCACACTCACACACACACACACACACACACGCACACACACACGCACACACACACACACAGAGAGAGAGAGAGAGAGAGAGAGAGAGAGAGAGAGAGAGAGAGAGAGAGAGGGGGGGGGGGGGGGGGGGGGGGTGCATGCACAGAGTAAAGGAAAGGGAGCTATCACAAAATGACAAACTATCTGTGCGCCCATGCTCACATCTCTTTAATAATTATCTGTTCGGTTTTCATCCTTTCCCAGGCATTAAACCGCGAGTGCGTGGCCCCAGATTTGTGGATAAATGTTTCATCGGCTAGGAAAATTTTGGAGGCTCCGGGCAACTGCACCACAATGGCTGGGGGTGCCAGCAACGGAAAAAATAAATAAAAAAAGCGCGCCATCAGGCCCAAGTGTATTTCACCGCAGACATAGAGAGTAAAAAACTTGACATTCCACAATTTTCGGATCAAGGACCATGGTTTTCGGATGAACAGTGCTAGCAGACCAAAATGGCTGGTGGTGTGCAGGGGGCACCGGCCTTGGTAAAAAGAGGCTCGGAGGTAGTCGTGGCTTAAACCACCAGTACTTCCTAAAGTCGCGGCGGTTAACAATCCGCGACAATGATGAATGGACGGGGCCATACATTGGAGCGTTAGTTCATCCGAGTAGAAGCGCTTCTGGTCTACTTTTTCTCCGGGGCCGGGCCGATGTATGGGCCAAGCACTGGTGGTTTAAGCCATTTATTGTCCTGCCTGTCCTTGGAGTGACGTATGGGGCCTCACTCCACCACTCTGGATATTGTGCTTTCTCCATTCTTTATCTCTCTACTATCGGCCTCATGGAAACGCGGAGGGGGAGAGTCAATGACTTGCCTGAATGTTGGTAAGTATTAGTTGGCAAGAGTCGAAGTGGACTCGTGCACCTACTGCCATTTCCCAGGGTAATCCCAACAATACATTATACGGGCGTACTACGTTGATTACTAATGCATTCAGTAACATTTGCACTCGACCTACCATAGTTTCCACATTTTCCACCATCCCGACTATGTTCGTTGTCTCCTCATCTGCGGACATATAGTTGTCCTTGCCGGTGAGGGGGATGATTAAGTTCAACCTGCCCATTTTTCGTACAACATCTAGGAAAAAAGTTACTACTAAAGAGTCGGTATCGATCAAGGCATTGAACAAGGTACCCCATACCTCGCAGTCATGCTCTGCACTCTTCGACATGACAGGTCGGACAAGGATGAAGTGATATTTTTCCGCATACGAAATTGGCTACTCACATAGTGTCAGAAATGGTCGCTTTTGTGGGCGACTCATTTGGCGGGATGGAAGTAAAAAGGAGAACCAACAGTCCTTTTGGGGTTTCCTTTGATTCCTCCTTCCTCTTCAACATTTGTTAAATTCGTTCATAGGTAAATCATTTTCTGATTCTCCTGACAATGTTGGAGATGGCCAACAGGAACGGGAACTCGAATATCCAATTTATTGAGGAGTTGTAAGATGTCTATTTCCCCTTTCCTAAACTAAGGTCCTAGCTCGGAACCACGTGATACCCATTGAATTTCCCGATTATCGTTTTTTTCCCCCGATCGGATAACTCCTACCAATCTTGCTAAATGAAGATACTCGGCGGGATCGAGGACATCTGCCACTTCATAAGAAGCGCCTAATGTGGATGCTACAGGGTTCGTGGATGGGGCTGGTAGAGCAAGAAGGGTTTGATCCCTCTTCTCTACCAAGGAGAGCGGCAACCCATCCTTTAATGGTGGCGACAGGGACAGCAGCGGGTGGAGCCGATTGTTGTTGGCGACGGCATTCTCTTGCAAAGTGACCAAATTGCATGCAGTTGTAGGATGGTTGACGGGCAGCGACAACAGTGGCCGCTTGGGTTGGCATTGTGGTTTGAAGAGCAGGGGAGCAGGAGGGGCCAAGAGTAGCTTGAAAAGGACGAGTTACTCCCTCTGCCAAAACTATCGAAACACATTCTTCAACCAACTCAATTGCGACTTCTGGTTTTTCATTAGTGCATCAATCCATTATGATTGATTTGTTGACACAATATAGATTAACTGCGCGCCGCATGCAATACTAATGCATTCAGTAACACTTGCACTCGACCTACCATAGTTGCCACATTTTCCACCATCCCGACTATGTTAGTCGTCTCCTCACCTGCGGACATATAGTTGTTGCTGGACCGGGGGAGGATTGAGTTCAACCTGCCCATTTTCCGTACAACATCCAGGGAAGGAGTTACAACTTAAGAGTCGGTATTGACCAAGGCGTTGAACAAGTTACCCCATACCTCGAAGTCATGCTCTGCACTCTTTGACATGACAGGTCGGACATGGATGAAGTGATATTTTTCCACATATGAAATTGGTTACTAACTTACTCGCGTAGTGTCAGAAGTGGTCACTTATGTGGGCGACTCGTTTGGCGGGATGAAAGTAAAAGGGAAAACCAACGGTCCTTTCGGGGTTTCATGTCATTCCTCCTTCCTCTTCAACATTCGCTCAATTTGTTGATAGGTAAATCATTTATGATCTGTCTGACAATGCCGCAAGAGCTTATTATTCAAAACTCCAGATATGGTGAGGAAATGGCCAACAGGAACGGGGACTCGAATATTCAATTTCTTGAGGACATGTAAGATGTTTGGTTCCCCTATCCTAAATTGAGGTCTTGGATCAGAATCGTGTGATACCCATTCCCGATCATCGTTTTTTCCCCCCGGCCGGATAACTCCTATCAATCTTGCTAACAGAAGATACTTGGCGGGATTGACGACATCTGCCGCTTCATTAGAAGCGCCTAATGTGGATGCTACAGGATCTGCAGGTGGGGCTGGTAGAGAAAGAAGGGATGATCCTTCTTCTCCACCAAGGAGAGCGGCAACCCATCCTTGATTGGTGGCGATGGGGGCAGCAGCGGGTGGAGCCGATTGTTGTTGGCTCCGAAGAGGGCATTCTCTGGCAAAGTGACCAGATTGCCCGGCCCAGGGGCAGAGCCGCTTGGGTTGGCATTGTGGTTTGAAGAGCAGGGTGAGCAGGAGGAGCTGAGAGTTGAGGATACTAGGAAAAAGCGGTTGCCCGAAAACGACGAGTTACTCCCTCTCCCAAAACTATTGAAACACATTCTTCAACCGACCCGATCACGACTTCTGGTTTTCCATTAGTGCATACATCCATTATGATTGATTTTTTGACACAATATAGATTAATTGTGTGTCGCCTGCAAGGTGGCAAGGTCAAGCGTCCACGTATTTGTTGTCAGTGTGGGCATGACCGTTGCGACGAGCATAAGCACCGAAGAGGAGGGACGAGGTTGAGAGAAAAAAGACAAAGAATAGGGTCCTTGTGCTTGTGCGGAGACAGTACCTTGTTGAGCATTGAGTCCGTTAGGAACTTCGGGAGCATAGTCCGACCCATTTTCTTATAAATTAATAATTGATTGTTGCCAATATCTGTGTTTCGATGATACATCGTTATTCCTATCGACAACATTCTCACTCTGCCTATCTATGTATTTCTTTATATCTTTCACATCCACCTCTACGACCATGTCCACTTGTATCTTGTTCAACAGGGTCATTTTCAGTTAGCATTTTTCATTGATCCTTGCTTGAAGATCTGGATTCCATAAATGACCGATAAACAAGTCTCGTACAGCCGTCTCTTATCTTCCTGACTTTTCCAAGGCAGTGAGGAACATGTCTATGAAGGCATGCAAACAATTCCCCTAGCTCATGGGATTAATTTTGTATCACATACCAGACGACATTATCACGGACCCTGTCAAAACGCTTCAAAAAATTTATTTCGAAGTTGTTACAATCTACCCATGTACTGCACTTGAACTAGTCACACGCAGAGCCTCGCAGTTGTAATCGCACGATACTTTAGCACTGTCGCCAGTAGCATGCCCTTGATCTTCGATGACCTCAAGCCATCCTTCCTTGGTGCACATGCTGCGAGTGGTTGGTCTTGATTAGAATTGTTGAATCCGTTGGCCATCAAGGCTGGAACCCGCACCCGAGCCTCGACTGATCAACTACAAGTGCTTGAAGGATTTCCCTTGGGTGACTGTGGATCACCTCTTCTTTGCCCTCTCACCAGCTCGTCACTTCGCTCTAAAACCGACACATCATAGCTCTGATACCAACCTCACCGGTCCACACGCTTTGCTCTGCTTTCCTTTGTCGGAGTGACTAAAGCGTAATAAGGGATCTGGAAATCAATGAAATGGACTGTGTCAAGGATTTTTTGACATTTGAGCTTGGAGACAGACGAAACTGAAATTTCTCGTGTGGTCCCATATAGGGAGTGACGGACAATACGCGGAGAAAGGATAGAGAAGTGGGCCCTTCCTCAACGGTTACCCAATCCAAAAAGTATCTATAAACTTCGATACGTGAGGTGCGATGTCTCTTTTTGGGTCGGGAGGGATGGGGAACGTACGTTGGGTCTCGATTTCGCACAGTGTACGACAATCACTGCACATTGTGCGAGGCAAATGGGGCGCAACCGTCAGCCACAGGAGGACAATCAAGTCGGAATCCTTGAAGGGGAATAAAACAGAACAAGGGGGAAAGTGAGTATGATTAAATCTCAGTGGTTCCGAAAGTTAATCCACGCGAAGTACCTTTCAGCCTTTCACTTCCCATATTCCATCGGGGTGGGGAATTACCCAGGAAACTAATGGAAGAGTTCCGCAATAAGTTCTTCCAAGCTCATTCACGTCGATGTCTCCAAGGGAGAAGGGCGGGAGTCGAAGATATACTCTCGGTAACATTTACAAAACTTGTTGAGAGATACACAACGGTCGATATCCTCTCTGACAAGAAGAGCAAACATCTTCACAAGTGAAACAACTGTCAAAAATGTCTATTCATGAGAGGATCAAAACGAGAGGAGTGAGGAGTGTCAAAAGAATTGCGCGTTTTTTAGCGATCGAGGCGCAACGGAGTTCCTGATTACATTTTTCAAGACAATATTAAGAAACAAGTCGGGTGGATCGATTGAAAACGTGGAGGACACCTCTGATGAGAACGTCAAATAACGAAAGATAGACCAATGCCTCATGCATCCATCATTAGCTACCGAAGAAAAAGGACAGGTACACGTCATAATCAAGGACTTGTGCTTCAACGATCATCATCCGACGAGGTTTTAAACAACACGAGGACGAACACATATATCCATTCATACATTACGACACACACATAATCATACATTTACTCAAGCATCTGTCGAAAAAGGAAAATGATAGAAAGAGAGGAAAAAAGAGAGAGAGAAAGAGAGTATACACTTGTTCAAAGTCAGAAGAAAAACTGGTGTGTCGCTATACACTTACCTCCAAATGTAACTTGCAACAGAAACAAGAAAATAAGACGCAAGGCCTTCTGCTCTCGAGCTATGGCCCCAGGCCATCCATCCAATCAACATGCCTTTCCCTGCTCGAACACTGGCGGTTCCGGCCGCCACATTTTCAACACTTATACCCAACGATCGCCACACCATCCACTCAACTACTGTGCAGATTCGCCTGGAATCCATCCCACAATCCCACAAAGTTCCGTTCGACTCGCCAGGACCTCCGGAAACAATGATCACCGCCTCAGTTAACCACTACTCCTCCATAGCTGGTCGATGCATTGCAAGAGAGCAAGAGCAACGCACTTGCGAGATTTATAGTTGTAGAGAAGAGTGGGAGGGGAGAAAAAGTGAAGACAACAGGAAGAGGAGGAGAGAAGCTTAGGGGATAAACGTTCAAAAAGGCCATGTCAATTCACATGAACTACTTTGTACCCAATCACATCACAACGTGAGGTGTTTAAAGCATACTTGCAGCACACTTTTCCGGTGCGTTGTGCGGTGCACGTGC
>BFEA01000144.1:1114689-1125137 GCA_003427395.1 Chara braunii | reverse complement strand
ACACACACACACACACACACACACACACACACACACACACACACACACACGCACTCACACAAAGAGAACAAATGATACCCTTCACACGTATCAGAGGGCCCATGCCAATAATCTGAAGGGTCCTTGCAACAAGTTTAGCAAGGACCCTCGACCAAAATCGAGGCAGGCAGTGAATACAAAGTGGAGAACGAGCTGGCTGAATATATACTCAGGATTCGTCTTCACATCTGTGTTTCAGCAGTTATGGGTTGCTCACTTCGCTAGGCCCTGTTTGTCTCTGCACGTGATTCTCAGGGCTTGGCTGCAGTACCAACAAAATGTGCTGAATTATAATGAATCTTTTGCTAGGACGCGGACTAAAACGCCGCCGTATGTTTTGCCTTTTGTGCATGTCGTGAGTAGAGGCCTTTAGGGTTACTGCAAATGAGCAGAATAAGAATGAATCTTCCGCTAGACCTAGGAATAATACGCCACCATATGTTTTGTCGTTTGTGCATTGGGTGAGTAGCGGCCCTTAGGGCCGCTGCACGTATTCCTAAGAAAAGAAAAATGAGAAAACAAACAAGAAAAAAAAAGAAAAACGAGTAAACAGAGAATTAGTGACCCATAACTGTGACGCACAGACCTGAATTCGAATCCATACTATACATTTTCATCCCATGCAAGCAAACCAGAAGTTTAATGTTCATCTTCGTTCCATGAGGTGTCCTTGCTTGGGGCCCTTCGAAAATGAGACTGGACACAATTCGGACATGCACACCCGCACGCACACACGTGCTCACATTGTTGGGGTATGGGGTGACGCCAACTTCTTTCCCTCTTGCGGTTCGATTTTCGAAACTGAGGGGCAAGTTTGCCCACCCCATCTTGTCCTTTCAATTTTTTTTAATTTTTTTTTTTGATGCGCCGCATCACGTGCACGCGCGTGCATGCGGGTGCGCTTTGCGCTGCATGTGTCACGACCCCGTGCACGGGATGCGCCGCAAGGATGGTTCAAAGCCACTTTACACGTAGTCATTTCATTTCTATGGATACCTAGGGGATTGGCGAAACCTTCTTGCGTGTCGACGAAGGCGGAAAGGGAGGTTACGAAAGATAAAGCATAGCAACACCAAGATTCAACGGAAGCGAGAAGAAAGAAGAGGGTAAGGAGAAGGGGTATAAAACGATTACAGGTTAGTGCTAATGGTGCAAAGAACAAGATCGGAGAAGCGATGTAAGATTGCTTACAGAAAAGTGGTGCAAAAAGATGCACGCGTGCAGAAATAGAAAAGGCACAAAAACAATTCCACAAAATTCGAGTGAAGTCGTGCTTAGTTTCTGATGTCGAATTGAAATTGATAAGTTCGAAAGAAAATTTCACCACTACTAGGCTACCAGCCGGGCCGCCCGGATCCCGGGTGGCCAGCCCGTGCAAGGTCCCAGCCAAAAAAACAATAATAATAAAAACAAATCTCAAAATTCTGAAAAAAAAAAACTATGTTATGCAAAAAAATAAAATGAACAACTTTTGTCTCAGGGTCACATCAAAATTCTTCACCAAATTTAAAATAAAAAATAAAATTCAAAAATATTTTATTCATTTTTTTTTTTTTAATTATTTTGGCCCGGCCGGGCAAGTGACACCGGACCACTCTTGTACCCTAGCACATGATTTTTTTTTTTTTTTCTTCGATCCAAAAAAATTACACAGGGCTTGTAGGGGTACTTCCACATTTGTACAAGGATTTGTTGCCAAGTATCCTAACAGGTAACAACAGAAAAATTACCACAAGAAATGAAAGTTAAAAAAACATTTCATTAAAAAAAAATCCTTTATATTTATAAATTATCATTCCAATGTTCGTCCAATTCTGAAATTTCTAGTTTTATTTGATAAGTTTTCGTCTAAATATGAGTTTTTCCTTCCAATTACATTTATTTTTTCAAGATGGAATGAAAGTCTGGATGAGTTTATGAAATGTTTTAATTAAACTTTCATTCTACTACAATAAATATTTTCTAATTTAGATTCGATTAACTTATTTATGACTGAAAATCCTTACATAGAATAACTGTCCAATTAAAACATTCATGTACTCGTCCAGACTTGCATTCCATCTCTAGCATGCAGTTCAAATAAGAAGGGATACCCCATTCTTTGAATGAAAGTTTTCAAGTTAGACGGAAAGTTTAAAATTGGAATGACGTTTTTTAAGATGGAATGAAAATTTAAAATTTGAAATATAATTTTACTATAAAATGATTATTTAAATTTTGGAATTTTTTTTGTTCAACCCTGACTTTCAGATCCAAGAAGCATGAGCAAAAATATAATCCAAGCGCGCTCGCTAAGGCGCAAACAAATCTTGCGTAAAAGTACAAAAATAAAGAAGGAAATAAAATTATGAAAACTGAAGAAGCAACAAGCTATGATTGGCAGACGTATCTAGGTATCGAAAACTACCATGGAGTCATGGACGAGCCCCTTCGACAAGAAAGGCCAAAAACACACCTGGATATGTTGAGCCTTACACCCCGCTCACTAGGAATGTAATCTGGACCTGGTAGAGGAACTGGAACTAAACTAGATCGTCCCTAGTTCGAGCTATTCAATGGGTACTAACCAAAAAAAAAGAAAGAGCCTCGGAAACTCGCTCATGCACAGAAGTTGGTGCGTCACAAGCCGCCCCCCCCCCTCCGGTGGCCCCCCCGTTCTCCCTGACCACCGTCGATTAGGGGGGGGGCTAACATGCATCCCCTTAATTGTGAGAGTTGGCTAGTCTGTTGGATACCCCTGATGGGTATTAGCAGGATCTATGACCAACACTTGCGTGAGTGTGAGCGTAAGTGGGTTGTGCGTGGTGTGTAGCAGAGTGTAGGTCATAACCACTGCTGCTACTAGGTGGGGGAAGTAGATGGGAGGTGCAGCTACTGAGAAAATGCACAGTCTTAAAGTTTGCGTTAGCCGCCCTACCCTACTCCCTGACCACCGCCGATTAGGGCGGGGGGCGGTACACATCCCCTTAATTCTGAGAGGTAGCTATGCTTGCAGGGGTCCCCTGTATACGCTTAGGAGTAGTCACTGTGGTAGGGAGATACTGAAAGGTGAAATTGAGAGAAGAATATAGCTTAGTTAAAAAAAAAAAGGGGGTCGGCTATGTGTCTCTCGAGGGATAGAATGGGCCGGGCCCTGGCCGTTCCATTGTAGAATGGGGGTAGAGCGACATTCTACCGGCCAGTTCTAGACTGTAGAACTTGTTCCGGAGAAGCCCAAATAGGGCTCTAAACTCTGCTTAAAATTTGTATTTGTATATATATGGGGATGTGCAGAAATTTGCATAGCAGATCCACTTATTTTTTGTTTTATTCTTTGAAGCTGCCTTTGTATTTTCAATGAGGGGAAATTGAAGAAATGACCCTGAAAGTGGGGTTATTTCGTTAGATACCCCAAAAAAGCATGGGTAAGACGAAATGGCCCTATGACAGGTGAGAAACTTTGCAAAATACCCCACTCGCCAATTGGACCTTTCATCTTTTGCATCCACCACGACCGGACCCTGGGCAACTTGTCTGTACGCCCTGGTCTTTCTGGCCGTTGGACCCACCTGAAGTTAGCAAAAGAAATATGCCAGCCCCTGCAATCCAGGGCTAGGGCATATGCTTAAGCTGGCAATGCCTGGCACAGGGTCAGATGAAGAAGTTCAGGGCACTTCGGCGTACCCATGTGTTTTAGGGGTATCTCACAAAATACCCCAACTTTTAGGGGTATTTCAACAATTTTCCCTTTAAAACATCTAAGACAAAAAAAAAAGATTGGTATTAAGGAAAGCAGCACTTCCTAGGCAATAGGCCAAATGGGGTATATGGGGGCGTGCAGAACGTACATACCACATACCCTTTTTTTTTTCTTTTTTTTTTAAGTCCATGGTGTTGTAGAGGCCAATCACTGAGTACACAGTGATCACCTGGAGCAGTAGGCCGTGGGTGTCCTGAAATATGGGATCACCTCCCATCCCATCCCATCCTCACGTCAATACTCCTAGCGCACCCCCTATCCCATTATCCTACCTCGGTGTGACCAGCACTCAGGACCATTACCGTACCAATGGGCAGGTAACTTGGACCGAACAGCAGTGATAGGCACCAGGGATGATAGGTTGCCCAGCCCTGGTGGAAGCGGAATCGGACGCCTTGTCGAGCGGGAACTTCGGACGCCAGGTCCAGACAATCTACTACAGGCCTCAAGAGACTCTGGGCCCTGGTTTCAAACAGGGTAGCACCCATTGAAGCAGTCTTACCGTCCTTCCGCTAGCTTACCCAAGGCCAGGCGGAACTCGGACTGGCCTGAGCGACTTATACCCCTACCCTTACCCAGGGTCTGAGCCTTATATATAGCCACTAGATAGCTCTACCCAAATATTAGTAGGAACCCCGGTCCAAACCAAGCTCGAACCCGTGACCCTGTAACGTGTAATCGAATGACTCTACCATGTGAACAACTGGTGGAAATGGCACGAATGTGTGATATGCCAGACTGGGGAGATCAACAAAACACCCAAGACCAACACCCCCAAGCAACCCATGTGAAACCCAGAACCAACATACAACACCATGAACAACCCTTGGGTGGTGCTCAGGCAGTGTCTGTAATAGCTAGCCTGCGTCATCCCAAGGGGGGGGTGTCCAGCCGTGCGTCATTCTAACGCCCTGCCGGTGTCCATACGCAAGGCTACGGATTTGAACCTGCATCCTCATACCACAATACGCATTTCCATTTTTATTTTTATTTTTTTATTTTTTTATTTTTTTGAAAAAAGTCAAGGGTGTTGTAGAGGCCAGTTACTAGGCACACATTGATCGTCGGAAGTGGGCAGTCGTGGTTGCTCTGAGGCGAGGCCACCACCCATCCCATCCTCGCGTCAATACTCCTAGCACATCCCCTATCCCTACTATCCTACCTCAGTGTGACCAACACTCAGGACCATCACCCTACATATCGAGGGGAACTTGGACCGAACAGTAGTGACAGGCACCAGGGCTAGCTACCCAGCCCTGGTTGAAGCATAGTCGAACGAGCCTTGTCGTACGGGTACTTCAGACGCCAGGCTCAAGCAATCACCTATTGGCCCCTAAATTGAGCAGCTAGTAACTCACGCCCTCTACTCTCCCACCACAGATCTAGCTGTATATTTAATGTGGTGTACTTATCATCGAGACGCCTATCATCATCACCAGTTGGAGCCGACTAAGCCAACCAGTGACTCACACCCTCTACTCTCCCACCACAGACCATAGCTGTATATTTAAGGCAGGGTACTTATCATCGAGACGCCTATCATCATTATCAGTTGATCGTGACCTCCACCCAGCCCTTGTGTGTGTGTGTGTGTGTGTGTGTGTGTGTGTGTGTGTGTGTGTGTGTGTGTGTGAGCACCCTAAGTTGACCGACTAGTAACTCACGCCCTCTACTCTCCCACCACAGACCTAGCTGTATATTTAATGCGGGGTACTTATCATCGAGACGCCTATCATCATCACCAGTCAGAACGCAACAGACCAACCAGTGACTCACGCCCTCTACTCTCCCACCACAGACCCTAGCTGTATTTTTAAGGCGGGGTACTTATCATCGAGACGCTTATCAGCATTATCAGTTGATCGTAACCTCCTCCCAACCCTATGCTTGTGTATGTGCCAACCCTATGGTTGTGTATGTGTGTATGTACTCTGTATCATAGATGTGTGCCTGTGGGCTATATGTATGGTTTTGTATGCTGCTCCCCACCATGGAGCATCTGCGAAGTGAGTACTGAGTACTGGTGAGAGGTGCACTTATCACCTCCACTAGTACATGTATGTGTGTGTGTACCTTGATCTTTATATATATGTATGTATAGTATGTGTGTATGGATTGTGCTATCTGGGGTAGTATCTCATTGTGTGTGTATGTGGTAGAGACAGGTCTATCTGGACAGGACCCCCCCAAAGTCTGGAACGGGACTCGAACCTGTGATTCCCAGTATGAAACTGGAGGGTTCTACCACTTGTACTACCGTGGGAAGTGGATATAATGTGTGTAGTGTCTGGACTGGGGGAGATCATTAGAGCGACCAAAGCCAACAACAACCAGCAACCAACGTGAAGACTAGACCAGCATACAACACCCATGGACTGACCCCCTGGGTGGTGCGCAGGCAGTGTCTGTAATAGTACCATGCGTCAGCCCACGGGACTGTGTGTCCAGCCGTGCATCATTCTAACGCCCTGCCGGTGTCCATGCGCGAGGCTGCGGAGTTTGAACCCACAACCTCATACCGCAATGCGCATTTCCAACCGGTGCTCTAACCACTGAGCTACATCAACTGGGCTTTTTTTCTTTTCTCTTAATTGATGCTGTCTTCGTATTTTGAAAAGCAAAAACAAAGAAAAAATGATAGATAATAGGGGAGGAATCACTTTGTACTGCCAGACATCGTAAAGCACACCTCAAACCCTAGTTCCAACAAATATATATGTGTACATCTGTCTGTGTGTGTCTATCCGTGTCTGTGAGTGTGCATACATGCAGAGGTCGCGTTATGGTGCGAAGCACAGAACGTAAGATCACTGCCTTTCTTTTTCCACAGTGATCTTTCAGCTTCCCACTTTCATCGATTTCACGCGCAATGTGTTTTTTTTGTTGACTTCCGGATACACATAAACAAAAACCAATAGTACTGGCAACGTATCCTGCATAAATACAAGGAGGATGTATAGTCAATACGGGGTCTTGTAGTACAGGGTTGAATTCTTTTCCCGAATCAGTGCTTAAAAAGTTGGGGGCATGGGGGGATGAGGTAGACTAAGTCTGTAGGGTGCATGGGGGGGTGTTTGCGGGTGTAAGCTTTTCTGTACGATAGTTTGGGGGCAATAAGGGTCAAATTGTTTTCTTTTCTTTCAATTGTCAAGGGGCCCAGGGTGGGGCACCTGGTGTCTGCACCCTCACGAGCCCTTTTTTTTTTAAGTCCATGGTGTTGCACTGAGTACACAGTGATCACCTGGAGGCCGTGGGTGTCCTGGAATATGAGACCACCTCCCACCCCATCCTCACGTCAATACTCCTAGCGCACCCCCTATCTCACTATCCTACCTCAGTGTGACCAGCACTCAGGACCATTACCCTACCAATGGGCAGGTAACTTGGACTGAACGGCGGTGAGAGGCACCAGGGCTGATAGGTTGCCCAGGCCTGGTGGAAGTGGAATCGGACAAGCCTTGTCGAACGGGAACTTCGGACGCCAGGCTCAGACAATCTACTACACGCCCCAAGAGACTCTGGGCCCTAGGTTTCAGACAGGGTAGCACCCATTGAAACAGTCTTACCGTCCTTCCCCTAGCTTACCCAAGGCCAGGCGGAACTCGGACTGGCATGAGCGACTTATACCCCTACCTTAACCCCAGGGTCTAAGCCTTAGATATAATTACTAGACAGTTCCATTCGAATATCAGTAGGAACTCCGGTGGCCCATACCTGTCCCTACTGCAGATACTAGACCCCACCTGTAACTGACATTTTTTTCTAAATTCACGAAAGTGGACTTAGTCACGAAAGTGGACTTAGACAAAATTTCATTGCTCATCGGGTGAGAAAGTGGTTATCTCACTTTGTCCATCTGATGTACTTCAACGTAAATTACCATTAACATACATCCGATGGTCAGATCATCGGGAGTCGCCACGACACCCGATGATCTGATCATACGACGTCATGGGGACAACAAAACACTGAAAAATGTTGCTTTTTGGTACGCTCAATTTCATGAATTTAGAAAAAAGTGTCAGTTTTAACGAAATGTCAGTTGTATCCGAAGACTATGCTTCGTGTATCTGTGTATCAAGATGTGCAGACAGCACCATATGTGGAAACTTGTGTATGTAGCCCGTAGGCCATGTATAATTCGCAAGCTGTGTATATATGCCCGAAGGCTGTGTGTGCACTGTGAATCAATGTATCAAGGTGTATAGGCAGCATCATGTCTGTATATCGAAGAGAGAACGGGGTAAGCTGGACAAGGACCCCCCCAAGGTCCGAACCAAGCTTGAACCCGTGACCTTGTAACGTGTAATCGAATGACTCTACCATGTGAACGACTAGCGGAAATGGCACGAACGTGTGATATGCCAGACTGGGGAGATCAACAGAACACCCAAGACCAACACCCCCAAGCAACCCATGTGAAGCCCAGATTAACATACAACACCATGAACAACCCTTGCGTGGTGCGCAGGCAGTGTCTGTAATAGCTAACCTGCGTCATCCCAAGGGGTGTGTGTCCGGCCGTGCGTCATTCTAACGCCCTGCCGGTGTCCATGCGCAAGGCCGCGGATTTGAACCCGCAACCTCATACCGCAATGCGCATTTCCAACCGGTGCTCTAACCACTGAGCTACGAGATCTACCTTAAAAATCGGCAGACCCCATTCTTTTGTAGGCCGAAACGGCAGACCCCATTCTACTTTAGAATGGGGTAGAAATGGGGTAAGGGGGCGTAGAATGAGAAAGAACTCAGTCTAGCAGTATTACAGTTCTTCTGGTTCTACCTGCACACATAGGGGGGGCAATCTTTAATTGACCGCATAAGACTTTTTTTCCCTCCACTTTACAAAGAAAAAGGAGAGAGTTGTTTCATGAAAGTAGCACCACGGTCACAAGAGAGGGAAAGAAAAAAACACAATCATGTATGGGGAAGAAAAGAGATCCTCCTTGCCCCCCCCCGGTCCCCCTCCCCCCCCACAGCCCGAAAAAAAAAGAAAAAAGAGAAAACTAGGGCGCGGTCATGGTTTGAGTATCTAAATGCATTTCAAACTGCAGTTTTTAATTTGAGTATCTAAATGCATTTCAAACTGCAGTTCTTAATTCCAGTCCCGTGGGCAGTTTACTATGCAGTCAAAACTCCGCTTTGCAGAAAAGTTGCACCACGGAGTTTGGAACTGCAATTCAGTCAGGCAGGTGGCCGTTTTTTTTTTCTTTTCTTTTCTTTTTTTCCGGTCGTGTGCCGTGGCTGGAAAAAAAATAAAAAAGATCCAGCGGAGTAACTCAGTTGGTAAGGCACACAAGTGGCATTCAGGAGGTCGTGGGTTCAATCCCCATTGGCCTTATGTACCTTCCTGGGCATGCTTGGTGCCCGCCACCTAGAGATAGACCACTGGATCCCCCGACCGGCATTGAGCAGAGTCTGCTGATGTTCGTAGGGAAGGGGACCTGAGGGGAGGCACAGGGATTGGTCCTGTTGGTATGGTCCCTGATGCTACCAGCTGTCCCCTAGCCGGTATCGCCCACCTGTAGGTCGGGAGCATCCCCCGCATGTTCTCTCATGAACACGGTTCTGGCTGCTACGGTGTTCCCTATGCCCACAATTAGGAGTAATGGTAGGTAGGTAGTGTGAGTCGAAATTGAGAGAAGAACATAGCTTTAAAAAAAAAAAAAAAAAAAAAAAAAAAATCAGTCCCATGGTCGGGCCACGGCCAAGATGTATCGGCCACACCCCAGATTGGCCACGGCCCAGATGTCTCGGCCACATCCCAGACTGGCCAGGGGCGAGATGTCTCAGCCACAGCAGGGGTGGGGAGGAAAAAAAAAAATTAAAAATAAAAAAATAGATAGGCTACCAGAGTGGCCCTGCGCAAGGATGACACCCATAAATCGAGTGGTCCAGGTCCACTTGCCCGGCCGGGCCAAAAAGAAATAAAAAAATAAAAATTATTTTTTATTTCCAAATTTCTATTTTAAATTTGGTAAAGATAGTAAAGAATTTAGATGTAACCCTAAGGCAAAAGTTGCTCAGTTTATTTTTTTTTATTACATGGTATTTTTTCCCGGATTTTTTGGATGCTTTTTTTTTTGTTTTTTTGGCTGGATCTGGACAGGCCGCCCGGGAAAATAGGGTCAACCGGGCAGCCCAGCTGGTAGCCCAGAAAAATAAAAAATAAAAGAGGTAACTGCGGCGCAGGCACGAAGGCCTTTTGTAATTGCATTTCAAACGGCATTTTAGCAGTTTAGTCAGGGCCCGAGTTTCAAACGCAGTTGAACCTCGGGCTGGCCTTTTTATCAGTTCAGTCAGGCCCGTGGCCCCTTTATTTTTATTTTTTTTTTGCCCCCCCCCCCTTCTTCCAGGCATGGCCGAGACATCCCGGCCGTGGCCCCGCCACACAGCCAGATGCTTTTTATTTTCCCCCCCTCGGGTGTGGCCGAGACATCTCATGTGTGGCCCTGCCACGTGACGGGGAGGGTGTGGGAAAAAAAAAAAAGAGAAACAATGACGGATGCGGCATGTTTTGAGTTTCTAAAGGCACCAAAAACAGGCCTTCGGCGATTGTGTCAGGGCCTGGGTTCGAAAAGGCGTTCGTAACTCAGGCCGGTGGTGGTGTCAGGGCAGAGGTTTTTTTCTTTTTCTTTTTCTTTTTTCTTTTTTTTTTCTTTTTTTTTTT
>BFEA01000144.1:1088307-1105453 GCA_003427395.1 Chara braunii | reverse complement strand
GTGTGAGGAGGAAGATGTGTGTGTGTGTGTGTGTGTGTGTGTGTGTGTGTGTGTGTGTGTGTGTGTGAGAGAGAGAGAGAGAGAGAGAGAGAAGTAGAGATGGTGGGAAGATGATGGCGACTCATTGGCGAGAGATTGGAGGAAGGTCGGATGTGGGATGGTGGGAAGCGGAGGAAGTCGGGAGAAAAAAAGAAGGCATGATGGTGCGAGAAAAGCGGAAGGCGGGATGGTGGGAGAAAAGCCGAAGGTGGGAGATGGCGGGAGAAAAGCCGAAGACGGGATGGTAACAAGCGGCGGAAGAAGTCGGGCGGGAGGGAGAGAGAGAGAGAGAGAGAGAGATCCTTTGAAGTTGGACCGATACAGAGAAGATTAACAAGGCCGCTGCACAAGGATGACACACTTCAATCGAGATATGGACCATATAAAATAAAAAAATAAAAATAAAAAACGAGAGAAAAAAAGAGAGAGAGAGAGAGAGAGAGAGAGGTAGAGATGGTCGGAAGATGATGGCGAGAGATTGGAGGAAGGCCGGAGGTGGGAGAAAAGGCGAAGGCGGGATGGTGGGAGGTGGCGGGACAAAAGGCGAAGGCGGGATGGTGGGAAGCGGCGGAAGAAGTCGAGAGATAGAGAGAGAGAGAGAGAGAGAGAGAGAGAGAGAGAGAGAGAGAGCAGCTAAGTCTCCAACCTCGCAGCTGGCCTCCTGGTACTTCCATCGACAGGATGAAAAAAATCGAATGAATCTACCACTACAACATGGAAATATACTCTGCCACATTTGTGTGTGTGTGTGTGGGTGTGTGTGTGTGTGTGTATGTGTGTGTGTGTGTGTGTGTGTGTGTGAGAGAGAGAGAGAGAGAGAGAGAGAGAAGGTGGGAGATGGCAGGAGAAAAGCAGAAGGTGGGATGGTGGGAGAAATGCCGTAGGTGGGAGATGGCGGGAGAAAAGCCGAAGGCGGCCTCCTGGTACTTCCATCGACAGGATGAGCAAAATCGAATGAATCTACAGCTACAACATGGAAATATACACCGCCACATTTGTGTGTGTGTGTGTGTGTGTGTGTGTGTGTGTGTGTGAGAGAGAGAGAGAGAGAGAGATGGCTGGTAGAGGGAGGGAGAGAGAGAGAGAGAGAGAGAGAGAGAGAGGGACTGGTGGTTACCCACCTGGCAACTTCACGAGCTGACGCCGCGCTCCTCCCTCTGCTTCTAAGGCTCCTTCACGATGACTGTTGTGCCCTGGCTATGGCTGGACGACGACGCCCTGGACTGCTGCTGCTGCACAGGAGACGTGGAGGCAACCATGCGACGGGCAACGCACGGCGGGTGCGAAGGGCACAAAGCTGGACCACCGGGGTTCATCCAGGCAGCGAGGGGCAGCATTCCGAATTCATAACTTCAGAAACAAACTTACTTTAGCTGCCCCCCCCTTTTTTTTTTCAGAGGCCCCGCGCGGCCTCAAAATGTTTTTGTTGTTTTTTTTTTGTTTCGTTACGCGACATCCCAGCTGGGCCTCGAATACCCCTCGGCCACTTTTTTTTTTTTTGGTCGACCCGCTATTTTCGGGCTGTGCCACACCCTGTGTGCGCGCGTCGTGTGCGGTGCGCAGTGCGGCGCGTGTGCAGGGTGCAGCGCATGTCGATGCGCCGCAAGTATGTTTTTAAGTTTTTTTTTAAGCGTTTATATAGTTTTTGACTTTAAACTCAAGTTTGGTTAGGAATTCTGACATGACTTTGGGGCAAAAGTGGTTTGCATTGTTATTCAGCATAAGATACTTTTTTTTCAGATTTTTTTATTTTTATTTTTTTAATGGTCCTGACATTTCCGGACCGTCCGGATCCCCCCATGTCCGGAGGTCCGGAAATGTGCGGAATTCCGGACATCCGGAAACTACCGGACACGAGTCCGGTCCCATGCCCGGAAATGTCTGTGTCCGGGTCCGCGTAGCCATGGTAGGTATTGAAATGTGAAATTCAGAGAAGAATATAGCTTAGTTTTATAATAAAAGAAAAGAAAATTTGAAATTGCTCAGATGATTTTATTTATTTTTGCTTGAAAAGCTAGGCTACCAGCCGGGCCGCCTGGGTCACCCTACTTTCCCGGACGGCCCGGCCGTGCAAGGACCAGGGAAGGTCCTAGCAAAAAAAACAAAACAAAAAAAACTCCGAAAAAAATACTGTGTTATGCAGAAAAATAATCTGAGCAACTTTTGCCTCAGGGTCACATCGAAACTGTTTACCATACTTAAAATACAAAATAAACCTAAAAAATAATTTTTATTTTTATATTTTTTTTACTTTTTTTGGTCCGGCCGGGCAAGTGGCCCCGGGCCACTCTGGTAGCCTAGTTGAAAAGTCCATCTGCTGGCAAGTTGAAATTTCTGGTTAGCGCCCCTTAGTCATTTCTCTCTTTGGTGGCTCGTTTGACCCCATGGGAGTGGGAAAATGTGGTCAAAATTTTGAATGTTTATCCCACCCTACCCTCCTTTCTCATATACCTCGTCTTTGACGTGCTGCATTCTTCTTTCCCGTTCTTCTTGTCTTTACGACTCCTGCTGATGGCATTGGTAAGCTGCCACGTCAGACAGTAACACGCCCATGCCACCTCAGGCAGTAACACATCAACAGCAGTGCCACATCCGACGGTGGCACGTCAACAGTGTCCTATCAGACTGACACCCAACGGCATTGCAACGTCAGCTGGTGCCAAGTTGTGCTTTCACGTTACTCGCAAGATTACTGAGCAGGTCGTCAAATCCAAGACCAGCAAGATGGCAGGAACTTTCAGGGCCTGCATGGAGGCCATCCATCTGGCTTTGCAGCAAGAGTACGTATATTGCTAAGGCAGAAGCCGACACCCAGCTTGTAGCATCCAGATACAGCGATAATGACTGGGCGTTCACCACCTTTGCACTCAGTCTGTTGCAAGATGAGCTAAAGCTGCAGCAGAAAGCGATCACAACATTGTGTCAGAATGTTACGGATCTGATTGCACACCAGCAGGCCAGTGTCGATGCAACAGGAGCATCATAGCAAGCAGCCATATCTGAGATCATTACCACATGTTGAGAGACCATGAACTGCTAATTTACGGATATGCCCAAGGATCTCTACACGTGTTTGGCAAAAGTGGAAGATAGCACAAAGCAGGCTGGCACAATATAATGATTGCACAGACTGGCTCTTCCAACATGTCAGATCGAGTTAACGCATTGGAGACGCGGCTGGGAGGTTTACCGGATACTGTTAACGTGAAGGATCTTGATCTTAAGATGCTACAGATTTCAATTTATGGAGCAGCAATGCAGCACCTCCAGTGAAGCCTCAGTCCCCTTCCCAAAGCTAGATAATCGGTCTTTTTCGAGGCCAAGACAACCAATCCGCAAGAATGGTGGACCGAGCTCACACTGGTTCTTGACATGCAGCTGCTCCAAGATCATCAATGCTTTGGAAGCCTGTACGAGAGATCCATCGGTGTTGGTAAAAGTTGGTTGGACAAGTTGATTCAGAACTTGATTGCGCAACAAAACGTAACTATTGTGCAGCTGCACATGAAGTTCTCGTGAGCAGAACTTACTGCTGAATGGAAGCAGCAGTTCTAGATGGAGCCATTGGAGATGACTTCATTGACCAAGATCACTTCTTTCTACCAGAACAAGTTGTCTTCAGCAGATGGGATCACCAAGTTTCAGTGCCCTACATCCACATCAAATGTACCGATGGTTTTCCCTTGCATCAAATGTTTTTTTCATAAAGCCGTCGTATCACAAACTTCAGCAAGCTCTCATACACTATTCAGAGCAGCTCAAGGCGGTAGTAAAACTTCTCAACAAGGCATATGTGATCTCTCACGTGAATGTGGCAGCTTGAGATATCATCGTGGAATTGTTCTTTTTCACATACGGAGCGAACAAGTTGCAGTAGCGTCAGCGAATCGGATCCGTTGCAATTGTGTAACAGCATGGCATTGTGCCCGCACAGCTGCTACATACTTGAAGGAGAGGTGGTAGCAGCAGTCCAGGGAGGCAATTCACACAGCCTTTCTTAATGTAAGGCCAAGACACTCGCCTCCACTCAATCCATGACCGATCTGTAAATTCAGCCACCGTGGGTCACCTCTAACATCACAAAGTCCGCCTATGAGATTCGCAAGAAATACAAGTACTGGCTTTGGCGCAACATCAATTTGCATGAGAGTTCCATCAAGCGCATGCAGCCGCAGTGTAAGTCAGGGACCAATTTGGAAATTGAGTACACCAGGGAACGCTGCAACTGCATCCCTCACACTGCCAGACTCGGCTACCTTGCAAACATTGTCCGTTGTGTCCGGGGCACTCTAGGTAGTCGATAGCCTGCCTCCTTCTTTTGAGAACTTTTTTTTTGTTGATTCCGCCTTTAGACCAATCAATCGATCCATGGTCAAGAGTCTTTCACATGTTTCATCTTGGATGTGATGGTTTGAACCCTATTTTAACATTTTTATCGTTTTCTTCAATGAATTCGGCACAAGGGCCGAATTTGGAGAAATTGAACCCCTTTATGCGCGAGGACCTCCTTTGGATGCCTCTCCCTTAGACAAATTGCTGCTTACTACAAGTTCATTTTCTTGGTCTTCAAACACACTTACGAGAGTACTTGTCCTTCCATCATTCCATGCACCACCAACCTCATCTTCGAACGACACTATTGAGGCAGCTGAATTCTTGACTATCTTGCGAAGATCGGATGCAAAAAACATACGCAATGATATGAGTGCAATAACATTCTTCTTAATGTGTATGTCCATCTTAAAAATTAATGAGCAGGGGTCCTCGAGTGCCTTGCTTGATAGTGGGGGATCTCGTAGTTATCTCAATCAAGCATTGATTCAATGTGCTAGCCAATAATGGGGTAAGTAACCATCCGTCCCCTTTCCCTTTGGCTCGTACCAATAAGGATCAGATTCTACGTTTGCACCAATCAACAAGGATATTTCAGACCTCAGATCAGACAATTCCGTTATAGAGGCTCCTTCACCACACTTATTCATATCAATCAATTTAGTGTCAATCAAGAGTGGGGTCGGAAAAGAAGAAGAAAAATTATTGTATTAAGAAATCTGCCGATACCGCTCCCAGCGAGAGAATGCCATCTCGTACAAAGTATGAGGGGGTTCAATAGGGTCAGCCATGCGTGCAATCTTAAGGATAGGTTCACCTAAGTAGAAAACTGGTGGAAGGTGAGTATCAATCAACATAAAGAAGGAAGGCGAGGCTTGCGATCCTCATTCTGTATTTTCATGGTCGAGTGAAAGGTTCGGGCCGATTTCGGTACCATCCTATAAGACACTCGTGCTACTTAAGAGAACAACCGAACCATATTTGTCCATTCTTCCTCAATTGGCATGTATTCCTCGAGATCGGCATACTCAGCTTAACGACGTCTTCTACAGTAACTACTGAAGATCCAATATCGATCAAAGCACTATCCGTGATTCCCCAGACTTTGCAATTACACTTTGCGCTTTTTCAGGGGCTCAAACTTACCTTGATAAAGTAATCCTTCTCAATGAAGGAAATGGTATCTACGCAAACAACTTTGAGGTTGTTTGGTCTAACAATCTGATCTGGGGATCGAGTGTTTAGAAAAGTTGTGGAAGTAGGCGAAAGTTCCTTAGCAGGCTCCTTTGCTTCCTCCGTCTTTAACATTTGCTGCACTCGCTCGTACGTGAACCGTTTTTTATTCGTCACGTAGTATTGCAATATTTTTTCGTTCTCTACTTCCGAGATAGTTAAAAGGTGACCAACAAGGATAAAAAGCCCTATATGTAGTTTTATTAGCATGTTTGAATCCTTGTTCTTGAATTGAGGTCCGGGGTTGGAGAGTGAAGATTAATGGGTTTACTAATATTCAACATTTACATTATGAGCGTTCAACGTTCGTACACAGCCAGACAAAGACATTGAGACAACGGGATGGGGGTTCTGAATCTTCAGTGTTTTCCCCACTTCATGATTTACAAAATTTTCAGCCTTCCTACACAATCGGACAAAGGGGGTGTACTTCAATATTTTCAACAAATTCATCACTTCAGAATTTTCAACGTTACTACCACTCAAATAGAGAAGCAAACGCTAAAGATTTTGAAAATTATGAAGTGATGAAAACGTTGAAGATTTGAGTCCCTCCGCTTAAACCACCACTACCTTCGAGTCTGTTTTTCTTGCCCCTGATTTTCACTTCGCACCGAGTTTTGTCGAGCTTGAATCTCATTTTGTTTCTTTTACGGTACTCTCCTGGAAAAAAAAGTATTGCCAGATTTTAAAAAACAACCCACTCGCAGCACAAAAAAAAATCCAAGAAAAAAACCAAACACCTCTAGGGACGTGATACGACATAGATACCTAACCCAAAGTCGTTATGCGAGTATGCCCTTAGTGAGGGCGTTACAGCAAGGGTGTTGGGTTCACGGAAAAACGAAAAAGGCAAAAAAAAATAAAATTTGACTTAAGGCGGGAAAGTACGTTCATATATTCTACACAGTAAAAGTGCGGGCATTCTCTCCTCCACAAAGTGTCAACATCCCGTGGACTGCACCATGCCTCTCTGGCGAGGCACCACAACTCAAAAAAGAAAGAAAACAAGAAACTCAAACAATCAAAACCTGAAACTAGTCAATTTAGCGGCTAGATATGAAATTGTGAGTTTTGGTATGAACACAACTTGGTGCATGACCTTCCCCGATATGAGCTTTTATTTTTGTTTTCGTTTAACAAAGCGGCCCTCAAGGCCCAACTGCAGAGCCTCGTCCAACCCCTGAAAACTTCGGTAAAAGTGAAAAAACGACAATTTTTTTCATTTTTCCAAACACTGGTGGAAGTAGTGGTGGTTTAATGAAAGAAAATTGGGCCCAGGAGGGGAGGCTAAAATCTTCAACATTCTCAACACTTCATAATTTTCAGAATCTTCAGCGTGTGTAGAAACACTTAAGATTGTGAAAATTCAAAAGTGGTGAAAATGTTCAAAATTATGGAGTACACCCCCCCTTATTTGAATGTGTAGGAATACCGAAGATTGTAAAAATTTTGAAGTGGTGAAAATGCTGAAGATTTTGATGTCTCCCCCTGTTTTCTTTCTTCAAGGATGGGAGGTTCAATGTATTTAACATTTTCATCATTTCATAATTTTAGAATCTTCAGTCTGTAGAAATGTTGAAGATTCTAAAAATTCTGAAGTGGTAAAATGTTGAAACTTCTCAAATACACCCTTTTTTGTCCGGGTATGAAAGGCACTTAGTCAGGGACTCCGAGTCGAACGCTGAAGATTCTGAAGTATTGAAAATGTTGAAGATCATGATCCCTCTTCTTAAACAAAGAAAATAAGGGGAGGTGGGGGGGGGGTTAAAAAATTTCAGCGTTTTCACCACTTCAGAATTTGCAGAACCTTCAATGTTCCTACAAACTTGGACAGAGCGGGGTGTACTTTTAACATTTTTATTTTTTTAGAAAATTTTCACCACTTCAAAAATTTCAGAATTTTTAATATTTCTACACACTCAGATAGCGACAGGACATTGAAGATTCTGAAAATTTCGAAGTAGTGAAAACACTACAGATTTTGAACTCCCCCTTTTTCTTTAAACCACCAGTACTTGGCCCAGCTATCGATGCCGAGCTTGGAATGCCCCTGCGCTAATTTTTGTCGAAGCGTCAGGGTACTGTTTCAAAAACATTTTGGATGACGCTTTCATTCATTGTGGTACGGTACCCCGAAGCCCTAAAGTCGAGGCGCGTTAACGGAAAAGCGTCGCGGCCGATAGTTGGGCCAAATACTGAATGTTTAAAGGGAGGGGGGTGAAAATCTTCAATATTTTCACTATGTCGAGATTTTCATAATCTTCATCGTTCCTACACACTCATATTGAGAGGCATGTACTTCAAAATTTTCAACATCTTGGACACTTCATAATCTTCAGCGTTTCTGCACACTCACAAAGGACGAAAAATGATAAAGATTCTAAAAATTTTGAAGTGGAAGAGAAACCGAAGATGATGAAACTCCCCCTTTAAGAAACAAAATAAAAGAAGTTGGGGGGGGGGGTCATAATTTTAGCATTTTCACTACAATAACTTCATATTTTTCAGAATCTGCCGTGTGGTTACATAATTGGACAAGGGGGTGTGCTTCAGGATTTTCAACATTTTATGTGTTAGAATCTTCTAAATCTTCAATATTTCTATACACTCAGACAGGGGGGCGAACGCTGAAACATTTTGAAGATTTATTCAACGTAGAGGTTATCTCCTTCTGAGGGTCCCTTCTACTGCCCTCGTTGGAGGAGTGTCTGAGTGCTTCATCTGATTATGATTTATTCAACGTAGAGGTTATCTCCTTCTGAGGGTCCCTTCTACTGCCCTCGTAGAGGTCTGCAGCCCTCGCCGTAAAAGGATCGCCCAAATCCGCATCGGAATCCGACTCTGGTCCCTTGAAAGCATCTATCTTCTCCTCGCCCTCCACATCCGATCGTACCGCCTGAGACTTTATCGTCGACCGAAATTTGGACCTCGTCGTCTCCCTCACCCCATCGTTTTCCTCAGCTCCATCAACATTGTCAACACGTCGAGACTGACACCCCCTACCACGTGCACTCGCGACCATACTACTCGCACTCCACCGACTCCTCACTGGTGTCACTGCTTGCTCTCGAATCCTGGCTGTTCTCCTATGCTAGTACCTTGAGGACACACTTATAGATTGAGCCAGTATCCTTCCTCTGGCCCCACCATCATCATAATCGGAGGTAGTGTCCCCTCGTACACTAAGATCACCCGCCCCTATGCTTGGAGTCATACCTCATTGTGCAACCACATTTGACTCTACCCGCTTGTGCATGCCATCTGAGCTCAATATCTCATCGGACAACTGACAACAAGGTCGAGTTCATTGTCCACGTCGTTGAGCACGCAATGACGAACATCTAGAAAGCGGGGGGAGGGAGGGGGGAGAGGTACTCATCTTCGTCACGACCTGCAGGAGGTGGCAGGAGAATGTCGGACTGTGTGTCGAACATCGTCTTAACCTGGGGGCCCTCAAAGGAGACAGGCACGTGCAAGAAATTGTCCCTCTATACCGCAATGTCCTTTGCAGTCACGCATATACCGCCCTTGGGTGGGCGAATCAGGATACGATTATCCATCTCCTCATCGGTATCCTCCCTTGCGTACCTCGACAACACATACCCTTGTCCCCGCCCGCGGAAGGCAGAGATCTTGATATTGCCAATAATCTCAATAACCTTGGCCACCTTCTGCCACTCCAAACCATGGTTGTCTGTTTTCGTGTGCACACGCGAGTGGATCGTCCACTTCCTCACCGAGTCAACGAGGAAGAGGCACCAGCCCACGTGTACAACACACGATGAGCAATGGTCACAAGCTCTCGAGCTCCCCTATCTAACTCTAACCACCACTCGATGCAAATCATCGTCTCATGCTCCCCAATGCAACGAGTGTCCGCCTGCTCGTCAGCACGAGGTTCGCCCCACCACGATGTGTCCATCCCTCTCTGAAACGATCACATCTGCTTCATAACTCTTTGGAACAAGGAAGCAGAGTAAGATTATTCCGTCTGCCACTGAATGTAGATGAGGAACATACCCGCAATCAACCGCTCCTTGTCAGTTGCCCGCGCGGAATGAAACAACACCATACCCCTCCGTCACGGGTTGCACAGGTATGCAGCCGCATGTGCAGGCTCCAGAAGGTGCTCCATCGGGGCCTGCACATGCTACAATATTCCATGCCTCCAATGCTCTATGAGATATAGAGCCACATCGATCTCTCCAAGTCCAGCCTCCACTCAATAATGTGGCTCATGACGAGTCCACCTTTGTCGGGACGACGTAAAAGTTTGAACACGGCCTCTATGACGGCGATAATCCTGTCAACCTCATCCCAGCATAGTGTGAAGTGAACCTGCCCTCCACCTACTTGGCCTGTAAGAGCAGTGTCCTATCCCAGGGGATAAAACACCACTCTTCGTTGACCACGATACCCTCCAGGCACTCCTTCCATTCAAGTAGTCGTGGCAGCATGAGATTATTGAAGCGAACCGTATCTCACAAGTATAGGTTAAGACCGCAAGGGCTGCACGCTGCTAGGTCGTGCAAAAAAGCAATGGAGAGCTGCCCCATGTTCCCTTATAAATTGGGCGATTGCACAGCCTCTCAAACACCCAACTCTCCTAAGTTTCAATGTTTGACAAAAAAATATTACAGACATAGACAACGCAAGGAGTCCAGACTATCATTAACCTTCTCCGGCATCAGCTTCGTGAATACCTCTTTCCATTCGCGCACAAGGCCACCACATTCTCCTCAATCTGCTCCCTATTGGCGGTCCCCCAAAGGACTGCTCCATCATGTCCGGTCGTCAAGAATTTGACGATTGGTCTGGAATCGATCGTCTTCCTCCCGCCAGAGAGGACAACGCACCCTCTTTGCTCGATCTCTGCGATGGCGGGATTGAGGATCCTTGTTATCTTGTCCGCTTGAGACAAGATCATAAGACCCCCAATCTTACGGTGTGTTAGGAAGATAGGATGGATGTCATTCGGGAGGTGGGTGAAGTGGTTCTTTACCTTCTTCCATTCCTCCATCCTAAGGACATTAAACGTTAAGGCATACGGCAGGATGCGTACACTAAGTGATACCAACAGTCCTTGAAGTCCGTCTACCACTGCGCGTTGTACAAGTGGTCCATGGTCGACTAAGGCATGCTCTTGGCTGCAGGGACTTTGGTAGAAGGCCCCCTGTGGCCATCTTCCTTAATACACGTGCCACGTCAGTTGATGATCCCGGTCTCATGGATGACCCCGACATGGTCTAAGACCCTGCCTTGCAATATTCTGGGTAGTAGGGGGACAAAAGGGCCGCCTGCACGTTTCACATTACCTTGTCGCCACGACTCACCAGTGGCGACATGCACACCATCGTTGTTGTCACGAGCCCCTTCGAAGCGCTTGCTCGATTAATGCGGATCCGGAGGAAAAAAGCTCGACGTCCTGTTGTAGTCCCTCCCCTTGTCCGCCTTCGTGGGCGGTGCACTATCCAAAATGTTGTCAAGGCCAAAGATCGACCCTCGAGCCCCGTCGTCACGCCCCTCGCCGGACCCGCCAACAGCAACCTGCGCCTCAAACCACCTCCTTATTGCGACAATGTTATCACGAATATAATGCTCTCGCAACGATTAATCCTCTCATGTCCCTTTTAAAGACACAACGCCCTCGGATTCCATGTACATGTCCACCACCACGGTGACCCTGATCGGTGCGGGCAGACACCCCTTCACCTACCTGAGGTGGGATATGGCACGGTTATGGGTCCCCTGCCACACGTTCTAGAACAAGGTGCAATGCAGCAACCGACCCCCTCGAGATACCTCAGTCAGATGCTGGCCCAAGCGAACGTACTTCCACACTGCGCATCTCCTCTACCTCGTTGCCTGTGCCCTTTCCCCGATCCACTCGAAGCCACGCAACATGAACTTCAACTCCTTCGCCACGGTGCACGACTTTGTACCCCTCCACACCTCCTTTCTGAAATGAGTCATCGACGAAGCCCCAAAAATCAACAAGACACCCCCTTCCCCGCCTCATGCCGTCCTTAGACCCCTCTGCAACCAAACCCATAAAACCCCCCCGCCCATTTCTGGGTCTGGTCATGCCCTAGCGAGCCCCGCACACCTGCCCCACATCGCAGGAGAACATATCGTGCACATTGTATGTGTGTTGAAGGTGCGTACACCGCCGTTGTGCGTGCACAAAAAACGGGCCCTGCGTTCCGATGTCCGTCACTCCCTCTTCAAATCTCTCTCGTGTCGCTCGTAGCCACGTCACCGGTGGTGAGCGACTCCACGTGTCGTGTTTGTCGACCAACATGTGGCTTCTCTCTCTCTCTCTCTCTCTCTCTCTCTCTCTCTCTCTCTCTCTCTCTCTCTCTCTCGTGCATGCGCACGTGCATGTGCCAACGACGCCGTGCCACGTGGCAGCACCCAACGTCTCTCTCTCTCTCTCTCTCTCTCTCTCTCTCTCTCTCTCTCTCTCTCTCTCTCTCTCTTTGTGTGTGCGCTCCTCCACGACCTCTCTCTCGACGTCCACTTTGATGTGGATAAAACTTTAGTAACAGGCAATTTTGTTCCTTGGTGGGGGTGCAAAACAGAAAAAAAGTCCGAATCATGACCCCTCCCCCTTCCCCGCCCCCAACTACACTTTTTAGAAGGGCCAAGGTCGTCCTGGCCCGTTTCGACCCTTTTGTCGGCACCCACTTTGTGGCCTGAGCCAATGTTTGAAAAGGGGCCCTAGGGCCAAAATTACTTGTCAATTTTTTTTAATTTTTTTTTGCCCCCTCGTAAACTTCATAACGGGGGTCATCGGTTTATGTTTTCATTTCTTTTTTTGCTGTCCTAAAAACCCACGAAAAATTTCATTGCGGGTCGCGCACATATGAGTACAACGATGGTTTTTTTGTTTTTGTACGTGAGATATGCATAGCGACGCAAAAAAACCGGAGTAATCAATGCAAGCAAGGTGGCATTACTCTATCCATCTCACAAGGAGCAAGGTGACATTATTTATCCATCTCATCAGGAGCAAGATCCCACGAGCAAGGAGGATTGGCCTCAGTGCTTGAATCTGGATGTGTTTTATGCAGAGATGCAAAAAGTTTATCGACCGTCGTTTTCGACACATGCCACATTTTCACAAATACATCGAGTTTCTGACCGTATTTGCTAGGGGGACCTCGGCCTAGGATTTGCGCTTGTGCTCTGCTTACTAACTTACATATAGATCATTCAAACACATAATACTGCTCAATTTCAACTTTCAATTGCAAAGCAATTATAACAAAAACATGAAATTGTTGTCAATGGAACTCGCTTAAGAATTTGTAAGCCGGAGAGAGCAATTTTCGGTTTCGGGGCTTCAAGTCAACTCACTTTTGAGGCCCTGACACTCAATTGACTCACAACTTTGAATACGTACAACGGGATGGGGGGACAACAAAACATATTATTCGTTAAAATATAACATTATATTGTGTCTTATTTCCCACGAATTCAATTTAGGTTGCAACCTTAGTGACGTAGGAATGCACATTCTCTCGTCCGAGACGGTTGTTTGAATGTGTGATGAGATCTAGACTTGTTTAGAATTTGATAAGCACGGTCTTCGTTATATCCTTGTAGGATATATTTCTTTCACGTTAGCATATTTACGTATTGTAACAGTTACAGTAGTCAATGTATAAGGTGTTCACGGACAATGTAGAAATTTAGACATATGTTGACGGACAATGGGATCTAGTATCACCAACAACATTCTCATTTTGTAATAATGAGTTTATTTTGACATGCATCTGTTTTTTGCCATTAGTTCGGTCATATTAAATAAAAACTTGCAATTTTGTATATTATCTAGGAAATCCGTACTAACTCATTAATTTGCCACGCATAAGAATTTCGGATATCAATGCAAACTTTAAGTTGTTGATTCTATGCAATGTACAAGTCACATGGCATGTGCATGGATGTATGAAGACTTAGTGACCTTTGCATAATGAATTGAACACGTCGATTAAAATTTTATACATTGTCGATCAAATCCGCACCAAGTCCTTAATTTGCCACGTTTAAGAGTCTCATATATGAATGAGAAGTCGTCGATTATATGCAATGTAGAAAGTCACAAGGCATCTGAATGGATGTACACCCAAGAGACTTTGTGATCTTTGCATAATAAATCGCACACTCATTCTAACATTGTTTAATTCTGACTTTCATCATCATTTCTCTTTATCATATTACTCAACATTCTAAATATGCACTGTCAATGATATCCATACTTTAGATTGCCGTACTTAAGAATTTGCAATATGGACTTTAATGCGAAGTAGTTCCAACGCAAGAAGTCAAAGACCCATGTAGACAAAGACAATTAGTTTACCACATTGAACGCAAACTCGTAAGAATAAAGTAAAGCAATAACACACATTTGACTGTGTCCAGTGTGGTGTTGAACATGTAACTCAACTCATCAATGAAAAAAATATTGTCAAAATGAAATTTGAAAGTGTTATACAAGCATCAAAGAGAACATGCTTCAAGTATGCAGGTTGCCAATTGTTTTCTAATACGTCGAATATCTCTCTAAGAGTTGTGTGACTATTGAACGTGCAAAGTAAAAATTTCAACGCCGTTGTACCCATTGAATAGCCCTCGAGGCCCCGTTGCATCCCTGTTGAATAGTACAACGGGTCCTCCCCGTGGAATACTTTTGAACGGGGAGAGCGCATTGGGCCTCGGACACGTGGTTGGACGCGCCTGGAGAAACAACAAATTGTCCTCCCGTTGAATCCCGTTGGATCCCGTTGAATCCCCGCTGAATCTCATTGAATCCCGTTGAATCCCGTTGAATCCTCGTTGAATCCCCATTGAATCCCATTGTATCCCGTTGAATCCCATTGAATCTCGTTGGAAAAAAAAAAAAGGGCATCAGGGTTGATTTTTTTTATTTTTTTAATGGATGAAGAAAAAAAAAGGGCTATGGTGTTTGAAAAACCCTACACGCCCATATTTGTTTTTCTAATTTTGACAATAGAAAACTAAAAAAAAAAAAAAAAGAACATTATATTCTACAACCCTCCGTGTGTGTGTGTGTGTGTGTGTGTGTGTGTGTGTGTGTGTGTGTGCGTGTATGTGTGTGTGTTTGATTGGTGGGGGTGCTCGGGGCGACCCATCCCCCACCAATCAATCAATGAATCAATGAATCAATCAATCAATTAATCAATAAAAAAAAAAAAAAGTAAGAAAAAAACAACGAAGAAAGCCGCTTTCAAACCCGAAGCAAGTAAGTGTGTATGGTTGTGTGTGTGTGTGTGTGTGTGTGTGTGTGTGTGTGTGTATGTGTATGTGTGTGTGTGTTTTGTGTGTGATTGGGTGGGAGTGGGGGGGGGCGGCGACCCATCCCCTGACAATCAATCAATCAATCAAAAAAAAAAAAAAAACCTCGATGTGTTTTGAGGTTGGTTAAGTTTTTATTTTTTTTTTAATAATTTAAATACTAAAAAAATAAAATTAAAATATGGGGATGTAAAGCACAAAAAAAACTACACCCCATTTTTTTATTTTTTTATTTTTTTTATTTTTTTGCCTACGGGAAAAAAATCCGCGGGCCTTGTTGTACCGTGTTCTATCGCGGCGCAGTAACGGGGGTTCAATGGCCATTGAACTTTTCAACGGGAAACCCAGTTGAATCGAAAATCAGACACAAAGTCTAAAGAGAATGGGAAAGTTGGTTGATGATCATGTTGCAAGAGCGGCGCAATCATCAACATGAACATTCCGCAACTGGTCCCGTCCACTTGTCTTGGAACCCCTTCCATCATAACATTTGCCTCCATAGACTCTCAACTCCTATATGAGTTGCTATGTAATGTTTCCTGTTTCAAATACTGTATAATCGAATTGAATAGACTAATTGTGAAATCCCTATTTGTGACAACGTGATGGAAAAAATCAAAAATTTCGAAGATATTTTCCTTTCAGCCAACGGAAAGCAGGATCCAGTGATTATTATCTTCGCAGACAGACACAAAGATGATATTATAATCAAGTATATCTGTTCTTGGCAATGATCTTCGCACCCCACTGTATCCTTGACGTTGCAACTTGTTGAAGAAAAATGAATTGAAGTTGAAGACACGAAGGTCTCATGACAAGTTACGTGTCGCACGTGTGGTCGACCCCAAAAGCGCCATGTAAAAACTTACAACCTCATCATTAACCTTGCAGTCGATATGTAAGAGGGTGAAACAATATTTTCTTGTAATAGACAAATGATTCTCGGGGGGGTCGAGAAAACTGTGAGAGACGACAATGAGCCTCGTATAATGTTTTCATGAACCCACAAGCAATGACGTACAAGTGGTGTAGCAAAGTTTTCCCGCACATTCTAGTCGTTGTCATGTGCACTGCACGACAACGAGCAACATACAACAGAAAATTTCGACGAGAAATGGAAGTTGAAAAAACATTCCATAAAAATAAAATCCTTCATAGTTATAAATTATCATTGTCCAGTTTTAAAATTTTCAATTTTATTTGATAAGTTCCTGTCTAAATATGAGTTTTCCCTTCCAACTACATCTATTTGTTCAATATGGAATGAAAGTCTGGACGAGTTTATGAAATGTTTTACTTAAACTTTCATGCTGCTACAACAAATATCTTCTAATATAAATTGGATTAACCTATTTCATGAGTTCATCCAAACTTTCATTCCATCTCTAGCATCCAGTTTAAATAAAAAGGGATACCCCATTATTGGAAGGAAAGTTTTCAAGTAAGACGGAAAATTTTAAAATTGGAATGACGTTTTTTGAGATGGAATGAAAATTTAAAATTTAGAATGTAATTTCCCTAAAGAATGATTGTTTAATTCTGTGAATTTTTTCGGTTGTACAAGTCAATAAGAATCGAGGTCTTATGGAATCTCATGCGTAGCACGGCGCACTGCCAAATAATCTCGATACATGGTGTGACCCTGCGTAGCACACCGAACGTGTTCGAAGGTTTGCCGAACGTCCGAACACGTTCGGTCGTTCGGCCGAACGGATGCCGAACGCGTTCGCACTTACGAATTCCTGAGCCCGGTGAACGAGTTCGTTCCACGGGCGGTACCGGGCCTGTAGGGTTTGGGGGTCGTAGGGGGGGGGTGTTCGGGGGGCGGTACCGGGCCTGTTGGGTCCCACGGCCGTAGGGGGGGGTGTTCGGGGGGCGGGGTCGGGCGGTCGGCCTGGCGGGAAAGGGCAGTCGGGTCCCACCGTTCGAATTCGAACGCGAAGTCGGGCTGCCCTACCGCTCGTCCCCGCGCACCATACGCCAACGACCATCGCGCCTTCGGGTAGGTCCACCACCTCCTCCTCCTCCTCCTCCTCCTACTCCTCCTCCCCCTCCTCCTCCTCCTCCTTCTGCTCCTCCTCCTCCTCCTCCTCCTCTTCTTCTTCTTCTTCTTCTTCAAGTTCTTTTTCTTCTTCTCCGTTCTCTCCTCCTCCTCCTCCTCCTCCTTCTCCTCTTCTTCTTCTTCTTCTTCTTCTTCTTCGTCATCGTCGTCGTCGTC
>BFEA01000144.1:1068448-1080841 GCA_003427395.1 Chara braunii | reverse complement strand
CCCCCACCCTAACCCCCCCCACCCCCGGCAGACCCCTATATATATCTATATCTATATCTATATATATATATGTATATATGTATAAATACGGATATATATATATATATAAATATGTTCGCGTTTGGTCGCGAACGTTCGTGTTCGGCGGTCGAACGCGAACAGCATGCTACGCAGGTCTAACCCTTAGTTATAGATCGTCGATATGTCTCCTTGTCCAGGGGTAGAAGGCAAAGATAATGCTTAATAAGTATAGCATGCTCACTCTCTCCGGTTTCGACATTGACCGCTAATGCCTTTAACATTTCCTTATTTATTCTTGTCGACGTGGGGATTTTCTGCAACATATGCATCCGATATCTCGAGAACCTCATTTTGCGAGATGACCCTCTTCCTGTAAAACAGAAGAAAAAACAAGAAATGAATACATGTCTCCCAATTCGGATTGAGGGCATAGCCTGTAAAACCAAAACCTCTACAAACACTGTGTACTGACTCTTTATCGCACCAACCATCTCGACACATGTGTGTGGGCGAAGAACAGAGCGAACAGCGCATGTAAAGCTTGACCTCAAGCCATAAACATAAGATAACTACAAACAACTTTAGAAGGCAGACGGTCGGTCGCCCCCAAAGTCCGGATTCTGGCGGACTTTCATCCACGCCAACCACTCACAGTGTGACCTGAGCACTTTCACCTGGAGGAAATCGCCCGTCTTGTCAGTCGGCCATGGTTTGGGAAGGGTTCGCGAATAGCGATGTAAAGAAAAAAAAATAAAAAAAAATGAAACATCAAGGAAAGATCCTTTCGATAATGATGTTTCGTTATATTTTATTTCTCACTTTATTCACGGCAGCGTCGGCGGTCACAACCCCCTTCTATAAACTAGGCCGACTAATAGGAAAAGTGATTTCCTATTGGAATTGTTGGTGGTTTAAACAACCACTCCCTATTTCAGAGTGCACTGTGACAACTGAATTGGCTAATAACGCAGATGAAAGTTCGCTGGAATTCGAACTTCGTTAGTAGACGTTCTTGAGTTCCCGACGAATTCCTCTCATGTCCACAACATGGGTGTATAGAGAAGAGTGACGTTGTTCACCACTTACCAACCGAACGATCCCTGCGCTTCGTCATAGTTATAGTCAGCGCGACCAAGGCCAACAAGCCCAACACCGCTTTAGCTGGAGTGCCGACCCTAAACCGTTTTGGAGATGTGACGTATTGTCCCTCCCCGACTTCACGCTCACTACCAATGGCGTCGATCTGTGTCAATAGAGGAGATGTTGGTTCTGACAAAGTGGCCGCAAACTCAAATATTTTGACCTCCCCGCGGGCCTCAATGTCCGATGCAACAGACAGTTGTGTCGACTCCAACTGGCCACCGAGGATGATATCAATATCTTCGTCGATATTCACACGGCGACTCGGATTAGGCGGGCTCACAGAAACAGAACCCTCGAGGGACCTGTGTTGAAGTTCAGAAACAAGCAGAAGTGGTTGAACTTCGTAGTTTGTATGCGTTGCGGAGAGGTTATGAATCACTTGTGTCCCCATCTCCATCGCCATGGTATCGTCGTGGACTGCATGCCCCTGATGTTGTCCGTATAACTGCCCGAAATCGTCAGACGACTCCCTAGAGCGGACATCCTCTTCAGTCCCCTGAAAATCAGAACCCTCCATGCTTTTTTTCGCTTGCTCCCCTTTATCCCCTTCCCCCCATGTCGTATCAAACGTCGTTGACCGCTCTTCTGCTTCTATGGTCATTTATTATGCCGAAGTTAGAGTAATCCCCGGGCGAAGACCGCCCTCAGATGAAGTTCGGATTCCGACGGACTTCGACATTTTGAGGTCCCCAGGCTCTACACTTGCGGGTACTTGCTCAAAATGCCGCAACCTGCACCTCATCATTGTTCGAAGATGTTCTGCCATGCTCAACAGAAACCGCAGATGAAAAACAGCCTCTCATTAAAGTGCGGATCCCGATGGACTTCGATACGGTGTCCTTGCAACGTACACCTTCCCCCGAGTCGTTCAGTACTGTTGATTCCCGACGTGGCCCACGGGGCGGCGAAGTACGGATCTGGCGACCTTTCTCGTTCTATCGGGGATGCAATGGTTGCACGACGAGTCGGGCCGCTAGTTCGCATGTCGTCAAGTGAAGTTCGGATCCTGGCGGAGTTGAAGTCTTGAACTAGACTTCTGCCTCCTGATTGATGCCAACCAACATCTTGCCCCCCCACCCCTCCACCACCTACCATCCCCTCCCCCTCGTCCAGAGGCCCGCCGAATCCACCAAGCGAGTTTCCTTCGCCCCACTGGTTATACCGCCGTTCCCACTCACAGAGATCAACAGTTTGTGGCGGGCTAATTTTGAACTTCTGCTATGTCTGCACACCGTCCTTAAATTTAAGAAAGTACGCTGCGTCGACATCAACGACTGGTCGCTGCACCGGTTCCCACTCCTTCTCCTTCAAAGTGGGCCGTTTCGAACTGGATGCACTATGTTGCCCCACAATTTCCTTCCTCTTCCGGCCCGACATCTTCGGAGTTGCAGTCTTTGGTTTCTTAGAAGATCAAACCGCCTCGTTGTGAGGGCCTCCCCTTCTCTTTTGTGGATTATCTTACGTTTCTTGTGGACCCATAAAAACCTCCTCAACAACTTGACCTCCGATACTACCGGTAGCAGCACCGACATCTGAACCGGTTGGAACAGATCCTGCGGAAGATGTCGGCTGGTCCCAAACGGGAGTGACCTCCTGGAACCCAAGAATAGACAGGACTGCTTTGTTTCTCTGCACTGTTGGTGGGGCGGCGACTTGTCGTCGTCGCTGTCGTCAAATCGACACCTGCCCTCGTCCTAGTGCAGTTCCATTGGCGAACTGTGACCTAGATACCCCCCTTCCGTAGAGCCATGTTGGATTCCAACCTGCTGGACATTTGCAAGGGTATAGACTACTCATATATAGGCCCGACGTCGCAGGGGCTATCGAGTTCGACATTCTTTATTTCCAAGTCGTCGAAAAATTCTTGAGCCATAACGAACCTGTCCTTTGAAAGCTCGCGGTAGAACAAGGTGTTCACTACCACCACTCCAAAACCCTGGAAAAGATCCCATAACAACTTGAAAATTGCTCCTTTGGAATCGACAACGACGTTGCCTATAGACCCGTACATTGTTTTCATCCTGAAATGCAGACAACCCCCCTTCATGTCGTCCCACCCGACGAAAGTCCCTAACACTTTATCGCGTTTGTTGTCCTCGATGAAAATGATAGGTCCGCATGGCGCCTCCGTGGGGTTGGAAACATCTTCACAGCACGAGTCGACATACCATTTTGCCTTCACGTGGTTAAACCATGATGGATCCTTCGCTGCGGTAGTCGATTGTCGCATCGAGTTTTTACTTAACTCCCTTCCGGAGGTTTTAGAACGTTGCTCCTAACCTCTTGAAGAAGGCATTGTGTCTGCAAATGAACATCAAATGAGGAAATGAGGTGAGTTAGTGCCGGAATAGCGCCAGTGCATGCCTTTTGCAATGACAAAATTCGCTTTGACACCGTAAATGAACCGAATACCCTTTTCTTCAATATTCGACGTTCGGATCAAGCGAACTTCACATGTTGTGGGTAAGGGTGTTCATATTCATTCCAGTATCATCCGCAATTCAACAATACTTGAGTCTGAGCAAACTTTCCAAGTTTGTCGGAATCCGAACTTCTTTAGTCGACCCCTTCCAACTACATGTGAAGTTCGAAAATCGTCGGACTTCATGTATGGGTCCGCCCTCTACAATGCCCGGAGTGTTGTTGCTACCGAAACCGAACCGAATGTCTCTTCCCACAATATTATAAGTTCGTATCCCGACGAAGTTCGAATGTTACGGGTGAGGATGTTCTGTGTGACGTTCGACGATATCGGGGGTTGAGTAAGAGTAGACGATGAGTGAAACTGTCAAGTTCGTCGACATTCAAACTTCTTCAGTCGCCCAGTATCAACAACGAGTGAAGTTCACATACCAACAAACTTCATATACTTGTGTGACCTCAGTGATGATTGGAATCCTGTTGTTACCGGTCAATGAGTGAAACTGTTTTTCCCTCAATACTCGAAGTTCGGATCCCGATGAACTTGGAATGTTACGGGTCAGGGTGTTGAGTGCGAGGTTTTACGATTTCGGACCACACTAAGTGTAGCAAAAAACCAAACCAATCTAGTTATCCGGTATCTGAACTTCTTCAATCGTCCCGTATCGATAATACGTGAAGTTCGGATATCGGCGAACTCCACATATTCGTTCGTCCTCTGGGATAATAAGAATCCTGTTGTTACTGGATTTGGACCGAACACCTCTTTCCTCAATATTCGAAGTTTGGATCCCGCCGAACTTAGGATGTTACTAGCGAAGATGTCGAGTGCGAGGTTTTACGATTCCAAACTTCAGTAAGTATAATAAAAGAGCAAACTGCTCAAGTTCAGCGTTATTCGAACTTCTTCAGTTGCCCCGTATCGAGAATACGTGAAGTTCACATGCCGATGAACTTCATATATTCCTCCTTCCTCGGTGATGACCGGAGTCCTGTTGTTATCGGAATTGGACCGAACACTTGTTCCCTTAATGTTCGAATCTTGGATCCCGACGAACTTTGAATGTTAAGGGCAAGGGTGTTTAGTGTGAGGTTCGATGGTTTTAGACTTCACTAAGTAGCAAAAAAACGACAATATTCGAAGTTCGTTGGTATCCAAACTTCTTTCATCGTCCCATATCGACCATATGTAAAGTCCTTATACTGACGAACTTCATGTATTCACATGTCCACTGCAATAATTGGAGTTCCGATGTTCTCGATATTGAATCGAACAACCCTTCCAATAGGTGAAATCTATATACCGACGAACTTCATGTATTCAGTCAGCCCTTATGGATAATACGCGAAGTTTGGACACTGACGAACTTCAAGTATTTGATTGTCCTCTGTGATGACCGGGGTCCTGATGTTACCGGAATCGGACCGAATACAAATTCCCTCAATATTTGAACTTCTAATGTTACAGGTGAGGACGTCGAGTGCGAGGTTCTACGAATTTAGACTTCATTAAGTGTAGAAGATTAGAGAATCGGTCAAGTTCGCCGACATCTTAACTTCTTTTCTTGCCCTGTATCGCTAATCTGTGAAGTCTGGATCCCAATGAACTTTTAATATTCACCTTTCCACTGCAATGACTACAATTGTGTTGTTTCCAAAATTGAATTGAACATCACTTCCTGCAATAACTGAAGTTTGGATCCTGGCGAACTTCGACTTTTGTGGGTTGGGGTGCTTAGAAGGGGTTTGACTGCATTCGGGGTTTGCCAGTTGAAGAACACGAAAATATTGGAAGCTCGCCGGTGTCTGACCTTCCCGAACTGATTTCATTCGCCAATATGTGAAGTTCGGATACCATCGAACTTCAACATTTTACATCGATGACATCCGCATCTCAGGGGATCCGAAATAGTAGGAGAAAACAAGAGAGTTGTTGCATTGAGATGTATGTTTGTTGATGAACGAGGCTCGATGTTCTTTGATGGATACGATCCAAACATTGAACTATAATGAAACATTGTAAACGTTTCGCCGAGAAAAACATGTGACTTTACTAGACCCACCCCGCAACGTTGATGAACGACCGTCCTAGTGTCATTCCCATTATGGATATAGTGCATTAGCACCTGCTAATTTACACAAAATGCGAGCGATTGATTTCCTCTTCGACAAGAGTATTGGTTGACCGAATGATTACTTGAATGATTTCTTATTTCATCGATTGATATAAATACGAGATAAATCGAAATGCACTCACCATCCTTAATTCCTGATTGCTTCGAACGGTAACTTTGTTCGATCGATTGGTGAATGATGACACGCAGTTAGATAGAGTGATTGATTGATCGTCTGCAAACATTTCTGATTTGTTGATTGAATGATCAATCCATGATTCATGACGCCCAGCTGGATTGAATGATTGATGGTCTAACAATTGCGTGACGATTGCAGGATATAGAAATTGGGTAATGATCAATTCATGTTTTGTCTTTTGCTTTCATAGCGATCGCCCATCGATTGTTGGATATAGCAATCCCTTAACGATTGGTGGATAAGGCGATCGCTTGACGATTGTTCTGTCGTTTGATTTTAATTAGTGAATGTGCAATGATCCAACAATCGATACCCAAACGATTGTTTTGTCATTGTATATTAATTATTAAATGATCAATGACTAAATAACTGGTCACTTAATTATTGATTTGTCAATGACCTTGGGGCATTCATTGATTCGTTTGTTTCGTCTTACCAGACTTGTCGTTCGAATGGGTGCTTGGTCACTCGGTTCCTTGATTGATTGTAATTCGTTGGGTAAAGTTTGATTGATTACTAGACTGTCCAATTGATTGGTTTGCTAGTTTTTCATCCGTTGATTGATCAATTGATTGATTGGTCGATTGATTGATTAATCGATTGATTGATCGATTGATCAATTGAGGACTCTCTTGACTGGTCGTTTCCGGTCAGTTGATTGAATGACTTAACGATTTCAGTGATCGGTAGTAAACGTTCGGCAGGAATGAATCGAGCGTATGCTAAGATGATGTCGACAAACACACACACATCACGCACACACACACACATACATACACGACACACACGACACACGCAAGCTCGCAAACACACATAAACACACCAGAAAGTATACGCACACTGAATCACATAAATATGCGCACACATATACACACTCGCACGCATTCACTCGCACGTACACTGAACCGGTTGATCGCTTGATGGATGAGTGCACTGGTGGATATTTCGAATCGCTGCGTTGACGATCGCTCGCTGCACTTCATATGCAATACAGAAATACATACAAGACCTCGACATGCATCAAAACTCAACGTTGTTTTTAACATCACGCATGAGATGAGAAGTTGAGAACGCATTGTTTTCAATATCAAACACGAAATGAACACATACGTCTGATAATCAAATGCGCCTGCAAAAACGATCGTCGACGGGGATATCATGTTCGTCGTCTGATTCTTCTATCACGTAATCAATCGAGTTGTTGTAAACATGTACCTATTTGAAGTAGGTTGGCACGATGACGTCTGCAAACAAAACTTGCGTGCTAAAAGTTTTCTTTGAAGAGTGCGACGACAAGGGCGCTATGGTTAAATGGGAGCATTCAGCGGGTGCATGGAACGAGCAGCATGCATGAACCGCAAAATCACCCGCAGATAAATGACAATCATGATGGACGTAGGGGACCTCAGCGGATCAGGTTATGCAAGGTGTGGGGGGACTGAAGTAGGTGATGGCGTGGGCAAGGAGCTCTTCCAGCAGACCCAAGAGGTGTGATGTTTCTAAGCGGACCTGGCAGCGGTTGCACATAGTTTTGACAATGTGCGCGTTGTGGCTCCGCGAAGAGCAGCGATCGTGTGTGGTGCCAGCATGCAATCGCAGCAAGAGATGGCAACGTGGTTGTTCAAGGCGTTAGAGATGGCAATGGCTTCAACCTCTATGACTTTCACACGTTGGTGTTGATGGGAGAAAGTATGAGTGGTTCGTCCGACAGCATGTCCCCAAAAGCAAAAATGCGAAATGAGTGTTGGGGGGAAGAGAGGAGGGGGGAAGGGGGGGAGCGGGGCAGGGGGGTTCTTGTATAGGCCTGCCTGCCATGGGTTCGTAGTGGGCTCACAACTCGGACGGGAAAGGCAGTGTGGGTTCAAAATCACCCCTCGCGGAGCGAATCAGCGCGCTTGTGGGCCTGCGGTCATGACGACCTCCATACGGTCTGATGCGCCAGCAGGGGCTTGACGAAACGATAGATGACACTTACGCAACGAAGCAACAGGCTTGTTTCCTCACACGCCCTTGGGCGAGTTCTGCCACCGCCGCCACGTGCCGGGTGGGTTCACAGGACGGGAAATTTCATATTCTAATATGGGTAGCTATACCAATTAGCATGGCCGTTAGCCTGTTTTGCCCCGTCCCGACAGGCCTCAGTCGGCAGAAATTTATGTAATCCGGGACCAGTACCGATACTTACTAACGGGCTGGGGAACAGTTTTTGTCACGCGTCGTTGGAACGCTCCGCCCTACGGGACCAAAAGCGAACGCAGGGCCACGGGTAGTCGAACGATTTGCACATTGGAAGGTCAGGCTTCGACTTGCGCAATGGGCCTGCATGAGATGAGTCGGAATGCGGGCCAACCTTAACGTGCCTAACGGAAACACCTTTCAGATGATCGACGCAGCGCTCACCCTCCGCCATTTCTCGCGCATTGTCTTACTCGTTGACACGTCCACTACGTATGCGTCGACATCAACCGCAACTGCACTAAGACATCGTTACCCGCCAATACTGACCTTCAACGTATGTTGTGGGCCATGACTGACCCACGACATCATCGTCCACGTCGACTCTTAAATGAACACTGCCCACGACGTCTCCACACGTTGTCACTTGCATGCTGAGCTTCATTACGTGCTCGCGCACGTATTTGAGGAGCTAAAGAATCTGCCACGCGGGTTGCTCCTTCCTCACTCACCTGCTGCCTCGTTATGGACACGACGACCAGCACTGCACAATGATCCCGCATGTGGATCGTTAGCTTCCGGGCGATCCACGTCCTGCTTGCCAGAAACAGCTTCCGAGATACTGACATTGCGCAAGTGCTCTTCCATTCCATGAACACTTTCACCTACATGTGCAGCTCCGCTATGCAAGCGTCGTTGCTCTCCGCAGCTATGTAAGGCATCATCGTTCACCGCGACTATTTGTGGCCCATTTTCTGAATGTGCAATGGTGACCACGCAAGGTTTCAAGGACCTCAGGAGTCGTTCGTGTAGATCCCGACTGCCACGCTCGACTCCTGTCGCGCCATTCACTTGACGACGACCATTAAAACCTGTCGACTTGTTGCGCATTGATGCGCTAGACAACGACATTAGCCATTGGGCAACATCACTATTGCAGATTTCATATCTTTCCCTCGATCTTTTTCTGTCTTCGTCTCTCTCTCTCTCTCTCTACAAATATCTACTAACATTTATCTACTTTTCTCTTCCTCTCGTTTTTTCGTTCTCTCTCTCTCTTCCTGTTGATGCATAGGTGCAGATAAATGCGCCTTTGGCTTAACTTGGTGGTTGAAGGGCATGATGAAGAATGCAGGGTAGAGAGGATGGTCGAAATCCATCATTAGAATTTTCCAGTAATGACTAGTGCACCGCGAGCTGCTCTCGTATCGTGCACTGAGACGTTACCACGACTTGTAATTAGCCCACGACTAATGTTTCATTAACGTTAACGACGTGGCTCGTCTGACGTGTCAGTGAGTGATCTTAGAGAAACTCATGTTGCATTGGTGTGCAGACCTCCAAAAAGCGCGTGCATTCATGGATGATACGCCTGAGCTCCTTCATGACCAACCTGCCCATCTTTGTTGTCGACATAGGCCTTTCCAATATCGCCACTTGTACTCGCATTTATGATTGGGCTACATGACGTAGTGTGCTTCATTATATTGTTGTTCATTTCATTACGTCCTCCTCATCATGACATTGTTCCTCTATGAATAATATTAAAAGTATTACCATCATTGGGTAATCTCTCCGTTCCGACAAGAACTCGTTCGTCATCGACGACATTGTTCGTTATCGAACAATGCCGCCACCATTGCGTACGGACGACACGTGTCCATGCACTGATGAGCCGATTATGAAAATACACGAAATACACGAATGTGTGTTCGATATACAAGATAACAGAATGGTGTGTTAGTGAGCAAGAGCGCCACATGTCTCTTCTAACACCTATAAAGAGCAATGGCACTTTCAAAAGCTGATGCGTGTGCCTTTTTACAGACACATGTCCAATAACTAATTGTTGTAGTTCACCGTGATCCGAACTTCACAATTCAGGGTCGATAGTTCACCTGCCTCGCCCCCCCCCCCCTTATTTCGCTACTATCCTGGAAGTCGTGGTGATGAAGTTCGGATTCCGGTGGACTACAACAAAACACCATTCAAAGAAACGTTGGCGTCATGAATAAATGTCGTGCGAATTCCAGACAAAGACGGTCTATGAAACCCACCCACACAGTGACCCCAAATGCCCCACACTAGTTTCCCCTCTTCTTGAAACCAGAACGCATGTGCGGTTGCCCTCACTCTTGTTGGCGACGATTTTGTTCGTCTAGATTTTGCGCATTCAGCGCCGGTGTCGTCTACCCAATTGCCCTTTTGTTCAATTGTCTTGCATTTGAGAAAACAAAATTGGCGTTTGCCTCCCCGCGACCCCCCTTATACACCTATATTCATTTTTCTTCACCCTGGCAACTAGGGACATGAATGATCATCTTTCATACAAACCAATCGCTACAACCACAAAAAATCCTACTTTGACAAGTTCAGATCCCGGCGGACTTTGAAGATGATCATCACGCTATGTCGGGTGCTGCACTTCAAACGCCCGCATTTATGTGCAACCATTTCTGACGGAAATTGGTGAGTTTGTTGTGCGTGCCAGCTTCGTCGTGTATGAGACTACGACTGGCAAGAAATAAAACAGGCGTCGAGGACCCCACTACCACCACAACTCCCCCCGTTTGGAGCCCCCGTCTCAGAGTGCGATTACAATGACCCCTCAAACTTTCCGGTACAAATAAAAATTGGATATTTTTTTCACTGCAAGATCCACACTGGCAATTATGTCCGTCGATCTTCGGGAAAAATTGCACTGATGACCTCATCTCCGCCTTCTCCCGATTCTTCAGGCTCGGGAGAGAAATGTTGCTTGTGCCTCCCCTCCACCTACCCCCACAAACGCCCATAGATATTTCTCTTTAGGTTGGGAGTTGGCAACATGAGTAATTGTCTTCCGCAGTCCAGATGTAGACGATCATTCAATCCTTCTGACCCACTACAGTCTACAGTCATGGAAACCTTTTTGTGCGTAATTCGTATCCAGACGAACTTCAAGTCTCGTGCTCCACGAGATCCTTTGTTATGCCCACCAACAAATCCACATCATCCACTACTGGTGGATATTAGCAATTGTGCTATGCGCTAAGATTTTTTCAACTATATTCGTTTGTGAAAAAAATGGAACATGCCTCGTCAACCCCTCTGCACACCCCCTGACCCCAGTCACATTTCGTAATTACAGCGAACTCGTATGACCAGAACACAAACGGTCAATTCGGTTCTGACATGGTGCTCTTCTACATTTCCGCCTCGCTACAGTAGTGAGAATGTCACCTCTTGCGAAGGTGGATCTCGCCGAACTTGCATGATTTTTCGGCAACAAGATTCTAGCTGGCAGTTATGCCCGTTCATCTTTGGATGGGGGTACGCTGACAACCTCATTTACTCGACCGCTTTCTTTTTGTGCCTCGAAATCCGAAAACAAATACAGTATGGGCCTCCTCTAGGTAACACGAACAGATGTCGTCCGCAAACCACATAAAACGATTAACCTGTCCTTCCAACATCCATATCATTGCAGTCACAGGAAACCGGACTCTGACAAGTTCGGATCTCGGCGGACTTCAAGCATCGACCTCCACCAGATCCTTTGTCAAAACGTTACGCCTCAACCGCTCGCGAACACCGGCAGTTGTACTATGTGTGTCAACTACTTCGACTATGTTTGATGGGGATAAGCCACATGACTCTTCGACCCCTGAAAACCCCCATTAAACCCCTTATGTGGTTAGTCAGTGCGACAAGTGCAATGCGCTCGCAACGTTGGTTGTTGCAATCAAAATGCAACAGTCGTCCGGTTTTGGTATGGTTTTCTTCTCCACTCCCGACTGCTGGTGGAATCCCACTTCTCGCGAATTCGGATGCCATCGACCTTGTTCGTTTGTTTAAAAACCGACAGAAAAATTCCCACGAGAAATGAAAGTTAAAAAAACATTCCATAAAAAAAAAAACCCTCATATTTATAAATTATTAATTCGTCAAATTATAAAATTTTCAGTTTTATTCATAGCTACGCCGGACCGGACACCGGACCGAATCCAGACCTCGGACCCCGGGCCTCCTGGGCCCTTCAAGACTTCGGAGAAACCGGAATATTTCGGAATATCCGGACTGATTTGGAACCCCTATCCGGATTCCGGTCCGGATCCCCTTTATTGTCCGAAAAAAAAAAAAAAAGGTTGTACTCCTACTCCTCGTCATGAACTCTGCTTCCTATCTCGTCCTTCTCTAGTTCTCCTCCTACTCCTTCGCCGCCTCCTTCTCATCGTAGCTCTGGTGTAAGGGGTGTGTGTGTATACAGGGCCTAGCTACGCCATGCGCATATTAGTGATGTGGCACATATGCGCCTTTTTAGTGTTTTTTTTTTTTTTT
>BFEA01000144.1:1057610-1068363 GCA_003427395.1 Chara braunii | reverse complement strand
TTTTTTTTTTTTAAGGGGTGTGTGTGTATACAGGGGAGAGAGAGAGAGAGCAACCTCAGCAATGGATCCCCTTAACATGACTCAGATGGCCCATGCAGGCTATCTGAAGGGTCCTCGCAGCCATGTAGTGCAATTCCCCCCCCAAATCGAGGCAGGCAGCGCATATAAAGTAGAGCATGAGCTGGCCGAATATATACTCAAGATTTGAGTACAGGTCTGTGTTTCAACAGTTTTAAGTTGCTCGCGTAGCTAGGCCCTGTTGGTCTCTGCACGTGACTCTTAGGGCTTGGATGCACTACTCACGAAATCTGCAAAATTATAATGAACTTCTGCAAAATGGGGAATGGTACACCACCATATGTTTTATCTTTTGTGCATTTGGCGAGTAGAGGCCCTTAGGGCCACTTCATGTATTCCTAAGAAAAGAAAAACGAGAAAAGAAAGAAAAACGAGAAAAGAAAAGAAAAACGAGAGAAGAAAAGAAAAACGAGAGAAGACAAGAAAAACGAGAAAACAGAGAAGTAGTGACCCATAATCGAGATGCAAAGACCTGAACTTGAATCTAGACTATATATTATTTGCCCGTGCTCACGAAGTATAAGTTTGAATTGTACCTCTGCATCACGTAAGGTCCTAGCTAGTACGTTCTAGGTATCCTACGGAAAAGAGGTTGGACCCAACGAGGACATGAATACTCAGGAGCGAGGGGAATGTTTGGCCACCGCGCACTGTCCTTTCAACTTTTTTATTTTTTTTATTTTTTTAATGCGTCGTCGCAAGTATGAAAAAAAAAACAAACAAAGAAAATCAAACCCCCCGTAGACTTTCCGGGTCGTCTGGATCGTCGGTGAGGGTGGTAAAAAATAAGGCACTATTTTTGGGGGGCGCCCCAGGGTGTGAATAAATGCCCCGGACCACCCCAAAAAAATTTGGCCATTGAGTTGGGGCCCTCACATCCGGACCAAGATCTGGACCCGGACCCCGGACCACAGACGGTCCGGATCCCTATTCGGTGGTCCGTATCCTTATCATGGTTTTATTTGATAAGTTCCCGTCTAAATATGATTTTTTCATTCCTATTTAATCTACTTGTTTAAGATGGAATGAAAGTCTGGACGAGTTTATGAAATGTTTTAATTAAATTTTTATTCTGCTACAATAAATATCTTCTAATTTAGATTGGATTAACCTATTTATGACTGAAAATCCTTATATTCCTGACTTAGAATGATAGTCCAATTAAAATATTTCATGAACTCATTTAGACTTCAATTCCATCTTTGGCGTGTAGTCCAAATACAAAGGGATACCCCATTCTTGGAATGAAAGTTTGCAAGTAAGATGAAAAATTTTAAAATTGGAATGACATTTTTTAAAATGGAATGAAAATTAAAAATTTAGAATGTAATTTTACTGTAGAATGATTATTTAACTTTGGGAATTTTTTTCGTTGATGCAACATGCCCCCTGTGCAGCATCGTGTTGGGGTTCAGTGACCGAACCCAAACGTTCGGGACCGAACGCAAACAAGCACCGAAACTTTCTGAATGCGAACATAAAAATATTAAAAAGACAAAAAGTTCTCCGAAAAATCTGAAAACAATATATGTTATGTAAAATAATGATACAAACAATTTTTGCCTTGGAAGTATGGTTAAATTCGTAACCACACTCGAGTTAAAAATCAAAAATATTTTTTATTTTTATTTTTTTTAAATATGTTTGGCCGAACACGTTCGGGTGGCGTTCGGCCGAACACCCAAACTTGTTCGGATGTTCCGAAAAGCTCCGAACATGTTCGGTGTGCCACACAACATGCCCCGTCGACCCGTCTACACACCCCTGACCCCAGTCACATTTCATAATTACGGCGAACTCGTGTGATCGAAATAGGAACAGTCACTTCGGTTAGGACATGGTGCTCTTCTACAGTCACGCTTTGCTGCAGTTGCGCGGATCTCACTTCTTGCAAGTTCAAATCTTGTCGAACTCGAATGATTTTTCCATAGCAAGATGTTAACTGGCAGTTCTGTACTATCTCTGGATGGGGTTACGCAGACGGCCTTATTTGCTCGACCGCCTTCTTTTCGTACCTCAAAATCCGAAAACAAATACAGTTTGTGCCTCCCCGCAACCCCCATCAAACCCCCTTCCTCGTTTGACTTTTGCTATACAGTGGGTAACATGAATAGTCGTCGTCTACAAATTACATGAAAACAGTTAACCTCCGTTCTCACAAGTTGGAATCCAGTCGAACTTTTAATTTCACCACTGCGAGATCCTCTCTGTCGAGTTTGTCCATTAATATCATTCGAACACTATGACGTTGTCATCTTCATCGCCGTAATATCGTGCCTCTTCAAATGCGAAAAACGAAATGTCCCTTGTGCCTCGAAGCCCCCCCCCCCCCCCCCATCCCCCCACCCCCTTAAACACCCGGACGTTTGTTATTTTTTCGGCAGCTCGTAGCGAGGATGGTTGTCACCACATAGTCATGAAATAAACGGTTGACCTGTCCTTTCGACGAACTCGTCACTTCAGGGGCAGGAATCCTATCAATGACAGCAAGATAGATCAATCGTGGTGCAACTAGGGGCAAGGGCTCATACAATTTCGCGAGAGAGAGACAGTCATTCTTGCCGCCACGTTGTTGGGTATTTCCTGGCAGGCCACAAATGACTCGTGACGAATTCCCTCTTAAGACCCCTCTATGTGCCACATAGGGCGTTAAACCGCTCGGCGACGTTGGTAACCGTAAGGTAGTTGAGTTGAAATATGTTACAAAACTGTCATTTATGACTTGTGAATGTCATGAAGATTTGCTGCTGACATTTCGCTCCGGTCTATTGCAGCGTGTGAGCATTTTTTCGAAGTGACCCTTGAAGCCACGTTGTCGAAGTTTTTCATTTTCGCTATCAAAGGCAGCGTCCATAAAACTGAGGGCAACATAACAGTGCACAGGACGACTTAAGGAATGAATGCATGAAACTGACTATGTAAACCGAACACATCTTCGACTTGCATTCTCGTGTGGAAGTCCTGCAGTTAACAGTAATCACGCAGTGCTTTCCCCGGGAAAAGAAGTCTCGCTTATCGTGTAAGCTTTGGGGGTTGCATCCGCTCATCTGGGAATGTAGTCAAACTGTCCGAAGGACTGGTGCCATTTTCCCCCTAGGACGTAGTTAAGGTTTCTGACGCAGTACATTCAACATCTTCAGCTAACGCCTTTCACGTGGCCATGACTACTTGTTTCATAACCTCTACTGGAGACGGTGCAGAGTTGGTAAGCACTGATTATTCATCGAAAGAACTACCCTCTTCCGGTACGTCGTTAGGACAATATGGCTACAGTTGTACGCAGTCGGTAAGCATTGATTATTCATCGAAAGTACAGTCTACGACAAGTTTATCAAAAGTGTCATCTGATGATGCCGTTTCTGTCGAAAGCCACAGTACATCAAACACGTTTGGCAGAAGCGCTGTAGAGAAAATGGCGATACTGCAAATTTTGTTCGCACCTCTGTTGGGGGAGCGAAGACAGTATAACATGAATTATAGAAACTCTAGAAAGAGAGAACAGTACAGACATGTTGTGGAAAAAAAAAATGCTTATAGTACGTGGCATGGCATGTCACAAGGCTCGTTGTTATTACAACGTGGATGAAAAGGTTGAAAGGTTAGACAGGGACTATACAGTAAGAGTCTGGAAGAGCAAGCGAAGTGGTGGATGAAAAACCTTAAACATTTCACATTCAATGACAATAGAAAATTTTCCCAGAATTAAATAATCATTCTAGAGTAAAATTATATTCTAAATTTTAAATTTTCATTCCATCTTAAAAAATGTTATTCTAATTTTAAAATTTTTCGTCTTACTTTAAAATTTTCCTTCCAAGAATGGGGTATCCCTTCTTATTTGAACTTCATGCTAGAGATGGAAGGAAAGTCTGGATGAGTTCATGAAATATTTTAATTGGAATGTTATTCTAAGTAAGGATTTCCAGTCATAAATATGTTAATCCAATATAAATTAGAAGATATTTGTTGTAGTAGAATGAAAATCTAATTAAAACATTTCATAAACTCGTCCAGATTTTTATTCTATCTTGAACAAATAGATGTAGTTGGAAGTGAAAACTCATATTTAGACGGGAACTTATCAAATTAAATTGAAAATGTTAGAATTTGACGAACATTGGAATGATAATTTATAAATATGAAGGATTTTTTTTTATGGAATGTTTTTTCAACTTTCATTTTTCGTGGGAATTTTTCTGTTGGAGGGTGGGCAGCAACGTGTCTGTCTCGTAGGGTTGGAACGTTCTATGTGCGTCAACGGGTACTGCAATATTATCGGTGTCTCTCGTAATACGTTTTATAGCTACAATAAGTGATTCAACAATGACTTTGTGCATTGCGAACATAGACTGACAGGTAGACAACAACCGAAAAAAAAAACCGTCGTCATGCTTATGAGCATGAAAATATTCATCAAGTGTCATGCGGACAGCATGCCAAACAGGGTGGCTCATCGAGTCATCGAGGAGGGGTTTACACTCAAAAACTTTGTTTGCCTGCTGCTTTCACGAAGAGATCAATTTATGAGTGCATCAAATCGGACTTCGTGGTTGTTGACCTTGAAGTCGTGTCTGAGTCTGACGTTTATAAAATGCACCAGAAACACTTTTATCATGTTACACTGACTCACTCTAACACGTTTACGAAGTGCGTCGAACTTATACAATATGTTGCTCTTCCTCGTGATCGACAACGGGCTTCGAAGGAGATGAAAACTCACCAACAGTAGCAGGTTGACCAAAGATTGTACTATAGTCGAGCAAAGGTTAATTCGATGGTTTGACCGAAAAAGTGATTGTATCTCATTATTGACAGCGTGGATCAGAAGAAGGCGACTATTTCCCATATTGGCCAAAACCAATTACTCGAAAGCAGTTAGGCACGAGATGATGATGAAGACGAATCTTACAAGTGTCATTGCACACAATAGACATCGTTCTATTCATGTCTAAATAGGGTCTTCGAATTCCAAACTCGATTCCAACACTATCGTCACTTGTCTTATGAGAACCCTCGTTGAAATTCAGGCAAACGAAAATTTACTTTCACCATTTTTTGTGCATTCAAGCAGACAATTGTTGACGGGAAAACAGGAATAAGTACATGTGTGCATTGGCTGCACTTTTGGTTAAGTTCAATGTTTTTTTGGAGGTGGAAACCGGGTTCATAATGGCGGGGCATACCCATACATATGTTGATGCAACTTTCATTGTCTTCTTGAAAAAAATAAAAGATATAGATGTTCATACCATGAACGAGTTTTACGAGTTCCTAGAGCAATCCCACAAAAAACCTCTCAAGTGTATTTTCCTCGATACATTGGCAGATTGGATAAGTATCGTAGACCTATGAATACCTGGAAACAAAATACGTTATGTAGAAAAATAAACTGAACAACTTTTGCCTTGTGGTCTTATCCAAAAAATTACATTGAATTTGAAATTAAAAAAAAAACATAAGTTTCATAGCTTTACTTAAAAAAAAACTAGGTTACCAATGGTCCGGAGACCGGACGTCTGCCCCGGACGTCTCTCCCGGACGTCAGGTACCCCTGTCGTCCGGATTTTCCGACGAGGGTTTTTTGGCACTAAAAAAAAAAAATCAAAAAAAAATCACAGTGTTGCGCATGCCCTAGAGACCCCCCACAAAAAATCTCAGATTTTTCTAAGCATTTGGTGATAGGGTGGTATTTGGGGGGGGGGTACGATGGGTTTTGGTGGGGATAGGAGGGGTATAGGTGGGGATTAGAATATTTGAAGATTTTTATTATTTATTCTACTAGCCCAAATGATCCAAAAATTTGGTGGCATACACCTAATGCAAGGTGGAAGCCACATGATTGTTTTCAATTTTTTTTTTTACTCTAGGTTGGTTATACCCTCTCCGGTCCGACGTCCGACCAGTCGTCCGGTCGGACATCCCGGACGGTCAGGGGGGTCCCGGATGTCCGACCCAACAACCTAAAAAAAAACAAAAAAAACAGTTTTTGCTTCAGAAAAAATAGTTTTTGAATTTTTCAAATTCAAAGACGAAGTCAAAAATACAAAATAAAAATTGCGGAATGTAGATCTCGAAAAGATTTATGACATCATTTTTATTTTATTTTTTTAAGAATTTTTTTGAGTCCCCAAAAAATTTTTAAAGTCATTGCCGCACCTAACCACGCCCGGAGCCGCGGAGCACAGTCGCCGTCCGAGTTTGACCCCGCGGCCGCGACCGAGGGTGATACATAGTCGTAGACCCTGACATCAGCGATATTTCAAAACCACACTTGATGAAAAATATTTTAATTGGAGATAGTCTAGTCATGCTATACAAGAAGTTTTGCAATGACGACAACTTGAAGTAGTTGTCAAAGAAAGGTTCGGCTCGTTGGTTCAACCAGAACCCCGATGAGAGTAACACAGGTCCCCTTGTGGTCATTTGACTCGTTTCCTGTGCAACCCATTCCTAGAAATAATTATTTGAATGACCAAAATGGTGTTTTTCGTTTTTGCGAGTTACTGGAGAGCAAGCGGGCAACCTGGTGCACTTACACCGAGCATGAGGTGAGCACGAGAAAAAAAGCACTGGGAAGAGGTTATGAAACATTGCAACGAGATCATTGCAAACGAGTTGTCCACACAACCTCGACTAAGTTTTTGGCCAACAACGGAAGTGTTAGAAATTGGTCAACACCCTTCTCATAGAAGTGTCAACGTCGACGACAGGGAACCCTTGTTTGTTGGACGCAGAAGAGCTCGCCCCAAGGCCAATTTCGACCGTTTCAGGAATACCATCGTTGACACTTTTATAATCCTTCGCCCCTCTAAAGACACACTTTCCAAAGGCGTGCCTATTTGGGTGGGCAAAGCACTTTGTTCAGTGGTTCTTGACAAAGATGTGCCACATTATAATGAAGTACAAGTGGAATACTGGATATCAACTAAGAGATCAAGGTCGCTCGAATACATTTATGATAATGCATGCGAGAGAAGATAGAAGAAGAATGCTGAAACACAAAAGCAACATATTGACTCAATCGTTTTTGGCGTGGAGAGACTAGACAGAGGTACAATGCCATTTTGCGATTCGACTTGTCATTTCTCGCAATGTTCGAACGAATGCTAAAGTTGCACTTCGAAAGTTGAGTCCATTTGTTGAAGGGAGTGTCATTGATATTGTATGTCCCTCCAATGGGGAAGCGGATACTAAGTCATCAAGAAGGGATTGATCAGAATGGGATGGTGGAAGTGTAATGAGATTCGGACTTGCGTATTAAAAAAAGACGTAGCCGAATCTGTCTATGATCGTATGACACCTTTTACAAGATAGTTGGGTGATGGTTGAACAATTTTGGAAGTTTAGTTCATCGTAGAAAATGTTGTTCTAGTTTTGTACCAATTTCTTTCCATTTCAAAATCTGTTTTGCGTGCCATGCATTGTGTAGGGAGTACGACAGGAGCGATGACCTATTGGTATGATTATTCGTATCTCATTCGCCCTTGTGCATGTGGCTTGCGTGGTGTGGGCGACGACACAAATATTATCATGCTTATGAGGACAGAGTTCGAAAACGACCCATGGATGAGTATCGTCCCCTTCTTGGACAAGTCTCTTCATACTTGGTCCGAGAATGAATGGGATCGAGCAATCGCGGCAAAGAAATGTTCATGGCATGAGGACTACAAGTTTGCTTCTACAATGGAGTGGGGGAGCCTAATCAAAATACCTCACCATGCCCTCGGCGTCAGGCAACTTCCCTCCTTGCATGAAGCGCTTGGGCAAGAAGAGTGAGCACGGTTTTACCTCCACCTTGAGAACGTCACCAGGTCACCGCGTGTGTGGTCTACAAACTTTAAGCACGAGTTGCTAAATTGTGTCTCTCACAATCCGTTCTTGAAACTTTATCCACTGCGTGGTGCAAGAAGGCGGCCGCAGAGCGTGTCATACTGTTGTGTGTGATTGTCTTTGGCTGGTTTCTACTTTTGCAGGGTGTTGTTTGTGGCATGTTCGAACCAAAAACGAACTTTTGTAGACGTTGTAGTGCTCATTTTTAAAAACGCGATATGGACACTCCTCACCTCTTCCAGGAGGACGGACTGTCTGATTTAGTGTTTGAAGATCAAATTAACGAGGTTGACAAGTGGCATGAGGTAGAGCAAGTGATATGATGTGTGCATAACGTCATTGGTAAGTCCTTGGCCGGTGTTTGTAGGTTTGTTGGGATGAAATACATTTTCGTGTTCTCGAACGTGGCGACAAAGGAAGAGCCACAAACCCGTGTTTTCGAGTCGTCAATGAATGCCTTGTACGAGTTTCATGGGATGTGGGGATGCTCGTAGATGATTTCGTAAATGGTAGCATTTTTAAAAGTTTAGATATTAATGGTTTCTCGTAGCATTATATATGCTTAAATCGCAAGCTTATAATTTTTCACACATATGCATACAATTTTCAGCTTTCAAATCAAGTCCATGCGACATTGTCAGATGATTTTACTGTGTAGCACAGGGTTGATAGAAGTTGTTTTATACGTGGTAACCGTTGTCAATATCACTTCATGTGAATCAATGTCTTTGTATCATTGCCTCAACTCTCTACTTGGATATTTTTCCAAGTACTATCCAAATTCAATCAATTTATGACCTATCTGATATTTAAGTATTTGGGGTTTAAATTACAATTATCAATTTGAACCTCTTCATGTGATTTTCTCAACTATTTACTTAAGTTTCGATTTAGGACTTGGTAGTGTCAATTAAAGCCTTGGGGTTCAGTTCTTGTATCCTAAGTTTTCATCTCTTCATCGTAGTCTTACAAAATTGATTGAAATGTGATGGAATTTAGACTTAAACCATGATCTCGTTCTGTGTGTGATTGCCTTGACTCTTCACTTGAGTTTCAATTTATGACATGTCAATTATTAAGTCTTATAAAATTGATCGAAGTGTGATGGAATCCAAAGTTCAACTTTCTCGTTCAGAGTATGATTGTCTTGAGTCTTCACTTGAGTTTCAATTTACGACCTATCAATTACGTTCTTTAGGTTCACTACTCGTATCCTAAGTTTCATTCAAGTCTAAAATATGGTGATTTCAACCTGAAGTTAATGGCAAGCGAGTACCAATATAAATGTAAATTATATAATGTCCTATTTTAACAAATAACATGTTACTGTAACAATTTAATTTACCGTTTGTCATGACTGTGCAAAAATGTTGAGCTGATCAAGGGTCTTCCAGGCTCCTTAAGCACCTCAAGAAGTTCAGTTATGCAAGCCGCCAGCTTGGTTTCACAAGAGCACTCTTGATTTCAGAATTCTGGCAACTCTTGATTTCTTGGTTTAGGACCTTCGAAATCCGAACTTCAAGTACGTGGAAAATCTATTTCACGAAATTGAATGTTTAAATTGAAGTGCTTTTTTTTTTTTTTTTCACATTTTCAACTAGATCATGGTTGGGGGTTATGTCTATAGGATGGTGGGTCGATGCTCTGTTTTGGGCCTTCGCTGCAATTCACCAGCATGGCACTATCCGCGCTTCATGTTCACATTTGAAGTGCCTGATTTTGCGCGTGCTACAAGTCTATGGATCAGTGTTTCTGTCTTTTCTCTCTGTCGATCTCCTTTTCTGGCTCTCTTTAATGTTCAGTGTTTCTGTCTTTTCTCTCTCTCGATCTCTTTTTTCACTTCAACTAATTTTCCACCTTCTGGCCTTTCGTATCTCTGTATGTGTCACCCTTGCACAGTGGATAATTGAAAGTAATGTAATATACGGGAAACTGAGTGAGCATCCGATTTGTGATAGGTAGGTAACTTTTTATTTCCCCCCTCACTACACACACACAGCCCCATCTATTCCGGGTGGTGACAGTCCAGTTGCTTATCACTGGCAAGCATGGAAGGGCAAGAACAGAGCAGGGGGGCGCGAGGGTATAAGACAAAGGCTGGTCATTGTTGGCACTGCGATGCTCAGTCCAAGATAACTCCACCGTGTGTAATCAAGTGGAAACAAGGGCACCAACTGGCCTAGCGCGTTTGGTACACCTCCTGAACTCTGGAAGCAGTTGAACCCCAGGGGGTCTTAGGCCCCCTCTGGCGAGGCTCTGACGCAAACGCATATGGACACGGGCGGCGCATCGATTCAGCCACCGCGTTAAAGGCCTAAGGACCTGGACGTACTGGTGGTTTAACATACAGACCCAAGCTCAAACTCCTCTGGAAGCAGATGAGTGAAATACTTTGATTCTGAATTACCAGAGCTGGTCACTGGTCAGTTTAAATGATGATATTTCAAGGCCGTAACCCTTTTATTAAAGGAATAGGGTAGTACAGGGGTCAGCAAGCAGGAGACCTTCCGGGTGCCAAGCATGTGCTGGCCCCAGCCCCCAGCCTGTCCCCTGGCTCATCCCAATTCTCTAAGGTAAAACAGACTCAACTGCTGTGGACCCTCTGGACCCTCTACGCTTGCAATCTTAATATGAAATCTGTCTATTAGGATCTAGGTTATTGCAGCAGCAACTACGGTGCTGATGGATGATAGGCAGGGCCTGCACAATGCCATCACCAAGGTTTGACCAGTTACCCATTTTTTATTTTGTTTTTCTGTATTCCACAGTTTACACATCTCCTAATCTTAATTTGGTATTTCGGATGTTGCAAACGCCTTGAAACAAAACCCACATGGCAACATTC
>BFEA01000144.1:974824-1024558 GCA_003427395.1 Chara braunii | reverse complement strand
AGTTTGGGCAAGCTGAACATTGTTTCTACTGTGAATGGTTCAGTCCCCTGCCCATATTTGTTTTTTCTTTTGAAAACAAAGTTAGAGAAATACTAAAATTTTGGTTATTAAAYAGTTCAGGGCGGCTAGGCATTGTTTCTGCTGTGAATGGCCTAGTCATCTGCCCAAAAGAAGAGAGAAGTAGTTGTGCAACTTGTTCGTGTATATCATAAAGACAAGYTGAACATTGTTTCCATGGCAAATGGTCCATCTCTATGTCTTATGTAAGATGGGTATAAGGATTCAAGGACTTGAAGATTCATGAACTATCTTATGGAAAGAACTTGGGATGGTGAGAGTACTTATCTTCGTGGTTTGGTTTGCATGTGACTGAGTTGTATGTGACTGAGTGAGATGACTAGTTTGTTTGGGTTTCGGTATTATAGGTAGTTGTTTTAGTTGCTCGCCACATGTTAGAGCTATAGGAGTTAGTGTCAATTCCTGCATTTTCTGTAGTATTTTTTTTTACTTAGGTCAATTCCTGCATTTTATGAGATCTTTTTTTATACTTGGCTTTGTATTAATCTTGGCAAGCTACTTTCTCTACGGGAAGCGCTGCCGAAATTCCTACAAATCCAAGGAGTTAGTTGAATTTTGACTTGTCAAAAGTTCAGCTTCGTCTTTTCTCATATCTGAATTAGTTAAAATAAGGAAATTCTCATTTTCTAAARGGAGTGATGCCCAAATTTTTGCTAATTCAGGGAGTTAGACAAAATTGAACTTTGGGAAGTCAAAGTTACCTTCAAATTCTGGACTTAGTTGGCAGGTAGCTTTGAGTGAGAATGTGCTATGGAGGTTTATCCCCCATATGCTGATGATTTAGTTTGGGCATTTGACCTATCTTGTGTTACAGGTTCTTTGGGGTGTCTGATTCAAGTTCAGGACTAGATTTAGCKTGATCCCTTGAGGATCATCTTTTGTTATCACTGATAACAGGTCGGTTGCCGATTCGTCGGTTTACGATTCAACTCCAATTCACTCCTGCCACTCAACCTAAAGGTTTTAGCCTTGTGATTGAACTGTTTTGTTGTGTTTTCACCCRGACTTTAGTGAATGGCCATCCAACAAAAGTAATGAGTATTTATTTAAGAGTTGCACSAGTGAGGYTTGTATGGCTAAAGCGAGGGGTATGAGTGCAAGAAATGGTTGAAGTTGACCCCGTGTAGTGCATGAACTTGTGGATGAATCTTTGATGTGATTGCAGGTACGTTTGTGAATCGGTCTCTGGATGTGATTGCCTGCGATTACATACATATATGGTTGGAGAGAGCCCCACTGTGACTGTGAGAAGCGATCGTCCTACATAATTAACCCTCATATATTTACGAGTACCCTGAGTATTTGAGAGACCTACTGTATGTGTGCACAGGGGTTAAACAGATTATGGCTTGAGAGAAAAGGAAAACCCTCTGTTATCCTTTTGCTTTTTGAAGATTTTTATGGTTGGACATTATACTTAGTGGCAGCCGTCAAAGTCAAACCCCTTCACTTTCGCCCAGGCCCGGAGTGAGGCTCATCTCCAGGGCCGCAAGAAACGGTTACCACTACAGGTATGGACCTGTGTACCACCCACTGTGCACAGAGTGCAGAAGAGGGTGTGTGGTCTTCAACCGTACATGGCGGTTGTCCAGCGTCGAGAGATTAACCCTCAAGGCGCGTGACAGCCGACACTTGAGTATCGGATGCGACCCTCGAGATTAACGAGGACTGCATGAGTATGGGTACTGTATAGTATGCCATCGTTGCGACTGCTTGCGGATGTTTGCATTTGCGAGTCGATATGAGTTAGCCCCGCGTTCGCGCGGTTTTATACTAAGTCTCGCGCGCGACGCCCATTTGATTTCCGTATCGAAAAGTTATGGGTTGGCTACCGAGGGGCTAGGAGCGTTGTCGCGTTGTTCGTGTTGTGTCTTTTTGTGTGTGTGTGTGTTTTATTGTTGTGTTTGTTGGCGTGGTGTGCGCGTGGTGTGTGGGATGCGTCCTAGTCGATCGACGAGGAGTCGCGCTTGGGACCTCAGCCCCCCAAGATGTTGGTTCGCGTGCGGATCCGATAGAGGCGTATTACCGCGCGTGCCCCCTATGCTACAACGAACGAGAAACGCCCTCGGCTGGTCCACCTCTGCGATTGCAATTTATTAGCTTTCGTATTGTGGACTGGTAGCTCGGCGGGGATACACCCACCGAAGGGAGGTGACAACTCCCGCAAGGTGGAGGTAAGTCGTGCCTCGCGTAGGTCCTGTCCTGTCGTAGGGGCTCGCAAGAGGTATGGCTGGCGCATTTGGCCGCAGCGGCTTGCGGAAGCTGCACATGTATTTTTGCGACGAAGGATTTAAAACCAACTCCTGAGTGACGCGGCCGAGAGGGTCCCGCGCTGCCTCGTGTGGTGCCGGACCGATTGCGCTCGACAGGTGGCGCCGTTGCAGAGGATAACGGTTGCCTACTGTTGTCCCTGGTGGAACGACATCCGGGTATTGGAAGTGAGGGAATAGGCAAGTGAAAAGTTTTCGTCAAGACTATATAAGTGATCAGCTGATATCTCGACTATTGATTGGGTTGGTTAGGCGATGTGGCTTTGATTGAAGTGACTTGGTTTGGACTAATGTGGTATGAGTAATTTGAGGGGGATAAGTGTTTTGATTCTGCATTCACCGACTTTGACTAGCATGATGGTATTGGGGTTGGTAACCCTTCTGATTCGATAGTTGGCAGGCCTGGGCGGCGCTTTGCGTGTTTGGCGTGGCTAAGCTTAAACATGGCTATTGTGAGAATTAGCCCTATGACGTACCATTTTTTTACTGCCATAAGAGTCATCGGAGTGATTGGGAAAACATCGTAATACGGCTGCATCAGAATGGAGCCAAGGATGAGCGAGATAATATCCCTCTGTCAAGAGTTGAGGGTATAGATCCTCTCCTAGGTGTCAGATTAGAAATTCGCTGTGCACTTTGAGGAGGAATAGGTTAAGGAAAGCCGTAGGATATTACTTGTGTGGGCCTAGATGTTTGAGCCTGGATTCTAAGTGGCTGTTTTGCTACGGGATGTAGTGAGTCTGGGTAATACATTCTTTACGTAGAGGACATCTGATCCTAGAGGGAGTTAGCGTAGCAATGGAAGAGCTAACACTTAGACTAGTTTGTCCACCTTTAAAGGAATGGTAGGTAGTAATTGATGTTAGCCAGCCTAGGTTATGTCTAAATGTGTAGGCATATTCCTACGTTATGTCTAAGTATGTGAGGATACGTGGCTGAGTAGATATCCTATTTAGGGGTATTTCGTGTGGGGTACTCTATCGGGATTATATTTGGGATCTTATCAGTCTGTAAGAGTTTATATGAATGTCTCCAGTCCAGCACTTGTCTCATGGCTGGCCATCAAGTCTGTATGGCTGGGTCGCTCTTCCCAGAGGAGCAGGGATAATCAGTCTAATAACGGAAGGCGCATGCTGGACATTTGTCCGTGATGGGCAGAACTTAGACAAAGCAAAGGCAACTCAGGATGCTTTATGCATGGGAAGACCCGCGTATGCTCGGGCCGGTTAAGAAAGAGGGAGGACTCGAGGTGTCTTTATCCAGGTGGGTCAAAGAAGGAGAGTATATTTCATAATGGTGGGGCGTGATAATGGGCACGGACATCTTTGTCTGAATCGAGTCTGGGTTCGACGATCAGCAGGAATGCGCAATTGTAAAAGTGACCCTGTATACCTCAGCCACCTTTTGGGTCGAGCATGGGATAAAATTGGCACTTGGGCATGGAAGCCTGCTTGCTAAGCCTTCGAGGGCAGCTGAGGCAGCGACAGCTAAATGGGCGAGGGAAGTGTCTCGTGACGGAGAAGAGCAAGTACTAACCCATGTAGATGTTAAGTGCGCTGGAGAGTTCGCGCTTCCATCTGCTCCACTGCGAGTCACCCTCCCTAGCTTCCTCATAGAGAAGAGCTTTGGTGGGGCAGCAAGGGTAGAAGCGGCAGCTGAAGCCGCTATGAGGGTGCGAGACTGGGAGTATGGGTGATATACATGTGAACTGATATATGGTCTGCGCTTAGATCTGAAATTCTCACCTCCTAGCCAGTGGCTCAGGAACATGGCCAATATAGTTGATGTGTATGCCATTTCACATGATCCAAATGAGGAGATTGAAGACTGGGATGGGCTACGAGCAGCAATGGGCCAATAAGAGGGGTCTTTTACCGTCTTACTGTAGTGCTCTCCTTCAGACTCGACTATAGGCCTCTCCCTACCTACTGCCGTAATGATTACTAATTGACTGCCTATGACTAGCCTGAGGGACCTTGTCAGTATAAGATATACGCGACCTATGGTATTGCGAGGGCAAGTGTAGGGGTAAGTTTAATATGATAGGTTCTGTATGTTGATACGTGACTCATCTCGGGTCTCGACCCTAACTGATCGTTGTTTGTTCGACAGGTGATGGGGTCGAAAGAACCCGAGATGGAGGACCTTCAAGAAAGGATTGAGGCCGAGAAGTTTGTTGATTTGCTCAGCATGCAGGACTGGGAGCGGGACAACATGCCCAAGGTTGAAATCGGCTTCTTCGACGGCAACCACGTCTCTAGCTTCCTTAGCAAGTTTGAGTAGGTAGCGGTCCAGTGTGAGTGGAGTGAGGAGCAAATGTTGAAGGAGGTCATAAGGTATATTCATGTTAACCTACAGGATGATGTCGGTGAAGTGATCAGGAAAGCAAGACTATCATGGAAGAAGTTTTATAATGGCATGAGGAGTAAGTACCGACTGGGAGAGGAACAGTTGACCAGAGAGGACCTCGAGAAGATGAATCGATATGACTATAAGTCAGCGAGGCATTTTCTGGTAGAGTATGAGCGCGCTTCCCACAAGGTTTGGGGACTGTCTGAGCATGACAAGTGTTTTTTCTTCCTTATGCATTTTTCGGGTGAAGAGCAGCGGGACTTGATCCGCGGGACAGGAGGACTTATATGGGACAAGATACGGGAAAATTTTGTGGCAGAAGATTTCGATCAGTACCTTTGCCACGTCCTGCGCGAAGCCAGAAAAAGGAAGGCGCTAAGAGACTGTGAGAGGGACGAGGCTGGCAAGAGGACAAATGAATTGGCGGCTGGCACCTCTGAAGGCGTAAGAGATGAACCTCGGAAGCGAGCGAGCGGAATCATAGGTGGGGTGAAAGGATAAAACGTGAGTCACCTGCCAAGAAAGAAAAGGTGCAGAATAAGGCGAGGAGTGTTGTGATCCCTACCTGCGAGAGGACGACCGACATTCCAAGCAGGAAAGGGCAAGAAAGGCGAGAAAGCCAGGAAGAAGCTGGGGTAGCCCAACTTCCTGCTGCACTTGATCCTAAGGGAGGATGTAGTGACAAGAAGATGGCACCACCTTCTAGTTGGGCAAGTCGGAGAAGTAAGAGGCGGCGAGAGCAGTGGTCGAGAATTGTGTGTAATTGTTGTGGGGAGACGGGTCATACGCCTCACAGGTGTAAGGAAGCGAGACGAGCCCGAAGGGAAGAAAAGGAAAGGAATGATAAGGGAAGAAACGCGACCAGGCCGATATAGTATAGGCTCAGCGAAAGGTAGAGGTATTGAGTCCAGACGACTTAGACAAGGAGAGTTGGTTGCGGGAGCGGGAAAACAGATTGGAGGGCAGCTCTCGCAATAATGGTCCGGTAAGGTAACCAGGGTTGTAGATAGGAATAAAGCTCAATCATATAGGTGAAACCCCGAAGCAATGAGTGAGTGGGGACTGGTTCGCCTATACCCCAGTCGGATCAGAGTTTCGTGTATATGGGGAGTGGGCTAGATATGTGCATATCTAAGTGTAGTCGCGACTACCCTGTCCGTCTGTACATAAACAGATTGTAGTACTGGACGAACCAATTGTTTCTTCCTTTGGTGTGGTTTAGATGGTTGTGTCCAAATGTGTGATAAGTTGGTGTGTACAGTTGAGATAGAGATGCGTGATTTGAGTTTTGTGTATGTTTGGGTATATTTCGGGGTATTCGTGTGTTAGGAACATGGGCCACTCAGCAGAATGGGACGTGAGGGCTGGGTACCTATGTTGTTTTTGAGAGAGGCATTTTGTCCTGGTGTACATATTGAGTGGAGACCCTATGAGGTTTGGTTTTTGTGACGATCACTATCACTCTCACTTGTGGGGTTTTATCCTGATGAATGTTGGCTTTGTGTGGAAGATGTGTGACTATGTGACATGTAAAGTTGCCTACTCCTCGGTATACTCGAGTGACCTGCCTACGGGCAGTTGATGGGGCAGAGTATAAGGGGAGGGAGCGCAGTCTGTTTGTGAAAAGTTGTAAGGATTTTAGAAGATTTACGAGCCCAGGAGGCCCAAACGCTTATCATGCTGATTGTTGGTTGGTTGAATGTGATGAGGACCCATAAGATGGTCTCTCAATGATGATTGTTCCATAAGGAGACCCCCTTAGATTTTTGGAAAAAGGGGGGATGTTTGGTTTTGTGATGAGACCCCTCGTGATATCTGGAAGAGGGGATGTTTTGTTCTATAATGAGACCCCTTGGTTTCTGGACAAGGGGATAGTATTAAAAAGGGTCGTGTGAAAAATCGTCCTAGATAGAGAAGGGATGACTGTGAAACGTATTGTGAGAGGCACCTTTGCAGAATCAAAGGTGGATAAAAAGATTTTTAGCATGGTAAGTTGACTGATGAGTGATAAAGTCTGACGAAAAGGACCATGTTTCTTTGGAAGATTTGGGAAGAATTTTATCCTCGGCAAGAATCGACGAATTTCACCTTGTTGGTTCTCAGCTGCCGGTGAGGGCCGTCTTCCGCGGCCGGGAAACCCGCCAGAATCAGAAACCCCTCATGTCTTGGCCCTTGGTTATGAATCGCAAGTGGGTACTGTGCGTGACAGAGGGTAAGGGACGAACCGCCAGAATCAGCAGTCCTGTTTTGCCTAGTCACAAAAAGGGTTGTTAAAGGTGCCCTGCGGTAGGGAGACCCGCCGGCGTCAGGGACCCTTCACTAACCTTCTTGGGGGCTGCAAACGGTCCTGTCAGCGGGGGTGACTTCCATGACTAGAAAAGTCCCTCTCTGATTTTTGGAAAGAGGGGCTGATATGGTTTTGTTGGAAGACTCATCTTCAAAATGAAGGTGTTTTATATAGGTCCTGGGGAGGTTCATCCTAAAAAGAGGAGGGATAACTAAAGACCCAGTGATATGTTGGTGGTGTACCAGTGGGTAAGTACAGATGGATGGAGGCATTTGCCCCAAATTCTCGATTAATTTGATTGGTTCCTTTTTCGTCAGCATTTGGAGTGTGGATGGATTTATACCTTTCTGATTTGACGAATCGACGGGGACGTCGCTTAATATGGTCCAGTAAGCTGTCGGTGCGAATACCCTTACAAGGGTATCCGCCTTATTTTTTGCAAGCGACAGAAAATAGTTCGGTTTAAAGTCTAGCTATACCGCGCTAGGCACGGCTGTGTCTGCTATTACGCTGACTGGGTGGTTGACTACAGTAGAGAGTGCGTGGGAGCGCAGGTTTAAGGCGCTCGTGATTCTTTTCTATTGTTGATCATAAAGCCGGCGCGGACATCGGTCGTTCTGCTTAATGATATTATTAATATTTGTTTATTTTTTATTAACCAGGAATTTGAGATATTTTATGTTGATTAGTACGTCTGACCGAGGCGAGCGCGTGTGCGAGGACGACGACATCAACAGCGACGGTACGACCTTGCGCGGTAAATGGGGCGGGGTAGGATGGCGCGCAGGGATAGCCACGGCACGGATGGTAGGCCGACGGCTTTCGACGACTGTGTGTGCAGGGGCAGGCCGACGAGTGGCCCAGGGCAATTCCTGGGCCCTGAGCACCATGCGCCACCACCTTATCTAAAAATTTGAGCCTGTCGACACGAGGCTTGGGCTTAGCCCTATAGGTTACGACATCGGACTACTACTACGGAGGTTCAGGGATCGAGGCTGGCGGGTATCAACACAACAAATGCAGCGGAGCGGCGTGAAGAAGACCGAGGGAGTCGAGGGCCGGACGGGGCTATCCCCCTTGGTTTTGCCGCCGACGACGCTAGGACGGTGCGGGCACTATCTCTTTCCCTGTTGACACGTCCCGACGACTAAGAATTCTAATAAGTCTATTTATTTATTGTTTTATTATTATTATTTTATTTTTGATATCGTTCCGACACCCCATCGATTTGGGCGCAATGCCGGGCTTAGTGGCCGCCGTGGGAGTCAAGGACCTTGACTAGACGGGCCCGTTCGGATTTCTGCATGTTCAGAAGGCCGGCAAAATTCCCCTATCTTGCCGTCGAGAAAAGTCGGGCCGAGGTGTCCGACGTACATGCAAGCCGATGAGTAATTAGCCCGTGGGGCGGAAGAAACCTGAGTGGCGGGAACCCTCTGCGGGTGCACCGTCTGCCAACCACGATCTGTTGTATGAGGTTTGGGTGTGAGCATGACGCGGGACTTTCCTCCGCGTCGGACTTCAAAGTTCTCATTAAATTAATTGCTACTACCACCGGGATCTGCACCAGGCCGCCTAGGCCCGTGCTTGGGTTGAATAGCAAAGCCAGGCCTTGATCCCGCTTTGGTTGCCCATACGGGGTCTTGCCGCTGGAGGCCTGGGGCGGTGGCAGGGACCGCTTGAGCAAAGTAGGCCAGGGAAGGCTGTGGGGAACCCTGGCGGTGGCTGTGACGAAGCCGCCCCACGTAGCCCAACTATGAACTTCCGCATAGGGGTAGAAGACTAATCGAACCGTCTACTAGCTGGGTACCTCCGAGGCTTCCCTCAGGTTGGCTGAAGGCTGGGCCGGTATCGGTCGCAGTGGGCAGAGGGGCCGGCCAGACAGCGCTGCGCAACAACGGGGCGGGCGATAGCGCAGCGGGCAGCGCTGCTTAGCAGGAGATGGATAGCGCTACGAAGCAGAGGAGGCCGGCGAAGCATAGCGGGGCGGGCGACGGACAGCGGCATAAGGGAATCAGAGAGTGGCAAGGGGAATGAATCTGGGCGTGTTTCCTCGCCGGATTCATTCGAACGTAAAAGCTATGGGGAAAGACATGACAGGCGGAGGGGAAGATTGAGAGTTCGGCCGATTCTTAATAGAATCGGGGGGCGGAAAGATACTGAGCAGGGGTTTTTGATGGCTGCGAACCGAATGGCAAGGTCTATTTTTACGATGGGTTAGTAGATAGAGAGCTAGGGAGAGAAGTTAGTGCGCCGAGATGTGGAGAAAGGAAGAGGTAGGATGAAAACACTTACCTCACTCGGTGCCTAACAGAATCGAGTACAAKAARAGGCTAAACCRAGCCCTTTYGGTAGGGCGAGTTGAGTGGTSAGGTTAGATTTGGGGTTTGAAAGTTAGTTTTAGCAAAGAAGAGAAGGGGGGCTGCRCGAAGGCTAKGGCGRAAACGGGTGAGAAMAGGAACGGGAAGATCTGRGACTCACCCSATTCTTGSTAARATCGGGTGAGGGAGGATGTGTTTTAGAGGATTTRAGGGCGGGCGAGTTCGTKAGTATAGATAGAATAGCGGGGGAGWTAGTAAAGTGAGGAGATAGAMGGAAAAGTTGTGCTTGGAGCCATGGCGTGAGAGGAGTGAAGARAGTCGTTCCCACCCGCTTCTRAATGAGGATGGGCGAACAAAGAGGCGATCCGGGGGTTTTGACCYCRGGCGAACCTAGTTASGAGGTTAGTTTTGAGCAAAGGTTAGTGATGTGGGARCTAGACAGCGAAGATGGCGCGCGGAGCTATGGAGGAGGCGARAACGGAGAAGAGGGAARAARAWTTTTCTCACCCGTTGGCGAATGGATATGGGCAAGGGAGGAGTCGATCTCGGGGTTTTTACCCCRGGCGAGCCAYGTGGCAAGGTTAGTTTAGTCGTTAGTTAATTGGAATAGGAGATATGAGAGAAGGTTAATGCGTCGGGCTACAGCGGAGGGWGAAGGGTCGCCTGGCGGRTGTATCTGGCCCTGTCCCGATGGAAGATTCATTCGAAGTTACCTATAACTTCYATGGAGGTYTKWGTGATGCGACCGGGCCKGGTCGGAAGCTTACCTGTAGGCCGTGTGTGTGCATGAAGGGAGAAGGCAGCGAGGTAGCACCACACACTTCCATAGTCGAAYAAGAAGATTCGTCCGCCTCGTTCTRATTGGYCGGTATGCSCCRCCCTCGCAAGGTTCGYCTAKGYGGATGTGTTGCRCRTCGTCGTTTTGRCCATCATAGCATTTCTGGCYTACTGGATYGGTGGCTSTAGATGTGAGCCACTGCTYGYCGTATTCGGGATGGGTTAGCATTTGTGTTCGYCGGGTGATGCACCTGATTGCGTTTTAGCAAAGGATTCGTCCCCGCCTTGCGTACTTTGAAAGGGTCGGGGTATGTCCGTTATGACGACGGACTGCATGTTGGCCGGCGTAGGAACACGATAGTGCACCAGGATCGGCGCTAATCCTAATAACTGCAGGTGGCGGTTGCAGGCTGTACAGGCTGGATTCCAACCAGTGGTCACGAGGTCACGGTCGACACTTGTAAACTCTCCTACCAGAAGCCAATGGYTGCGTGACCAGTTAGGCCGCTGCTGTTCCGGTCGGTGCGCTGAGTACTCCGCAGCACGAAGTAGCGAGGGGGCGAGACGGGGATGGTGAGGTGAGGGCRCATACCTGGCCACGATGGTGCACTACACAGCCGATTGAGCGGAGGGGTAGGAGACAAGCCGCGGAGGCTGGAGGATTGTCATTGCCTGACAACGGTGGGTGCGGCTGAGCCAAGCCACAACGGACTAGGCTGACTTGACCAGCTCGCCATCCGGCCCACTATGCGGGGTAGCCCGGAGAGAGCCGTGAGCTAGCTAGCAAATATCTGCACCAGTGGCTGAGCCCCTGCCCGGTAAACTTTGACTGCCGTTGGTGACCGTATGCTATCTCGGGCTAACCGCTGCGGTCAGTATCTGACATGCTAAGTGCAGCGAATTGTTGGACACCGCGACAGCGTGGTGAAGCTCCCGCCGTAGGTGGCTACAACGCCTTGCGGTTGCACACGGGTGGTGAGCATGTGATGATCTGCTGGGGTTCCGTGGGGTCCGTCTGTGCTTCGAGTTGCTGTGTGACGGTGATTAGCCTACGAAGGGGTGTTGAGACTCAAAAGAGTGGTGGGGCTTGACAGGGGAGGCTAGTATTACGAATTGAGGGGTTGTTAGAGGAGTTGGGGATCGGCGGATGAGTTTGGACGGACCAGGCGGTCGTTATTTGGCCACCATTGTGGGGCCCTCAGGCGCATGAAGATAACAAGGCCCTCTCCCACGAGTTTGAGTGCACCTCTCCTGGATCTGAGAGTCTAAAACCTTCTCTTTCTGCCTTTCTTACTCTCAGTCTAATCCTTGGCTACGAGAGGAAGGCGGCAAGCGGGATTGCAACCCGTAGGTCCGTGTCAAGACTGTGTGGGGAGTCCACCCACCGATTGCGGGAGCTCTGCCGGAACTTAGAAGGAGTTCTGGAGGCAGGGAATCGTCAGGTAAACCATTTCCATTTGTACAACCTACTACCACCCATGTTTTGCCTATCTCACTGTGATATAACTGCTGTATGCATAAGATTGTCCCTATGATTTCTGCTTTCTCTTCATGACTAACCAGATCAAAAGGAAAGAATGTGTGAGAGTGAAGATTAAGTTTCATCTTTGTTTTGACTGAAAGCAGACTAAGGATGAACTGGGTGAAGGTGGAAGGAAGACAGTTTTGCATGCGTTTGGAAGGGTCAACCAAAGCCTGAGCATTGTTTCTTCTGTGAATGGCTCAGGGCTATGTTTATCTGGCTGTTTTCTGAAGGACCAGACATTGTTTCTATTGTGAATGGTGTGGTTGCTATGTTTATCTAGTTTTTTTCTGGGGGACCAGGAATTTGTTTCTACTGTGAATGACCTGTTTACTCTGGTTAACTCTGAGGGTTTGCCTGATTGAAGGGGTTTAAAATCTTGTTTATTCTGAGGGATAATTTTTTGTCTAAGGCTAAGCATTGTTTCCATGGTGAATGGTTTAGCCTGAAAACCACTCACATAAATTAAACTGAGTATAAAGGAAAGTACTTTATGTATATTTGCATGTGAACTGGCAGCTGGRCATTGTTTCTACTGTGAATGGTCCAGCGTTAAGTCATATCATTAAGAAGAGAAAAGGAAAAATACAAAGTATAAATGRAAATAGTTTGGGCAARCTGAACATTGTTTCTACTGTGAATGGTTCAGTCCCCTGCCCATATTTGTTTTTTCTTTTGAAAACAAAGTTAGAGAAATACTAAAATTTTGGTTATTAAAYAGTTCAGGGCGGCTAGGCATTGTTTCTGCTGTGAATGGCCTAGTCATCTGCCCAAAAGAAGAGAGAAGTAGTTGTGCAACTTGTTCGTGTATATCATAAAGACAAGYTGAACATTGTTTCCATGGCAAATGGTCCATCTCTATGTCTTATGTAAGATGGGTATAAGGATTCAAGGACTTGAAGATTCATGAACTATCTTATGGAAAGAACTTGGGATGGTGAGAGTACTTATCTTCGTGGTTTGGTTTGCATGTGACTGAGTTGTATGTGACTGAGTGAGATGACTAGTTTGTTTGGGTTTCGGTATTATAGGTAGTTGTTTTAGTTGCTCGCCACATGTTAGAGCTATAGGAGTTAGTGTCAATTCCTGCATTTTCTGTAGTATTTTTTTTTACTTAGGTCAATTCCTGCATTTTATGAGATCTTTTTTTATACTTGGCTTTGTATTAATCTTGGCAAGCTACTTTCTCTACGGGAAGCGCTGCCGAAATTCCTACAAATCCAAGGAGTTAGTTGAATTTTGACTTGTCAAAAGTTCAGCTTCGTCTTTTCTCATATCTGAATTAGTTAAAATAAGGAAATTCTCATTTTCTAAARGGAGTGATGCCCAAATTTTTGCTAATTCAGGGAGTTAGACAAAATTGAACTTTGGGAAGTCAAAGTTACCTTCAAATTCTGGACTTAGTTGGCAGGTAGCTTTGAGTGAGAATGTGCTATGGAGGTTTATCCCCCATATGCTGATGATTTAGTTTGGGCATTTGACCTATCTTGTGTTACAGGTTCTTTGGGGTGTCTGATTCAAGTTCAGGACTAGATTTAGCKTGATCCCTTGAGGATCATCTTTTGTTATCACTGATAACAGGTCGGTTGCCGATTCGTCGGTTTACGATTCAACTCCAATTCACTCCTGCCACTCAACCTAAAGGTTTTAGCCTTGTGATTGAACTGTTTTGTTGTGTTTTCACCCRGACTTTAGTGAATGGCCATCCAACAAAAGTAATGAGTATTTATTTAAGAGTTGCACSAGTGAGGYTTGTATGGCTAAAGCGAGGGGTATGAGTGCAAGAAATGGTTGAAGTTGACCCCGTGTAGTGCATGAACTTGTGGATGAATCTTTGATGTGATTGCAGGTACGTTTGTGAATCGGTCTCTGGATGTGATTGCCTGCGATTACATACATATATGGTTGGAGAGAGCCCCACTGTGACTGTGAGAAGCGATCGTCCTACATAATTAACCCTCATATATTTACGAGTACCCTGAGTATTTGAGAGACCTACTGTATGTGTGCACAGGGGTTAAACAGATTATGGCTTGAGAGAAAAGGAAAACCCTCTGTTATCCTTTTGCTTTTTGAAGATTTTTATGGTTGGACATTATACTCCGTGGCAGCCGTCAAAGTCAAACCCCTTCACTTTCGCCCAGGCCCGGAGTGAGGCTCATCTCCAGGGCCGCAAGAAACGGTTACCACTACAGGTATGGACCTGTGTACCACCCACTGTGCACAGAGTGCAGAAGAGGGTGTGTGGTCTTGAATCGCACATGGCGGTTGTCCAGCGTCGAGAGATTAACCCTCAAGGCGCGTGACAGCCGACACTTGAGTATCGGATGCGACCCTCGAGATTAACGAGGACCGCATGAGTATGGGTACTATATAGTATGCCATCGTTGCGACTGCTTGCGCATGTTTGCATTTGCGAGTCGATATGAGTTAGCCCCGTGTCCGCGCGGTTTTATACCGAGTCTCGCACACGACGCCCATTTGATTTCCGCATCGAAAAGTTATGGGTTGGCTACCGAGGGGCTAGGAGCGTTGTTGCGTTGTTCGTGTTGTGTCGTGTTGTGTGTATGTGTGTTTTATTGTTGTGTTTGTTGGCGTGGTGTGCGCGTGGTGTGTGGGATGCGTCCTAGTCGACCGACGACGAGTCGCGCTTGGGACCTCAGCCTCCCAAGATGTTGGTTCGCGTGCGGGTCCGATAGAGGCGTATTACCGCGTGTGCCCCCTATGCTACAGCGAACGAGAAACGCCCTCGGCTGGTCCACCTCTGCGATTGCAACTGATTAGGTTTCGTACTGTGGATTGGTAGCTCGGCGGGGATACGCCCACCGAAGGGAGGTGACAGGTCCCGTAAGGTGGAGGTAAGTTGTGCCTCGCGTAGGCCCTATCCTATCGTAGGGGCTTGCGAGAGGTATGGCTGGCGCACTCGGCCGGAGCGGTTTGCGGAAGCTCCACATGTATATTTGCGACAAAGGATTTAAAACCAACTCCTGCGTGACGCGGCCGGGAGGATCCCGCGCTGCCTCGTGAGGTGCCTGACCGATTACGCTCGACATCGCCTTGATCGGCATATTTTGTAGGGTGCGTGGCTTACCTATCGTGTTGGACAACCATATCCATTCCTCTGGTCTAGCGGGAGATCGCGGATAGGTCGTTAAGGATGATAGGCCCGCCAACCCTTACTATTAGAGACAAAAAAAATTGATACAATAATTATAGGTTAAAAGGAAGAAGATTACCGTATTTTAAGGAAAGAGTGATATAAGATGGTTCCTGTTGATTTTGATTCAACTTACCATACCTCCTTATGACGTTAGATGAAGCACATGTTCCACCATCTATTGGTCATTAGTTCAGCTCCTGTCACCCAACCAACCTCCTTAATCTTTGACCCTCTTCTCAAAATATGTACCCAGGCTAAGGGCATGGAAAAAAAAAAATGAACTAAATTGGAAGATAAGTGATGAAAATATCTCAGTTAGATCTCACCTGATCATTCATCCAATCATTGGTCATTGAGTCTCATAGATCCTTGATTCTAAGTACCCCCCTTTTAACCCACGAGAACCAAGGCGAAACCGAACTATTAAAAATGCGGTTATTCAAGTTTGTAATCTATCAGTTGGCAAAGAGAGGTTGCCTCAATATCGCTTCATATCAAGAGGGGAAATGACTATTTGACAATGAAAAACATGTACATGTCTTCAAAAACGAAGTCCACATATTATCCTGGATAAGATCAACTTTAGCAAGCTCGCGTTACCTCTCCTCTCTTGTATGAGATTGCATCATGGGAATGGTCGAAAAACGATTTTTAATCCCAGTGAGGGGGTGTATATCATTTGAACACGAGGGAGCTCATCTACGAATTTGTTCAAGTGCTAGCACATGCGAGGGTTGGTCTGTGGATAATATTAATTTTTTAATCCATTGCAACGATAAAGCCTGATATTGAAGAGTTGGGTCCAAGATTTTAAACCCTCCTCTCGTCTTTGGTTGGATTAGTGAGAGTCAGAAAACTCTTGGAATCGTCCTCTCCTGTACATGATTGCCTCTCCATAAGAATGCTGACACTTGTCTTCGTAAAGTTTTCGTGCGCGCTTTACTGATAGATCGAAAAGCCTATTTGTACAAGATTGAGGTAAGGACAACATTATTAATGATGAGTACTCACCCAAAATTGAGGTATGTTGACTTTTCTATTGGTTCATCTTTTCTAGAGCTGGTTTCGAGATCCAGTCATCTTTTGTAATTGGTTTACCATGTCCCTTAAGAGCAACTTTCAAAATTCGCACCGGGGCGTTTAAGGGAACCCAACGAACTTTTGGGTGTTCTGAAGAGCGTATCCCATTAGAAGGAATTCACCAGCCCTATGCTTTTCTTTCCAATTAACAATCATGTCATATTCTTAAGAAAAGTTTTTCATCATAACATGAATCTCCTTTATGTTTGATTTTGATGGCTCCATCATGAAAGTGAGATCATCTGCAAACATAAAGGTAATATGAGTTATATCCTTCGGTATTTCTGAGATGTGTAGTAGTTTAATATTATGATTGGTCTGCAAATTCGCCCCCTAGACCTCCACGACGATTAAAAAAAATTAAAGGTGTCAAAGGATCCCCTTGCTTGTCTAATGTTTGAAGTTTAATTTCAGGTGAAATAAGTCCATTTACTTAGACCCTTGTTGTGGCATTGGAGTGAAGGATTCCAACCCACTTCCTCATGTTGGGATTAAAGTTCATCTTTTGTAGGCAGACGTTTAAGAAACGTTAGGGTACATGATCATAATCCTTTACATAATCTATAAATACAAAGGTTATATTTTGATTAGATTTTCAGGGTAGTTTGATCATTTCAATTATTAAAAGGATATTATTTTGCATGTGTTTTCTGTTAATAAATCTTGTTTGCGATTGATGAATAATTTCAGGCATAATAAGAATTATCCGATTGTCTAAAGTTTTAACCAACAACTTATAAACCACTGTAAGTAACGTGATTGGTTTATAGTTTCAAATATTTGTTATAAATATATATATTTTATAGAAGGATAAGGTTGCATTGGCTACCATTTCCCCCATTGGTCCTATTTCCGTGACTGAATTAAAACTTTTCATTAGATATGAAAAAAAGGTTGACCACATTGCTTCCCAATTTTTTTTAAGACGACCATCAACCCCTGTGTCTTGTCTTCTTCCATTTGAAACAGCGCTGTCCATATTTCCTTCGTCCCTAGAGGTCTATCCAAATGTTGGCTTTGTTCTTCATTTGGTGATTGTGTTAAGGGAGACAGAAAGCGTTCTATTGCCCTATCATCTTTTTGTAGATAATTAAAGTTTTTGTTTGAAGCGATTTTTTTTTTGAAAAATTATAAGTAATTTTCATACTAACTGCCGATGAAGTTATTAAATACGAGTTAGTAGCCTTAATAGAAACCTGAAACCCTTTTATAGTTGTCTGTTTAGCTTGGGTGTGGGCTAGAGCAAAAAAAATACATTTATTCGACATTTATTGAAAATTTTAGTCGACTTTCCTCTCATAAGGTGACCATGTCAACGATGTTGGGCGAAGATTAATAGCTGTTGAAATCTTGTATGTTGATTTGATAAAGATTATCATGTGATTGGTCTTGAAGTTCATAATTAAGGATTTGCTATTGAATGTTAATTTATTGAAGATAACGATTCTTTGCTTAAAGCTTGGAAAATGCATTACACTGTTTTGCCATAAAAGTTAGACCGTTGTTAAACCTTGATATAAAAGAGTCATGTTTATATTTAGTTGAGTGTCAATATTCTCATACATCCCTTATGTATTGTTTGAAATGACCTTGAGAAAGTAAAAAAAGGTTAAGTTTATAAAAACATTTATCATAGACATGTTTCTTTTTAAACAAGAATAACACTGCGCACATCTTGTGATCATCCCTGACCATGGACTTCGAGGGAATATGGTATCCCATAGCAAAGCATGATCCAAATCGTCAGACATGAAGATTAAGTTTATCCTTGACTTGGATTCAACAGGATTACCATAATTACAAATAGAAGTAAATAAACGTTTTTTAGGGAAGTTACATTTTTATGTGTCATACAAGTGTTCCTCCTCGCATAACCATCGTATAATGTTTTCATCCATCTCTATGTACGCTGGACAAGGAGTGAGAAATTTCCATCAATCCAACCATGTATCAGGAGAAGCGTTGAAATCCCCTGCCATGCTGATTAAAATCCCATTAGGGATTACAATCCTAAGTGTTTGAAAAAACAAAAACTCCGCTCCGAGACTTCATTAGATCCACAAATGTTAATGATACATACAATTTCGATTTCTAGCATCACAAGAGTTTATACCCTGCGACCGTGCTCCATATCCGCCACCCAGTGTATTATTTCGACCCTTGATCCAGATGGAGACCCAGATGGTTACTCCTCCTGAACCACTAAGTGGAGTTGAGGAGCATACTTTATAGAGCAACTATATTATATTATGTGCTCTAGAATGGGGAGGGGAATAAGTGGGGTGGGTTTATTGAATGCATGGTATTAGATATGTTCACGAGCGACCACCCTCTCCTAGGAGTTGTTCCATAATGACCCTTCTTTTCGTAACATTAGTCGTGACCCGTTAAGATTAAAAAATCTTAGATCTAAATCTGTCCTCTTAGTTGCCTGGATGTAAGATGGATTCTTCCTACGAAATGTCTACAGTGCTCGCATCTCTAGGAGTGGATTTCCTCTTCCTCCTCCTTAGTTCATAAACGTTCCCAACTACCATTGTCCAGACCAAAAAAGGTTTGTAAAATACCCTTACGCAGGCTAGAATACAAAAAAAACACCACCTCAGAAACTAATCAACAAAATTGGCCTTGACTTTGATGTACTGCAGTTCTGTTAAGGCCTCGTGAGTGAACCACTTGAGGCCAGTATTTTTTTGTTATCTAAATCTCACAAAAATGTCTTTCTTGGCCATCTATAATCTATCCCCAAATTCTGTGAGGGTGGCCTGAGGTCCCGACTCATTGTGCTTAGACAAAAAATTATGTAGATCTCTTTTGAAAATCAGATAAGCGGAACGATAGCATTCCACATACGTAGGCCATCTCCTCAGGGTTATACTCCCGTATTGATCATTCCCAACAAATTTCCCAGTTCTTCCCCATTTTACATACCGGTAAAATTATGTTACCTTTTGGTACCTGAGGTCTGGACGTCTGACCTTTTTCTAACATATGTCTCAGTCGCTGCCTTTTACTTAAGTCTTGTGAAACTTGCTTAGGGAAAGAGACCAGACCTTGCGAACCTTGCTGACCCGATATTGAAGAGCTCTCAATCTGGTGGGTGAGAGTTGTGATAGTGGTGGATGTTGTGACAACAGTTGTACTTGATGAGCCTGCTGCTAGAGCTGCAGCCCCTTCTGCCGCGAGAACTCTTCCTTTTGTTGTTGATAAGGGTGTTGTTGTTGTTAACTTGTTGTCTTGACAGTTGCTGTTGGCGCTGCTGCTGCGCCAACAAATTTGGTAGTGGTTCCTCTTACTGTTGATGTCGGGCCATCATCTGTTGCTCCCCCAACAACTTTTGCTAGTGGCATTATTCTAGACTAATGAAGGGTTGTTGTATCCCACGGAACTGCCCCAGCTGAGACTGTTGTGGGTGGGGCTGCAGGTTCTTATTAATATTCGGGTTGTCCTTCTCTCTCAATATGAGAGGAAGATTCTCGCCCATCATCCAACACCTGCTGATTTACTTGTGTGCTTTGTAAGGTCAAGACCAAAGAAACATTCGGAACACAAACTACCTCCAGAGAGATGATTGCATCCCCTTTTGCTAAATAAAGCATCGATACCGCTGGTAGGATTTCAAACCCAATTTTATTCCCCTTTGTACCGACAGACGCATCTTGTGATGTGGGGGAGGGGGGGGGGGAAGCATTTTTAAAACAGTTTGAAACATCCTTTGGCTCACCGCATACCAGTGTGCTATGGACGGAAGCCATTGCTGCACAAGTATCTTCAAACTCAGACTTTTACTCAACATAGTACATAATTGTACGCATGGAGCATTCCAAAACTTAATTGTGGCTGCTCCAAATTTCATTTTCAGTTGTTGGAGTATCGAGTTAGTGACCTGGGATACTCCTTGCTCCAAAGGGATAGAGGCATTATCCTCCTCTGCGCTGGTGGGGGGCGCATCTGTCATGGGGACATAAGTGGGAACCTGTTGAAAATCCACCTCCATAGGCGCAGGCCCAAATTCATCTCTAAATGGATCCTGTTGTTCCAGGTCTATTTTCACAGTCTTTGCTACCTCCATATGCTGCAAAGAGTTTGCTGTAGGCACCGCTTTTCCTTGATTGGAATCTGTCGGGCCCCCTTTTTGTCCTTTATTGGTAGAAACCACCCTCTTCATTGGAGTATCCGATTGCTGGGATATCCTTCTCTTAATTATAGTTTTTTTTTTTTTTTTTTTTTTTTTTTTTTTTTTTTTTTTTTTTTTTTTTTTTTTTTTTCTTATTAGCGATTCTTCCTGTTACAGAAGATGTTCTTGTTTCTCGTTCAGATCTTGATCCGTTTGCTATACTTATTGTGATACATCCGGATGTTGATGAGGGGTTGTCAAGTAATTGTCATTTTGGTTCTGGCCACTACCTTTCGGTACAGAAACCCGCTCCCTTGGCGAATCGCTCGGTGCAAGGGGAAGGATAATATCTTGCATGTAATTTTGGGGGTTTGACAACAACAATCTTTTTCTAGGACCACCCATTGACTATTTATGTTGTTGGGGGGTTTCTGTTATAGTCTTTGTTCCTAGTTGAGAGGAAGAACAAATTGTAACTAGTGCCTTGATCGTTGCCTCCGGAGGAGTTCAACTATCTGAAGGCCTAGATTCCCAGTTCGGTTTCCCTTGCCTTTCCCATGTCCACCCTTGGTGAAGCCCTCTACATAGACCCAGCCTTAGTGTCCCAGGTCTACCGTACTCCAAAGATTGGTCTTAAAAGAGTTTCAAATCAACCTCCCTGTCGCTCTCTGTGTACGGAGTGGATTCAAAGCACATGAGGGGTCTAAATTTAGATGGTTATACACTTTGCAGCGAAAATACTTGGGACAGAGCTTGTGCGCCGTGCGAATGTGATATTGTTTCCCCCCAAATTCTATAGGGGATAACGTCATCTAAATTGAAAGGAAGGTTGGAGGGGTGATTCAATGTCAACATAAAAAAATCATCCCTTCATGACGCATATACTGGGAGAGGGTAAATAAACTCAACTTTATCATGAACTTCTCCCAAATCATGCACAAGGTGGTTGTTATTTCTATTGGGATATGGCGAAATTCCTCCTAATAAAAATCCTCAATCATTTGACGACGCCTCTCATTCGGTCCTTGCTTTTGGGGTGTCGATGACTTGTTACAACGGAGCTTCCTCCAATCATCAATTGTCTTTTTGTTTGTGATGTGCGTTTATGCATGAGAACATATGTTACCGTTGATTACACTTCATACATCGAGCTCGTCACACCGCACATAGTACCCAATTAAACAATAGAGAAACGACTCCACTTCCTTCAATACAGAACTACTTCCCCAAGAACCACCAATTTTCATGCTAACCCACCACGACCAATCCTTAACAAAAGTTGAAAGAGGATCAACATTGTTCCAGTCATTGCTTATATATTCACGGTAACCACTGTGTCCGTATTAGCCCGCAGATCTTGTCTGTACCAAGGTCATCGTAAGGCTCACTTATCCTCTGAAGAAGTCTAATTGTGTTCAAAGACAAATCCTCACAAAACCAGAGACCGTCCTCCAGGGCCTCAAATAAAAAATGATCAAAGTCAAATCCACACAAGAATACAGGGGTCGGACTCTCATGCCCTAAACCAACTAAGGAAGAATGCTGGCCCACTTGGACCCCCTACGCCACGTCGTGCTACTAGCCTATGAGTCAAAACCAAAACAAATCAACACAAAACCAGCCCTAGGGTAAGGGCCAATGTGGACTCCGACTGTCCCTAAAACACTACATCAGCAGAATCAGGTCTAAACTTTGGTGCCTACAGAGCCCTGCCATTACAGTCAACCCTGTCAGTGCAAAGCTCTATTCTTAAGTGTCAACCAATCCACAATCATTCTCCAGTGAGAATCGCATCTATGGGCAAACCTTTTCAACACCCGTAGAAAAACATTTGGCGGAACGGCTTTGAAACGCAGTTCCCGTTTGAGTGAAATCAATCGTTTGGGAATTTCAAACCTCGCGGTTGTATTCCAATCGATCCTGCACAGATGACCTGCGAGGACAACATTCTTCTGTAATTTGCTACCCCATGACAAAAATGACTGTTAGATTGTCCGGATAACATTGTGAAAATTGCGCTTAAGTCTCTTCCACTTCTTTCTACAGACAAGCTCCCTGTTGCTATGAATAGACTAACATGGTCGATCAGATGCACCCCAGAAACATTTCTCCTGCTCGCTCCAAACTGTTGAAAACATATATAATGCGCGAGTGCATATGATGCATGGTAATGGGGGACTCGTACTTTTTCTCATTGGAATGTCAATCATCTACTGCAGCAATACGCCCGGTGCTGTCGTGAAGGTGTGTGTCAGCTTGAACACCACAAATTTGCGAATCTCCAAAAAGTCAAATCTTTGCTAATGGTCGTAGACTGTGGTCCGCCCAAACGTTGCGCCCTTCCCTTGTGTATTGATTCGTACAAACGAACGATTCCTCGAAGTATGATAATCGAGGATTCAATCCACACCGTTTAGGATCTCCTTATGCAACGGAAAAATTTCCCAGAATTAAATAATCATTCTATATTAAAATTACAATCGAAATTTTAAATTTTCATTTCATCTTAAAAAATATCATTCCAATTATAAAAATTTACATCTTACTCGCAAACTTTCATTTCAAAAATAGGGTATCCCTTCTTATTTGGAGTGTATGCTAGAGATGGAATGAAAGTCTAGATGAGTCCATGAAATATTTTAATTGCACTGTCATTCTAAATAAGGATTTTCAGTCATAAATAGGTTAATCCAATCTAAATTAGAAGATATTTGTTGTAGTAGGATGAAAATTTAATTAAAATATTTCATAAACTCGTCAAGACTTTCGTTCCATCTTGAAAAAATAGATGTAGTTCGAAGGAAAAACTCATATTTAGATGAGAATTTATCAAATAAAACTAAAAATTTTAGAATTGGACAAACATTGGAGTGATAATTTATGAATCTGAAGAATTAATTTTTTTATGGAATGCTGTTTCAACTTTCATTTCTCGTGAGAATTTTTCTGTTGTGCAGGAACAAGCTGAATATATTCTTTATATCAAAGGATCTTGCTTTCACTTCTGGTTGGAAATCCAGCTTATCAATGTTACAATTAAACTTCACGATCGTTGCTTTCAGGTCCGACACAACCTTCAGATTAAAGTACCAATCCAGCAGACTGTTGAGCAGGAGATGATTCAGTCTTTTCGCGACAGCCCTGCCTGTTCAGGCCATTGGCTCAGGGTAGGAAGGTCAAATGGGCCGAAATTTGTCAAAATCCTTATGTTTGGGCATAAAATATGCATTTCCAATCACGCCTTTCTTTTTCCAGCGCGCAAAATTGATAATCCCATCAGATTTCAAATCAGCTTTCATTTATTTGAGTACGGTGGAAATACTCCCCTCGATCGGAATATACCCTTCATTACGGATAAACATCGACATCATTTTTTCGTAATATAATATTGGGAACATAACGAGTGTCTCACCAGGGTTACGGTTTACTGGAGTAAGCATTAAACCGTCAAGGCAGTATTTCAAAGCAACGACCTCCTTCCGATCCACCCCACCAGTTGTCGACAACTTGCAATCTATCATGTGCACCGATTCAACTCTTGGAAAGAACAGGATACTGATTGTCGTTTCACGTATCCCAAAGTTTAAAAGCTTCACTGATCTATGATCCCAAAATTGTAAGTTTTTCGGTACGTTATGCTTTCAGCATATTATTAGCGTTGGCAAGCAGTGGGGACAATTCTGCCATCTCCCGTAGTCGACAACGCTTGTGACTTTGCACGTGTGGGTGCAGTAAGCCTGCACAAGTGCAAGGCAACACTTCCTTCCGTGCAAACACACAATGGTTACGTATCAATTCCGCAATGTTTGGATTCCGAGTCAAAATCATGTGGACTTTTCGTCATGTTCGCCTTACCACGCAGGGTGGTAGGATTAAACTCCCTAGCTTGTCGTTGACCAATTTACGAACTTCGGACAATATGACGTGGTCGTCAAACGACAAACGTACAACAATTTTAACTGAAAAATTGAAACAAAAACCCTATTGTGCACAACGACCAATGAGTCGCCTTAAAAATAGGCCAGTGTACCCTTCTTATTGAAATCCTTCACGCAGTTAAATAGACTTGATAATGACTCAAAATCCCACCCCTTCAGTGACTCGAGTCGACGTGGATACTTCAACAATTAAACAAGGAAAAGTTTATTGACTTTCTTTTTCACTTTCAAGCGTCTTAGATAGTGATAGGTAATAAAACCTTCACATTCAAAAACAACTTTAAACTCAGATAAACGCCCCACTTTCAAATTGCATGTTACCGTTGAAGACCGAAACACCTTGAAGTTCTAAATACCTTTTCAATCGCCGCAATAAGTCGAACCCCCGTCTACAAGTAGGGAGAATTCCCTTGTCCCATTCTCGTCAAGCTTATGGAGAGTGTGAAAGATATCTACAAACCATGCATCTACAATAGACAATCTCATCCTAATCGGGTGGATCCCTTAGCATTCTCCTACAATATTCTGCTCCTTCATCCTTTCTCTTTGCCTCTCCGGTTTCCCACGTCAATGCTTCCCTCTTCTACCCTCCATCTTGTCCACTGAATTGAGGAAAGGACTCCAACGACGTATGAAAAGAGACTTCATGGCCTCAAGATCCAAAGGTTCAAAAACATCTACAGGAGTCAAAGCGTATGACTCAGACCCAAAATACTTCCACCAATGGTACAAATGCAAATTTTGATTCTTTTTTCGTTAACTGTGTTTCAAAGCTTGCCTGGGTCTTTGTACGGTATATTTGCGGCTTGCTTTGTGAATCTGTGGGTTTCTCCTTTAGGGCTGGAGCCCCTCCCCGTGAGGGTTTCACAAGGTGGGAGGTGTTACCCTTGGAGGGGGGAGGCGGTATTCGAGGGATTGTCCTTTCTCCAGAGTATTTCAGGATTTCCCAATTGACTAGGTATGATCTTGTACTGGTTTTTGCCTGATGAAACATGGTTTTTGCCGACTACTTTTTCGAGAGTATTGCGATAGTATTACTAATATGAAATGGTTTCTTTCTAACAAATGGTCTTCTGATATTGCTCGCAGTTTTTTTTTTATAATTCATATTCTTATTCTTTGGTACATAGTTGCTTCCCTTAACAATGACCTTAACTACGATCAAGATTATTATCTTGATTTTCTAGATTCGTGAGTCCAATATTGGACATCCTAAGTAGAATTATATAATCTCGTTTTTAAAATTTTCATTTCCAAAAGATGCTTCAGATAGATTTCCTAATTTTTGTCTCTAATTTTCAATTTCTAAGAGTATGCTTCCGAAGTATTGTTCTATTTCGAAAAATCTACGTCTGCAAATCTCGACTTCCTAGTCTTGATTACTGTCGATGTCAATTTTGATTCTTATTGTTTTTTTTCGTTAACTGTGTTTCAGAGCTTGCCTGGGTCTTTGTACAGTGTATTTGCGGCTTGCTTTGCGAATCTGTGGGTTTCTCCTTTAGGGCCGGAGCCCTTCCCCGTGAGGGTTTCACGAGGTGGGAGGTGTTACCCTTGGAGGGGGGAGGCGGTATTGAGGGATTGTCGGCCAGGCTGATTTAGGGTCGGATCAACACTGGCGGTTGGGGAGAGAAGGCAAGGGGGTGGTTGCTTATAACAGGGTGTGTGGATGAGAGGGCTTCCTTGGCTGGAGTGGGTGGGGCAGAAGGAAAGGGGGAACTTTAGCCTGTGAGGTATGATCTAGGGGGAATTGTATGCCTTTTAGAGGGTTGAATTGTCCGTTTATAGGCTGTTTCGAACTGGGGCCGAGAAGAGAGGGGGTGCCTTCCGGTGGGGGCAGTGTAGGAACAGGGCTTTTGCTTTTTGAGGGAAGGAGTAACTTCGATGGTCACATAGTGAGCTTATCATGTGTTGTGGAGTCCCGGAAGAATGTCAGAACCTGCATCTGAAGAGAGGATAACCCCTCCTGTCCTCTTTTGGATGTAAGAAAATTTTCCCTAATTTTTTCTTAGGTTGGTATCTGATTTTCCTATTTTTCGAAAAATTCTAAAAACTCTTAAAAGGATATTTGGTAAGCAAGAATGGGTAGGTCGGTTTTAGCAGAATGGTGCTCGGGCAGAGGATGGATTGGTGTTTAGGGTGGTAGGTCTATTAGAAGGGCAGAGTGGGGTGCCGAGGGTGAAAGGCATAACCATCTTGTTCAACGTAGCTGTTGCCCAGGCAGTGACCTTGTAACTTTGGGGGCTGTGCAACTACGGAAGTTGTCGAGGGAGGAAGACACTTCCTGTCCGTCAGAACTAGTTCGATCGGTACTGGGGCAGTTGGTATTGTCCTGTCACCCTAGCAAGGGGGATGTGAGATCTAGCGTGTTCTGGTACGAGGACTGAATACCTGGGCAATAGTTTTTCCTCTGCAGTGCGGGGAAGGAGCTGGATCGTGGGTGAATTTCGTTTTCCTGTCTTTCTGTTTCTTCTTAGAGGAAGCCAGATAAGGGCCTTGGTATTTCAAAAAAGGAGGGAAGGGGGGGAGCTAGAATTGGAGGTTGGAAGGTAATAAGGGGGCTCTCATCAGAGAAAGGTGTTTGTTAAGGTAAGTAGGTTAGAAGGACGATGCTGGGACGACACAGGCAAGTGCTAGAGCTTTTGCTCTGTGACCTAGGGGGAGCTTGAGGCCTGTGGAGTTATGATGAGGGTGGAAGGCATAGCCAGACCGTTCGACGTAGCCGACGCCGAGGTATTGGCCCTGTAACCTTTGTCAGGGGCTTGCCGCTTAGGGAAATGTCGAGAGAGGAAGGCACTTCCTGTCCGTCAGAACTAGGTTAGTCAGTCCTGAGGAGGGTTGTGGTGACCTGTTACCCTAATAGAAGGGGGTATGAGATCAAGTGAGTTCTGGTACGAGGACTGAAAGCCTGGACCGGCGTTCCGTCTGCTGAGGGGGGGAGCTTTTGGATAGTAGGTAGTTTTAGTTTCGACCCCCGCTCTCAAATTTTCCCAAACCCTTTCAGAGTTTTTTTCCTAAATTTTCTAGAATCTGTTTCATAGTTCTCAGATTGTTCAATTCATTTGTAAAATTCTATATGGGACGCTGGGCCCGGTTCCCAGCACGTGTTGCTCCCCGCGAATAAACAGGAGCATTTGTCCCAAAAAAATAAATAAATTCTTATACTCACGTTTACTTACGGAATGGTGCTTGCACCACTTCACAAAGGGTTTACGTGATGTCTGCCGATGTACTGAGATTTACAACAAGTTGATGTCAACACATACACATAGTTAACATCCAAGAGTCCACACACTTATTTAGCCATTGCAAGCGACCGTGCAACCCAAACATCACAATCAACAACCGAAAGATTAAATCCACGTTTTCATTGACTGACTGATCACTGCGTCGGTATGACGTCAAAACCTCGGCTACACACAATCATTGTTCGAAAGCTAGGTTCAATCACGCTTCAACTTCGTCCTCGGATCCTTCGGGACTTGATTGCCTATAGATATTATCAAGGTTGACAAAGGCTTCTGACTCTCGCAGCACTTCACCCTATCTTAGTAGAGCTCGACGATCAACGATATCTAATATCGCTTGCACCTTCGTGGTGTAGTTAACTCCCTCTTCAGGATAAATAACTCTTAAGGTAATCGTAGTCCAGCCTAGACAGCTCACACCTTGTTTGGTGTACGTAGACCATTCGCTCCGTCGCCATGTCTCATGCCGGTTGTTTGACAAATGTCGTCGACATCATTGCAGCTCCTCGGTTCACTTTCCGGACTGAGACGTGAGTTCAAGTACGTTGTAGTCTGTCAGTCATCTGTAGGGGTCTCACACCTACTTTACGGCTCATGCACTTAGCGGGTGTTGTCACCAATGGGCCATCCTCCACAGAGAGATCCTCACCCCTCTTTCGCTTATCCTGAATGGATAACTGCTCGACGCCTTCTGTAATGGCTTCCACTTCGCTCGCAGTTCCCGATGATGAAGGTATGTCTTCGGCCGCCTTCTCTTTCCCTTTCCCTGGTTGCTCGATAATCGTGCTCGTCTGGTTCTTTACTACGGTAGCGATAACTGCACGTCGAACTTTGGAACGTATGTCCTCTCGGATCCTTACAAATCGCAGGGAGAGCTGGACCTCTACAACTTTCGCCATCGCCATCTTCTTTTCTTTTTGTTTACGCTGTTTCTCCTCTTTCCTCGTGTATGGATCCTCCTCCACTAAACGTGCTTCCTTTTGTGCCCGTCGAGCTTCTTGGTGCTCTCGTCGACGCTGTTCACGTTCGGATCCTCGAGCTCGTTCCATCTCCATGTATTCTTGTAACGAGGCCACAGTACAACCTATTTCCTCAATGTGGTTGGGTGCTGCTGGCTGGTCCCCCATAGCTCGTGTTAGCACTCTTGTCGGTGATGACGATCTTTGACGTTTACCAAATTCCGGCGGGCAAGTGTATCTGTCCGCTTTCATCTGCCGGCGGGTCGCCGGGTCCGTCCAAAACTGCCAGCAATTGGACCGATAATGTCCAATTACCTTGCATCCAAAGCACACAGGTGGTCCCCAACGCGGAGAGTCCCTGGTAGAAAGCTCACGCCTACTCTCTCATCTGCTGCTGTCTGCTTTGTTAGGTCTCTCCCTATTGGTGTTCACGCCTACCGCGATTGGTAGTACGGGACCTTTTTGTCTGGCGATCTTCTTACTGGTAGCCACCACTAGCCATATCCCTCCACTGTAGTCAATCCTTCGGTAGTTACCCAACATCCACTCTGCACTTTGAAGTCCCTCTTATGGTCAACTTCAGGTAGTGCCAAAAGTAGTCACTACTTTCTTCGTGCTCACTCACTCCCAGCCAACGGATTGTGTCGAAAGTAGTTACTAGTTTCTTCGTGCTCATTCACTCTCAGTCAACGAACTCCAGGAAGGTTTGCACGTGTTTTCGTAGGTTTATGCACGAGAACATACATCACCAGTGATTACACTCCACACATAGAGCTCATCACACCACACATAGTACACGATTGAAACAATAGAAGAACAATTCAACTTCGGAATCCTTCAATACAGAACTAGTTCCCCAAGATCCACCACGACCGGTCCTCAACAAAAGATGCGGACGATCGTCGACCGAAAGAGGATCAACACCGTTCCAATCATTGCTTATATACTCACGGTACCCACAGTGTCCGTATCAGACCGCAAGTGTTGTCTGTACTAGGGCCATCGTAAGGGTCACTTATCCTCCTAAGAGTCAAACTGTGTTCAGACGCAAATCCTCACTAAACCAGAGGCCGGTCTCCAGGGCCTCAAAGAAAAAATGATCAAAGCCAAATCCACACCAAAATATAGGGGCTGGGCTCTCATGCCCCAAACCAACTAAGGAAGACTACTGGGCCCACTTGGATCCCCTATGCCGCGTCGTGCTGCTAACCTATAAGCCAAAACCAAAACAAATCAACACAAAACCAGGCCCGAGCTCAAGGCCAATGCGGACTCGGACTATCCCAGGAACACTACATCAGCAGAACCAGGTCCAAGCTTGGGTGCCTACAGTGCCCTGCCATTACAATCAACCCTGTCAGTGCAGACACAAAGCACCGTAGAAACAGTTGTCGAGACTGGCTAAACCAAAAAATCCTCCACTGCAGCCTCATGGCTTCTTTTAAACTGTGCTAATTGTTTACATATCCATTTAACTTTATCATTTCTTGATTTGTATGCAGCGTCATCATGAAATGCCCACTTAATTGTATTCCCCTAGTAAGTATTATCCCTTTCTGCTAACTTATGAGCGGGATATGTTTTGACCATCGATTTTTTCCCTCCCAATTCAAACACCTTACTCTCCAATTTATATACTTTGAAAGCAAAAAAACACGTGCAGTGGGATGCTGGTGAGCGAGATTATAACGTATTTTAAACTGAACGCTAAGGTTATTATTCTTCCTCCTTCTGGGATCCATCAAATAAATCTGGGTTGTCCTTTTATAAACCACTACAGACACTTTTACTGGTGTAGTGATGCCTTTCCTATTTTGCTAAGGACATCGCCATGGTTGGTTAATGGGGACTCCCACGTTCAACTCCTGGCCAAGGGGACCCCTTCGTTTGTTGTAATCCTACTTTGTACCACCTTTCAAGACACAACTTGTCATTTTCAACCCCACCAGCAGGCTAGGAGTTGCCCACTCCCCTCTCACTAGATCCCACAGGTCACCGACTGTGACGACGCCCTTCTTGGCTCAAATGAGCCAAGGAGAATTCGTTGTCAGTGAGAAAGTTTGACGTGATTCTTGAAATATGTGTGGATTGCCAAAGAGGGGTTGCCTCCAAATTTCGTGCCATCTGTTCGGAGGATATTTTTTTTTGGGGACCCCGTCGTCTCCAAAGTCGGATCGCATAAGGCCAAAGCGGATCTGCTGTTATGTCCAGTCTTGTGGCCTGCGCCGGGTCAAGTGGATGTGCAAGGTGCGCTTGCTTTGGTGACAAGGGGATGATCCAGTAGTTGTTTGTCAGCCATTGGAACGGATGGATGTTTCCAAATATATCATTTTGTGGAGCAAGGTTGACTAATTGCAGACAGGCAAAAGACTTTCAGGGGATGTCATTTCCAATAAGAAGTCGGACGAGGACTTTAAATATAAGTGCTTCAGTCTCATTTTGAAGGTCCAGGATTCCCAACCCCCCTTTGGATCTGGGTTGTGTGAGGAAGTCCCACTTCACCCTGTTGACACAGCCCTGGGCCTTAGTGCTGTTCCACAGATATGCTGCGAGGACTTTCTTTAATCTAATGTGTTGTTGTTTGGTCAATGGCCATACTACCAATTTATACCATATGACAGCCAAAACTGCGCTATTAATTGGTAAGGCGCGTCCCACTAGTGATGTGTGCAGGCCCTCCCAGTTGGCTAGCCGGTCCAAGGCCATGTTGACTAGTATGTCCCCATGGTCCAGTGGTGGACCCACGACAGTAAGTCTCACTCCAAGTATCCTTATGGCCTCTTCCTTGCAGGCCCATGCTACACTCGGCTCTGGAGGGGGTGGCTGTCCTTGAGTGTAGAGCCACCAACCCTCAGTCTTTGAACCCCAGTTAAATTTCATGTCGGCCGCGAGCGAGAAAAGGTGAATAACTTGGGTGAGAGCTTGGACGCTATCCGGGTCTGCTCGTATTAGCATGGTGAGATCATCCGCAAAGAGTGAAGTCATTGGTATAAGATGGTGCAGTATGCTTGGGATAAGAATTTTGTTGATACCCGGATGAGCTCTAATCATCGATGCAAAGGCCTCCATAACAATCAGAAACAACAATGGTGCGATGGGATCTCCTTGTCGCACCGATCTTTGAAGGCGAATCGATGGTGAGAAATGACCATGTAGCATTATGTTGGTTGACACAGATTTGTGGAGCAAGTGCACCCATCGACAAAAGACCGGACCAAAATTCATTTTGAGCAAACACATGTCAAGAAAATCCCAATCGACGTGGTATTTTTCGAAGTTTATGAAAATGATCGCTGCTTGGACCCTCCATTGACGGGCATATTTGATAGTCTCATTAACCAACAGGATATTATCCTGGATGTTCCGATTGGGCATGAACCCTGTCTGATCCGGATGAATCAACATATTCATGAGGGACAATAGTCTGTTAGTAAGAACTTTGGCCACTAATTTATAAGGGACCAGAAGTAGTGTGATGGACCTATAGTTTCTAATATTCTCTTTGTCCCCTTTCTTATAAAGGAGGGTAGTGACCCCCTGACCAATTATTCCTCCCAAGGATCCCTCTTTTTGAATCGCCTGAATGTACTCCATGAGATCATCCTTAAGGAGATCCCAAAATCCCACCCATAATTCTTTTGGGAAAGAGTCAATCCCGGACGTTTTCTCATCCTCCATATCTTGTAGGGCAACCCAGACGTCTTGTGAGGTTATAGACTCGTCCAATGTGGCCCTTTGTTGCGCTGTTATTGAGGAGCAAATTTCCTGTAGGAGGATCTCTCTCGCTTGATGAACCTCGTCCGCATGCTTGGTGAGTGTCTCAGATGTGAATCGGTTATTATACTATTTGGCCTCGTAGTTCACTATCGAATATGCATTGGTCACAGGCAAGGCATTGTTGTCTAGCGGGTGGTTAAGCCTGGGAACAATGGCTGCTCTTGTTCTCGCTTTAGTCTTGTTGAAAAAGGTTTTTGCCATTGTCGTGTCTGTGTGTTGTTTTCTAATTTTGGTGTGCACCCTCCATGCCTGCGCCTGCTGCAGAATATACGACTGGAGGTGGTCTCGGGCCTCTTGCACTTTGTCATAGGAGGGGCGGCGCAGTGGGTCGTTCATGAGGTGTTCATCCCATTCTTCTAAGTCTCGCACGAGACTCTCAAGGCATGCTTTACGGTCTCTCGCATGTTGAATGGAAATTTTCTTCGCTTTCTCCCGTAATTGTGCCAGTCCCTCGTTAAACCAATTCACCCTTTCCCCCAAGATGGGTTTCTGGTTTTGCCAATATTTCCAGAAGTCATTAACCAGATCTTTGAATATGGGGAGGGAAAGCAAAGATGCATTAAATTTGTAGAACCTCGGACCTCGTTGGATATGATAGTGGAATGACAGTCCCAGCGTTATCATCCTATGGTCGAAAGATTTACATGGGCTGATAGTTGTAAGGGCGTCGTTCGACACACCTCAGCGCGTCCTCGGAGCAATTTTTTATTTTCGGAGGTGTCGTTCCACCTGTCCTCGGAGAATTGCCCCGAGGACGAATCCTCGGGGCCCTCCCGTTGCCAGTTTAATTAGATTATACACAGCCGCGAGAGGAATGTCCGGCCTCCGATTCGGGATGTTCGTGTAGCAGTTGTGGTGGGCCAAAACGCGGACGGCGGGAAGACGTCACGGACCCTTGGAAAAAAAAACGCCAACGCGGGAAAATCTCCTTTCGGAATTCGAATTTTGAATTTTGATGTTGTGGAGCGACGTGGTGGCGGCGCACAGGCGGGTCGGCCAGGGGGCAGCCTACGCCGCGCAGGGTTTCGTTTGCCATTGCCTTGCGTATTTCAGCGGCGCCGCACCGCCATTGCGTCAAGTGTGGTCGACGAGACGAAACGAAGACGTCCGGTAGGCAGTCGCGTTCGCCACGTGCAAGCGCAGCGGCGGTGGGTGGACGCCAGCGGTGGTGGGTGGACGCTCCAATCGGAATCGCGTCATTGGGCCGGATTGTTTTCCTGACGTGGTTGCAGGCGTCTTCAACCATGGCGGCATACGTGCACGGAGGTGGCGGCGGTGGACGTCGTTTTTTGTCTACGAGGGACGTGATGGACGGCTGCGATGGCGATGGACCTGCTGTGCTGTCGACGACGGAGAAGATAGCAATCGCGGCGGCTGCGGTTGCCGTTGTCCGTCGTTTTCAAATCGAGAGTGCGGCCGGGCGCATGAAGGCAGCGCTTTCGAGGCGGCGGCAGAGGCTACTGCTGCAAAGGGTGTTGGACGCCCCGGACTGCATCACCACATCCCAAGTCGTGGTTCAACTGTGTGCTGCTATCGGGTGAAGTTTGCTTCCTCGGGCGACGCCACGTTGGTGGATGCGGCGGAGAGTTGGCGCAACTTGGGAGGATTTACGGGTTTGCGATGACGCGACAAGGACTACTTCCGGGAAAAGCTCCGCATGTCGAGGAGAGTTTTCATGGAGATCAGCGAAGCATGTGGGCCTCATGTGCAGCGGCAGGTGACGTTTTACAGGGAGCCACTACAGCCGGAGCAGATCGTCGCATACGCGCTGTATAGGTGGGCCACAGGAGAGTCTTACGATAACAACACATCATCCTTCGGCATGGACAGGACTTCCGAAGTTCGAGCCGTGCGCGATGTGACAGCCGCCATTTTGAGGGTGTACGTGGCCGACGGGGTTGCGGAAACAAGTTGTCCTACGGGCTTTTTTGGACAAGGGCTTTTTTGGACAAGGGCTTTTCTGGACAAGGGCTTTTCTGGACAAGGGCTTTCCAAATTGCCATGGCGTTGTGTGGTTGCTGGCAGAACCCGGGTTCACGAGAACGGTGTGCGTGACGTCCTGGCCACTCTCAGACCTCAAACCGAAGTTGAGATCTACGAGCCCTCGGTCATAACCAACTGGGGTCCGCCCCTCCAGCAGATCAGTGTACGTCGGCGTCGAGGGCTGTCTGTACAGCTGGCTCCCCATCCAATCCTGCGTCGAACCGCTGCCCAGAGGAACCGTTGATGATCGGGGCTCGTCACTGTCGTCGTCACTCGGAGGCAATGGAATCTCGTGGGACAGCAGGTGGCTGTACAGCGTCGGGTCGTACGGGCGCCTGCCGCCTTCCGCAAAGCTGCAACGCTGACGTGACGACCCGCCAGCCCCTACAAACATCGTCCTCTTCGTCTGCACCTTCTCCATCTTCCAGGTCGCCTTCGTCGTTCGCCGCCTCTGTTTTCTCCCAGGGACGCGACCGAGGATGCAGATATGAAAGACGACAACGACAAGTAGCAGTACAGCGGCAAGCAGCAACAAAGGCAGCCTGCGGCACAGGTCAGCCATGAAGGAGAGGGGACGCACTTGGCTGTCGCGATCGCGGCGATCAGAGACACACGTTGCATGAGGGAAAACGCCAACGTGCGAAATTGCTGCATCCACCGGCCGGGGGTGGATGCTTTAAGAAATTCGTGTTTCCGACCGTTGGGCAGCCCGCGGTAACGCTACGACACCACCACGACCCGCCCGGAATCGTTCGATGTCTGGCACGACACCGCCGTGGGGCCGCCCGACGAACCGACAGGGACGTACCGCCAATCCCCGACAACGGTAAAAAGACGAGGCCGTTCGTGGACGTTTTGGACGTTGGCGCCTCGCGATGTCCGTCTTCAACACGGAGGACCAGCACTGGACCACCTCTGACCACCAATTTCCCTTTTCGACTCGCCGCCGACACCCCGATTATCGCGGATCCTCGGACTCCGAGGGACCTCGCGAGGTCTCTTGGAGCCGAGGACGATTTGGCTGGAAAATCCTCGGAGCCCGAGGATTTGTCCTCGGAGTGTTTTTCACATTTCGAGTTCGAAAATCGGCTCCGAGGACAGGGGGAACGAAGACGAAATCCTTGGAATCACGTCCCTGAGGTGTGTCGAACGACGCCCTAACTAAGCCCATCATTTCTTTAGAAACAAGCGTAAGGTCTATTCGTGAATTGGCTAGGCCTTGCTCGCCCCTCGATGATAGGCAGGTGTAGGCTTTTTGGGCGGGGTCCAGTAGTCTATATGCATCTTCAAGCTGTCTATCTGCCATAAATTGTCTCAGCACGAGGATATCCGGACCAGGGGCGGATGGTGTTGAGGGTGTTAAGTCATGGCGTGTAGATGTGGATCTTCAATCCATTGCAGGGTCGAGGGTGGTGTTGAAGTCACCTGCAAGTATAATAGGAGCATCGTTTGGCAGATGTTCGTGAACAGTAAGCCAAAGGTCCACCCTAGATGTGGGGTCATTTGGGGCGTACACACTGACCAGGTAAAATTTGTCACCCTCAAAGTGAAGCTTTAAGCAAATCCATCTACCTTGTTGTTGGTCATACTCAACAACCAATGGTCTGAGTTTTGAGGAAGGCGGAAGCCAGATTGCTACACCTGCCGAAGCTCTATCCTTTGTTGGTGCAGAGTATGACGTACATGGCCAAATTGCTTTTTCTTTTGCCTTATGTGCTGTTGTATCCTGCACGTGTTTCTTGGATACATATTGCATCTGGCCAAATCCTCGTCTCCGAACACCTGATCATATCCCATATGGCATCTTTTTTGGGTGTCGATGCCTGTATAAGTCCATTAGCAATTTAGCATTTAGAGAACGAATATGAATATCTGCCTGAGCCAATTTTATTGCCCATTGAGGCTTCCTCCTGATCGGGGGAAAAACTGGGGGAGTGTGTGTGTTTGGTATGGTAGGTATGTGCCTGTAGGCTACGCGTATGTTTGTAGTGTGCGTGGACCCGTAGCAGACGCTGTTCCCCACCATGGAGCATCTGCGAAGTGAATACCAGTTAGAGGTGCTCCTACCACCTCTACCAGTGCCTGTGTGAGCTGTGTGTAGGTAGTATGTATAGCCCCCAAGAAGCAACTTCCCTTGATGCTGTGGAGGGGCGACCCTATGCGCCCTTAAACCACCAGTACTTGGCCCAACTATCGGCCGCGGAAAAAAGTAAAGTAGAAACGTTTCTAGTCAGATGAATTTGGGCGCTGATGTAATAGCCCGTACGTTTCCTAAAATCGTGGCGCGTTAATGGGCACGACTCTAGGAAGTACTGGTGGTTTAATCTGTTGCCAACGAATAGACAACCCTCCTCCAGACCCCTGTCATCAGCTGGGGCTCCTCCCCCCCCAAAGGACCCCATGGCTACTTGGTCTATCCTAAGTAGTAGACTGTCTCCCACCTATCAGCAGATTCCAGTCATCGGCTAGGTACTTCCTATAGGGATCGGAAGGGACAGACTACAGACTCAGTAGGTGGTGGGCCATGATCCGTCCTTCCACTAGCCCCCAACCTTGTCCCTCCGATGTGCCTAGTGTCGTGGTTGTACATGGAGTCAGTATCTCGGGTAGTGTCTCATGGGTGTGTGTGTAGTATGTGGTAGAGACAGGCCTATCTGGACAGGACCCCCCTAAAGTCTGGAACCAGACTCGAACCTGTGACCTACAGTATGAGACTGGAGGGTTCTACCACATGCACTACCATCGGAAGTTGGATATAATGTGTGAAATATCTAGGCTGCGGGAGATCATCAGAGCGACCAAAGCCAACAACAACAAGCAACCAATGTGAAGTCTAGACCAGCATACAACACCCTAGTGTCGTGGTTGTACCTGGAGTCAGTATCTGGGGTAGTGTCTCATGGGTGTGTGTGTAGTATGTGGTAGAGACAGGCCTATCTGGACACGACCCCCCCAAAGTCCGGAACCAGACTCGAACCTGTGACCTACAGTATGAGACCGGAGGGTTCTACCGCATGCACTACCGTCGGAAGTTGGATATAATGTGTGAAATATCTAGGCTGGGGGAGATCATCAGAGCGACCAAAGCCAACAACAACAATCAACCAATGTGAAGTCTAGACCAGCATAAAACACCCATGGACTAACCCCCTCGGTGGTGCGCAGGCAGTGTCTGCAATAGTACGATGCCCAGGGGAGTGTGTGTCCAGTCGTGCGTCATTCTTTTTTTTTTTTTTTTTTTTTTTTTTTTTTGCATACTCACGAAACTCCCATCCTACCACTCCTCTCGATATATCTCCTGGCACACCCCCACTCCATTTCTATCTTAACTCATGCGAGGAACATCACTTTCTACTGGAGCAACCTGACCAGACAGCGGACGTGGGCACTGACGCTGAATGAGCTTCCCCATTCAGCCCTAGTTGAGGCACTAGCGTACAAGCCTCGTTATACGTGAACCCCGGGAGCTAGGCTCATAGTTCTCGACTAGTCCCGTGAGCAGTGAGGGCACTCATAGGCAGTGTCTAATGGTCAGCTAACCAAGGTCTAACCTATGAGCCCCTCTAAGCACTAACCTGACACAGCTCGGATCATATATGGCTACTGTTGGTTGACGAACGAGTATGCTGGTTGTTATGTGAGCTAGTGTGATATCTGTGTGGATGTATGTGGTTGCTTTCTGCTACTAATGCGCCTTGCTTATGTCTGTTCGCTAGGGAGAGTCAACCAATTATAATGGTGGAGACCTCGACCATAGTCAACTACTACTCCCAACCACCTCTGAAGACCCACCACCCCAGAATGGGTCTATAGACATCGAGAGTAGGACACACCTCTTGATTCGACATTAGTTTCCCTACAAGGCAACCCTCGCCACCATAGGACTGCCACGGTATCATCACGCACCCAACCAACCCCTTACATGTCACCTGCCTGAGAGAGTAGCATCCATCCCACATCATCTTTCCCGCAGGAAAGGCACGCATCTCCACCCGACTCCATCCAGAGGACCATCCCTAGCTGAATCAGATATGATGAATGAGCATAGTATGGACTTGAACTCGGGACCTCCAAGTTACAATATCGAGCTCTACCCACTGAGCTATTGAGGTCATTAATCTGTAAGGACGCTATTCCCGAGCCGGGCATCATTCTAACGCCCTGCCGGTGTCCATGTGCAAGGTTGCGGAGTTCTGAAGCCGCAACCCGATACCACAATGCGCATTTCCAACCGGTGCTCTAACCACTGAGCTACATCAACTGGACAACTTGCTTGCTTGTTCCAATCTAACCCTCTTGTGTGAACGGTTGTTTACCATTACTGCTTGGCATGCCAGGAACCGGAGGAGACTCGAACTGCGATTTCGTCAAAACGGACATTTCACATTTTTTGAACGAAATTGAAAATCCATTTTTTGGCCAAAAGTACATGAAATAGGGCATACGGCGTTCACAAAACGCCCTGCCCCCTCGACATATCTGGACTTCGCTGAAGTCCACCCACATACATCCGAGGGATCCGGCTTTCTCCGGCCTGGATGTATGTAGACTTCTGCTAACTTAAAGTCCGGATACGTCGAGGGGGGAGGGCGTTTTCCGAACGCTGTACCCTCTCTGTCATGAGTGTTGGGCAAAATATGGGTTTTTAATTTTGTTCAATATAAAATGTCCGTTGTTAAGAAATCACAGTTCTCGCTAATTTGGTTGTTTTTTTTGACCTCTTGCTCCGAACCAGTATTAATGGACCACTACCTTTCAGGTACATCGGCCATGGGCGAGGCCCCACAAGTTTTGTAGGCTAGTTTTGCGACAACAGCTGCCTATGAAGTTTATCAGCGGCGGCCCACATTGGGCCTGGGCCCTAAAGAACGCCTCACAGGCTTTATTCCCACTTGGGACACATGCCTTAAACCACCAGTACATGGGCACTTGGGCCGGGGGTCTGACACCTCAAATTCTGGAGGCGCGAACAAAAACGGGGCCACCGATCAAATTTATCAACGGCCGGCCCAGCGTTTGACGTTTCAGCCTCATTTTCTTGTGGCGACATTTTTCGGACTGCAAGGCTGGGGCCGTCTACTTGTGTCTTAAAGGTAGTCATGGCTTAAATAGTTTATCCCATGTCCTGTTTACCACTGTATTATTTGTCTTATAGGCATAGTCTAAGTCTATATCTTTGCTCCGTGCTGTATTCCGGGATGATCGTGAAATGCTTATCTCATCAAAATTCATCCTTTCCCCATGCCCAAGACCCATCAGCTGGGACAGTATGCTAGTTCATCCTTCCTACCCACTGACAGCACCCTTGTTTGCCGCAAATCCATTGTTTTTATTGATGCTTTGGCCCGGGTTATGGTTTTTATTCTTCTCATCATTCATTTTCCTTCCTGTAATGTGTACTAGATGTTAAAGGTAGCCCAGCTTTTGTTCACAACTTCACACTTTCCTGTTCACATCTCTTTTTTTTTTTCTGAAAAATATCAGAAAAAGTCCAGGAAAAAAACCCACAAAACACTCTAAAATTCTCTAACACTGTCTAATTCCCTATGGGCTCTCCCAGAACTCGTGCCCCCACCCTGCTAGGTTACAGGGCAACACAACTCACCCCAGCTCCGGCCAGCATTGTACCGACAGCAACCCTTGGTTTTCCCTTGGAATGCCCGGCCCAAGGCATCCCCAGATCTCTCTACCAGGCCTCATCGACAGGTTACAGGGCAACCCCCCAGCTCCGGCCAGAGTCGTTCTGGCATCGAAAAATCGCAGGTCCATGAATCAAACAGCAACAAAGAAGCTTATAATGAGTTGCAAGAAGTACCCAGAATCCTAAGATATTCTCAGGAGAACCGGCACCTACCATTTGATGGTAATTATGAAAAACAGAGAGACAAAAATCAGAAATGAAACCACCACCAATCCAACTCAAACCCTCACTACAGGCGAGAAACTGCCGCTCAGGCTTTCAGTCCTCGTACCAGAAGTCGCCAGTTCTCACACCCCCCTTGCTAGAGTCACAAGGCAACACAAACTGCCCCAGCACCAAACTAGCTGTTTTCTGACGGACAGGAAGTATATTCCTCCCTCGACAACTTCCTTAGCTGCAAAACCCCCTACCGGTTACAGGGTCACCGCCCCAGGCGTCAGCTACGTTGAACGAGGTAGTTATGCCTTCCACCCTCGGCATATCTCTCTTCTGCTTATTCTATGTTTGTCCTTCTCTTCCCCCCCATTATCTATGGTTATGATCTCCCCATGTGTGTGCATGTGCAAGAAGGGAGTTGCCTCCATGCATGCTACCCTCGTTGCCTCTCAAAGTGATCATCATGATGATGATGAATGCATTTTCTTCTAATCCTGAGTTATATGAGACTGTCAGGTTGAGTGTTTGCAGGCTTCTGCTGCATTGTCGTTGTGTTTCTCTTCACTCTTGGCAGTTTCCTTGGATTTGTGCTCTGTTGGCCAGAGTGAGTAGTCTGTGACTCTGCTAGTCCTTGATAGGGCTGTGATTCTGCTGCATACCCGGCTGCTGATAGGGCTGTCAGTCTGTTAGTAGATGATCGAGTAGTCTGTGACAATCGAGCAGAGGTCCAGGCCATGTAAGGTGAGGGGTAGTGTGTGTGCCCATTAACGCGCCACGATTTTAGGAAATGTAGGGGCCACCACAGGAGTGCCCAAATTCATATGACTAGAAACGTTTCTACACTATTTTTTTCCACGACCTATAGCTGGGCCAAGTACTGGTGTTTTACGGAAGTGGGGGGAGAGGAGTTTAGGGGATTACCATGCCCAGCTTCCCCTGGGCTGGCAGCACTTCACTGCCGGATCCTGGCCGTTCAAACCTGTGCTACCTTTATAAAAGGAAAAAAAAAAACGACTACGGACACGATCTGTTTTGAGTTTTCAAAGGCAAAAAAAAACACGCGCCCGCGAAGTTATCATGTTGTTGCAAGTTTGAAACGGCAATATCGGTAGAAAAGGATCCGTTGGGCCTTCACTTTTTTTTTTTTTTTGTTCCCCCATCTGACACCACAGACGATCCCTGTCGTTATAACACCTGTGCCTCTGTCACGCCAGCGGTATTTTCATTGCTTTTTCAAACTTGGCGGCAGTTTCCTTTGCGGGTGCGTGCAGCAGTTGAGTTGGCAAGCAGGAGTTAGAGGATGAGATTATGATCCATGCATAACACTGCTGATATACCTGACTGACCTGAAAGTTGTGGTGGTTGGTTGGTTGTTTGCTCAGGTATGGACGGAAACGTCCTGTCTGTGTGCCCTATGCTAAGGCTGCAGGCAAGTTACAGGGGCAAAGAACATCACTCAGGGACGGATAATCCATATGCCAAGGCAGGGGGTAAGTGAGCGGGGCCGGAAAACTGCACTCGGGAACAAATGCAAAGGTATAACAATCTGTGGTTTCAAGTGAACCTACCATGGCCGATTGCGAGGAGGAAAATGAGATCCAACTTGTGCCAAAATTCAACAAGACTCTGTCTGGTTCGTCACCGTACTCGAAAATTAACGTGCACCCTTTCAAGCCATGGGTTCTGTTGACGTCTGATCTTCTTTCCGTTGAAGTGTGGAATTATAAAGACGGAACGCTTGTCGCATCGTGGACGCTCCCTGGGCAGTATATGTGCGCTGTCGAAGCGAAGTTCATACCACGCAAGGACTGGATTGTGGTGCGGTTCCCCAAAATGTTGGTCGTGTTTGAGATCATACTATCTTCACAGTTGCACGCGGTCAAAGAGCTGAAGACACCGGATGATGCTTGGACATATGATCTGGCAGTCCACGATCACTTATCTTGTATCTTGACATCAAGATATGGTCATCGAAGAAATATTGTTTTGTACGACTGGGACTTGAACTGGAAGGAGACCGCATTCAAAGGTCATTCGAAAGTGGTGAATGTGGTCCTGTTTCATCCGATGGAGCCGCATGTCTTCGCGAGTGCCTCGTTTGACCACACAATCAAGATTTGGGATGTCGGAAAAAGGTGTGTTACCTGCACCCTTGACACTAAATTGGCGATTGCTTTGAGTATCGAGTTTTGCAGTGAGCCAGGGGTGTCGATTCTCATTTCGGGGCATTCGTTTGGGCAAGTTAGGGTTTGGGACTATAGGAGAGGAGTTTGCACAGCCAGATTGGAGGGACATTGCAGCAGTGGGGGTGGCATCAAGTCATGCTTCTTTCATCCGAACTTGCCGTACATCTTTAGCACATCCGATGCCGGAGAGACTTTAGTCTGGAGGAGGTCGAACTTTGAGCTCGTGTCAAGTTATCGCTCCGGAATGTGGTGTCTTGAACGTGGGTCTCCTTGCAAACACTCAAACATGCTTGTTTTTGGAGACTATGGTGGATTCCTGGTCCTCGAGGCCACAAGAACCAAAGAAGACTCTGAGGAACCAGAACTGGTAGAACAAGAACATATTAGAGGAGTTGAACCAAATCACGTTACCACAAGTGGAGGGAAGGGGTGGTGGGGGCATTTGTGGGCCTCTCTCAGCGATATAAAAAAGTTGGTACGACGAACATAAGAAACGAAACACTTACGATCAGTCCTTTGAGTCCTCCTCTCACTTTTTTTAAAGCCAACAGTATGGTAACCTCCAAAGGTCGCGGCGGGTAACGCGACCTGACGCGCTTGGATGAAGGGGCCCAGACTGGAGCGCCCAAATTTGTCCAATTTGAAACACTTCCACTTCATTTTCCCGCAGCCGATACATGGCCGAGGTACTGGTGGTTTAAGCCACCCGTACCTTTCCCAGATATTTTTCAAGAGGCACCCCAGGCAACGCACTGGCCTGAAACGGAAGGGCGGCCACTGATAATTAAAATCGGATCGGTGGCCTCTCTCGATTTTCAGGCCGGTGCGCAGTGCCCACGGCCGACATATGGGACAGGTACTTGTGGTCTAACATGATGTTATCTGCACCTGGTCCAATGGCGAAGAGACTATGTCTTAGAAAAGGGCCAGTGGAACAAGTGATACATCCTAATCAAAGGGGCTTCACGCAGGTGAGGAATCTTCAAGATAACATCCTCCTCAGGTGGTGAATGGGGTGCTTAGGGTGGTAAGGGAGGGTACTAGGGCAAATGCCGTGTTGAATTGCATTTGGAAAAGGTCGATGCAGGGACAAGCTTTGAAAGATGGGTGGGTCTCGATCCGTTATTGGAGTGCGACGACAATGGCATAGATGAATGGGGTCCTAGCCTTAGAGACCCACCTCAAGACGTCACCGAGAGATGGTGATCCCCTGACACCTTATCAGATTCTATTCATCATGGTTATCATTGAGGCACTGGATGTTAGTCTACAGAAGAATGAGGACTTAACGACAAACAATTAAGGTAACATCTATCCCTGCTGAGACCGATTTGTTCGCTGTTTGCGCCGAACTTTGCAGATGGCCTCACATTGCTGGTGGAGTCTTCGGATGACAAATTGAGAATTTTTTTTCTCCTGATAGATAAGTTGTGGCAACTCTCTTGATAGATAGATTCTGCCAACACTTTTTCTTTTTCTGCCAACACTTATGGGTGTGAACTAGAGTAACAAAGTGCTAGGGTGGTGGATTAACCACCAAGGGGTAGGGCCCCGTGAGCAACCCAAGATTAAAGTGGCTCTCCTTCGACAAACGAACCAGAGTATTGGGGGTATGACTGGCAACCTAGGGATGGCCACTGGATGCTGACCAGTGGATTTTCAAACCAGGACGGGTTTAGGTTATCAAAAGAGTTTCATTAGGTGCTCTATGGCTCAGGTTGGTCCTTCGGTCTTTGTTATGACTTGCAACGACTTCTCTGGAAGGACCAGTACATCCGAGCCTCTTTATGGCGTGGCAGATTTGCACTGCGCACTTTGCCGAACCGCCACTAGTGCACTTCTTTTTCTTTTTTGGCTGGTGCCGCCAGCCATTGTGGTTCGGTAGTCCTGAGTCCCCGTAATTTTCGGATTGGATCGATTTCGATTCTGAAGTTTGCCTGGGCCATGTACTGGCATATAAACCACCAGTACTTGGCCCAGCTATCGGCTGCAGGGAAACATAGAGTAGAAACATTCTAGTCGGATGAATTTGGGCGCTCCTGTAGTGACTCGACGTATGTTTCCTAAAATTGTGGCTTGTATACGGGCATGACTTTAGGAAGTACTGGTGGTTTAAACTACCAGTAATTGACCCAGCTATCGATGCAGAGCCTGAAAACGGGCTGCGCGCTGTTTTGCGCCGACCCGATATTGTTTTGGCTGGCGGCGCCAGACTTTGAGGGCCGGTACCCCGGCCTCGGGAAGTTGCGGGGCATTAACGACAACGCCCCCCGGCCGATGTATGGGCCAAGTACTGGTGGTTTAAAAGGCACATTGACATAGGCCACTATCTGGTGATAATATTCCAGAGATATTAAGGGAAGGCAATCCACCGGATAGCATGGGAGTACATCTCCCAGGCCGGATGGGGGTTCATTTTCGATCTTGGACCCAGAGAGTCCGGCTCAGGTGATTGCCCATGCTGAAGTGGCTGTCCAAATTTATTTTCTTATTCAGAGGCCTTGTGGACTCTGTTAGCCTTGGGGGCAGATTCATAGGATGGCACCAGAGGCCGCAAATGGTGTACTAAACCGCCTTATGTGGCCGGACCCTGGAGGCAGGTATTGGACATGGCCTGGGATATCAAACAAGCAAATAGTGACGATCCAAGATGCCAGGCCATATCTGGTCCAAGATCCGTCTACTATCAAATGACCCCCTATGGCTGTTCCTTCTCTTCGCTTGGGCAAGCCTTTTCTCCTCCATCGGTCTTTACAGAGTCTGCCTTTCGTAGGCGACAAGTTTTCTTTTCAGCAAGGCTGGAGCCGTGTACTGGCGGTTTAAAGCAAACAAAACCAACTGGTTCAGATAGATAATTGGAACCGGAACAGCAAACAGAGTGCAACCTATTCTGAACAGACCCAAAATAGAAAACAGTGGATGATCCAGAAAAGAACGAACTCAATCCAATTTCGGTGAATTCTGAGTTGGTCAACAGAACACACTCTTTGTGAGATCAGACTCATCACATGGTGAAGGGAAACCTTTTGCAAAGGAAAACCAGAGCTACATAATAATTATAGAGCTCTGAGACTCATGGTTTTGGGGGATAAGCTTGATTTCCTTTCCAAACAACAGAAAAAGTCAAAAGATCTTTGGGCATACGCTTAGAGAATACGCCTTGGATCTGGCGGGAGATTTTTCTAGTGGTCCAGGAGAGGTTTTGTGCCTACTGGCCAGGCGCTACAAAGGTCATCCTCACACTTGCACATAATGTTTCTTCCTTGTTTCTGGACGGAATTGCGGCCAGATGCATATGAGTCGGGCCATAAATGCGGTCAGGTGCATTTAGGATAGCGTTGGTGTGAATACGCCATAAGATCATGGCAAATAGTCAATCCCCTTGTTTTACTGGTGGCAGATTTTCTGGTGGAGGGTTTTTGTGGCTACGCTTAACTAGCCTACCTAATCTGCGACGGCACTCAATGCAGCTGTGGGTGCCTTTTCTCTCTAAGACTTGTTTTGGCTATCAGCCCGCACGAGATGTCAGGGGGCTAAGACTTTTTTTTTTTCTTTTTCCCCAGCACATATTGATTCTCCTGGACAGATTGCAGCCTTCACCAGGGGGGGGTGCCTGTCAGTGAGCCTGCCTCACTCTGCAACTCTGAAGACAGCTCACATCCCAGCGGGATGGACAGCCATCTAGTGATGTGCCTGTGCTTTTTTTCTTTTTTTTTCTTACTTTCATGTTCATTTTGATTACACACAATCAAATCATCAACAGCGAGCTCCCCAGGCAGGGTTTGAACCTACGACCAATCGGTTAACAGCCGACCGCTCTACCGAGTCTACCACTGAGACCACTGTCAAGTCTTAGAGCAAAAGATACCAGCAAACTGCTGATCTCAGTTCGGTACGGAAGTACTCATAGTACGTGCAGAGGAGAGGAGGTTCAAGTTAGACTAGGTTTATCCGTCTTTTTAGGATGACTCAGAGCTGTTTTCGGCGTTTGGAGTGGTAGCCTAAGGATTGTAGTTCTCTCTACTCTTTCTGACTTGGATCTTCTAGTGGACCATTGCGACCGTTAGAACACTAGAAGATCTATGCAGGTGGTTCAGGTATTGGATCGGGATGGGAACGGGGGTTTTCAGCCCGACAGACAGCATGACTCCTCGGATTCCTAATGTGTGACATACGACGACAGTGTGTTGGGAATATGCGGCACTCAGAAAGACAAGGACTTGGTGTTCATCCTTTAGAACCCCGGAAGCCCCGGGCTTCATTTTGTTCTTCGATGTCAGTGGTGAATCAGATTCGATCTCGATACCCTATCTAACGGTTGACATCGTTTGAAACGATGGATGCCTCACCAACTGGCCTAAGTTCAGTTGGCAATGGCATGAAGTGTTCAAAATACAGACCAGGTGCTCAGTTTGAAGGTGAATGGAATTTGGATTAGATGAGTGAAACAAGGGTCCCGGATGCTTCTGCAACGTTTCTTAGGAGTTGTCACCGAATCAAGCGATATCAGCGTGCTTGCTCTCGGACATGTGGATGGGGGCTGTACCTCTCATGGAGTACACAGTTTGTGCATACCTCCGGCTGTGCTTCAGGAAGCGGTGATTACTGGGTCTCGACTCTCGACCTCTGACTCTCGGTCTTGGTTGTGCTACAACACAAGCCAGGCCCTTAGGATACGCTGAAGCGCTGACACGGTCGTCATCACCACACGTTTGAATTATCTTTGGCGCCTGCGCAGACATCAAGCAAGGGTGGCATACCAGTGGCGGATCACAGAGAACACGACGCGGATCGCAGAGAACGTGATGTGGATCTTAGAGAACGCGATGCATTATGATCAGCGATCCCTCTGGTGTCCTATTGGGGCATCTGATCTTTAATCAGTTTATAACATTGTGTACTTTGTGTTGATGTCTGTGTGGTCTCTTTGCGCGTTTCACTGATTTTGTCTTTAAGGGTTTGCAGGTGGCTTTACAGGGGGGACGATGAATTTCCCAGAGTCTCAGAGAGATAATTTAAACCATTTTGACGAGACAGTTGATGGTTCACTTATCGATGCTCCAGGAGGGGGAAACAGGGTGGGAAGATGGATTTCCCAGAGTCTCAGAGAGAATTTATCTTTTTTTTTTTTTBTTTTTTTTTTTGGGGGGGGGGGGGAACATCGCGGTCGGGCATGGGGGGGTGCTGATAAGAGCAGACACCCCCTCTACGCCCGCTATCTGCGAACGGCTCCGTTCAATTGGTGGGGAGCTGCCATTCTGAGGACGCAGTATAGATGCGGTAATGCAGGTAGAGGGGGGAATCAGAGGGAACAAATTATGTAGTACACTTGAGAGAGGAGGAGAGTAGTTCGATTTAGAACGCTACCTTAATGTTATTCACCCTAATAGAACAGAACAGTCAGTATAGTACCTGTATTTGGGGTATGTTTCAGTCTAAATACCGCAATGACCGTACATTGTATTTGGGTGATGAAGGTAGGATCGGGTGAGGGAGGGCCAGAGTCAGTTAGTACAAATTTGAAATTTAATATGGAAGCAAAGGCACTTAGGGCCTCGTTAGACACTCCTTGGGGACGTGAAATCCACAAGGACGTGCTCGTTCCACCTGTCCTTGGGGACGAAATTGAAAAAGAAATGTGAAAACGCCACAAGGAAAATTCCTTGTGGCATCCTTGTGGCCCCAGCCATTTCTTCCTTGTGCCCAAGGGACCTCACGCAGGTCCCTTGGGCACAAGGAATCCGCGTTTCACGGAGAGGAGAGGGCACACGGGTAGATAGACGTTACAGCCGAGAATCTGGATCGTGGCAGCACCCTATTGGCTGAAGGCCTGAAGCACAACTGTTTTTTTTTTTCTTTTCTTTTCTTTTTTCTGACATCAGTCTTAGGAAATGTCCTCGGGCGACGTCCCCGAGGACAGGTGGAACGAAGAGCCCAAATTCCCTTACGACCCACAAGGAAAATTCCTTGTGGCCCAAGGAACTCATAAGGAGTGTCTAACGAGGCCCTTAGTCTTACTCGTATGGCCCCCTTCATCGAGCTTTGCTTTCAATTTGCTGGTACTGTGGTTGGGATTGAGTAACCCTCATGAAGAGTCTGACAGTCAGAACAACGTGTGGAGGTCAGGCCGTGGGACTCCGGAGGCTATCGGCAGAGACATCCAGTGCGAGTAGTGGAAGATCGGGATGCGAGAGATTACACGGTGGCGATAAGACAATGGGTGGGACATACCATTTGAGATCAAGTGGACAATCAATGTAAGATTTGGATGAGGTTGGCAAAAATTTTGGATTAAGCTCTAATTATTACGTGTTGTCCTTTTCAAAATCCAGTGGACATTGTTTTGTTTTGGTACTTGGAATTGCATGCATAATAAATAGACTTATCGTCATTATTGGTGCAATCAGACTCGCTTTCTTTCACACTTCACATGCATGAAGACAGGTAGCACGGCAAACCGGCGACAAGCGCCCACTCAAAGCTCAGAGATATGGTAATCAAGAACACAGTTCAGATACAAGCTCGCTTCAGATGGCTATGGCGCTTCAGCTCCTGTGCAACTCTCTGTTCGTCACTGCGCCCCACTCTGCTGTTCACACACACTCAACTAAGGATCACCCTGGATATCCCACACGCGACACACTGTACACACAGTGTCACACACACATACACTACCTTGGCGCCTTCAATGGCGCCTGCATTGGTCTACATATCATAAATTCATAATATTTATTCGGATGTGAGCGGTGTTTGTGCCATTTAGTCTTTCACTTCACTTCGGTTCTCATGGTAGAAAAAAAAAAAAAAAAAGCAAAAAAAAAAGCACATTTGACATTTATTTTAACCAATGTATTCAAGTTCTACCCTTATATCCTTTGTCTGAGTTTGTCATCATTGGTGGTCAAGACTCAAGGGTAATCGCGTGTGCACCATATTAATCCTTCCAGGCTTCAAGTCAACTACCGTCCTCGCCTGAATATAACGGCACACCATTCTACCCCTTAAGCGCGGTGGGCCCGCGGGGGGAGGTCGTGTTCCGTTGCGCGCCGGAATCGGGCCGAACTTTTGATTTGGCCTGGCGGATGAAGGCGATCGAGGGCGGGGGTGTGTGCAGAGCGGCATGCGTACCGAATTGTTCATAGCGCGCCAAAAAATGAGTGAGTGCGCCCATCGGGCTGGGTGGCGGCGGGCGTTGATGCGAAGGGATATCTCGAAGCGTCTCCTGTTGGATAGCTGGCGTTTTCCTTTTCCTTTTCAATTTCTTTGGTTTTTTATTTCCTTTCTTTTTTCTTTCTTATTCGTTTCCATTTCCTTTGTTTTTGTTTTCCCTTTTTCTGTTTTCTTTTCTCATTTGTTTCTATTTTCTTTGTTTTTGTTTTCCCTTTTTCTGTTTTTTTTTTTTTTTCTTTCTTATTCGTTTGCAATGTTCTGTTGTAGGTGGTGACGACAAAAGCAAGGAGGGCCAGGTGGTGACGACAAAAGCAAGGAAAAATATTTAAAAAAAAAAACAAAAAAAATTTGGACCGTGAAATAAATGCCGCGCTGTGTTGTCACATTTTCCATTTTTGCTACTCTACCACGTAGGGGCCAACGGGAAAAGAAACCCAACTTTCTCGATTTTTGGCAATCAGAAGGATGACCCAACAACTCTGAAAATTTGAGGGTTCATAGATTTGGTCGTGATATTTACAGGAAAAATAGTTTAAAAAATTACAAAAATCATCTCAACCGCGAAATAAATCGCAGGGCTAATTCAATGCAGTTTCGAATTTTGCCACTCTGCCAGTTCCCCCCACTGTACTACCGGTAGCCCTCGTGGACCTGTGGT
>BFEA01000144.1:922003-941271 GCA_003427395.1 Chara braunii | reverse complement strand
GTCTCTTATACACATCTAGATGTGTATAAGAGACAGATGCTGCTGTAGACGTCCACTTTCGCCAGTACCTCCTACTAGCTCTGCTACACACTCACCACTAACACTGGTAGGGACGCTGTTCGAAAAAAAAAAAAAAAAAAAAAAAAAAAAAAAAAAAAAAGTTCTGCTACACACTAGTGCAAACTCTGATGCGCTGCTCTCCACTAGCCTGGTGCGAAACCAAAATCTCTGACACTGTGTCCCTAGTGTCCAGCGCTGGGCCTACCAGAGGTCCCACCGGTCTGCACGTACTATGGTCCTAGACTCCTAGATACATACCCAAGTCCTGGTCTCGTAGATACATACCCAAGTCCTGGTCTAGCACCTGGGCCTAAGAACAACCAGCCTCGGTCCTTACCGGCCACCCAGGGCATCCTGCTGATGCAGCCGGTGCTGGCCCAAAAAAGACAACGGCTGGACCAGTCGATACCAGCCGAACCAAAGGCGCAACCAAATATATGGACATAAATCTCCTGGCTCTCAAAACAGCCAAACGCATCGGAACCAAACTCCACTGGTCTGAGCAGTGACAAGTTGACAACCACTTGTTCGGACATCTGAAATAAAAAACGAGACAGTCCCAGGCCAGACACAACCAAGAACAGACAGACATCTGAGGAAAGAAACAGAACACAGACAAATGGGGTCAAAATGGCAGCGCAAAGTTAACTAAACCGGCAAAACATTTCCACCTAAAGACAAGGAGCCAAAAACAAGGAAGGTGGCCTTACTTCAACCATTATTTTGCAACCAATGGGTGAAGGATGCGAGAGGGATAGGCCGAGAGCACGGCATATGGCACGTAAGGCACCTATCCGATGGTCACAAGAACAGCCAGCCTGTGTGGATGGCAAACAGCACGGGGACTAAGAGGGGACCTACCGTCTTCACACGAATAGAACGCCTGGTCATTATCGCTGCATCTGGACAGAAAATGGCTCCAAATACGGCTATAATGACCGGGCATTATATTCGGGTGAAGAAGGTAATAAAGGAAAACCAAAACACAACGCGCCCTGATAATGAACGTATACAAGCCATTTTTCCGGTCCGATGCAGCCAAAATGAGGGTACGTTGTGTGGAGGGGAAGACGGAAGGCTTAGTGCAGAGATTGAATGATGTACTGATATCTATCCCAGCAGAATGGAAGCTCTTGCTAGAGGAGGGCCATCAGTGGGAATATGGAGATAATAAGATTGGGTCACTTGGAGAGAAGACACAACAGCAGAGGTCTTTTAGGTGCAACAGAGGGAGGGCTCTGCAAAGGAATGGCTGCGGATACTGGTGTATGAAACACAGGGAGCCAGGAACCACCACCAGCAAGCATTGTCAGGAATCAAGAATGGAAGTCTCAATAAGGGAAGATCGGGTCCTGAAAGCGAGGGACTGAGGGTAGTAGAAATGGAGGACTACACCATCTCCTGCCCCACGATGGCGATAGAGGTAGTAGAAATGGAGGACTACACCATCTACTGCCCCACGATGGTGATAGAGGTAGTAGAAATGGAGGACTACACCATCTACTGCCCCAAGATGGCGATAGAGGATCTACCGATTGGCCTGGACCCTGCAGCGAGGGAGGGACTACGGGTATCACCACGAACAAACAATGCCAAACATAGTAACATACTTCATTACCCAACAAACTGGGATGCAAACTTGGAAAGCGATCATTTGCCCGCCCGAGGCACCCTTACCGAAGAGATGGGAGGAACAGCTGGGGATAGGAATTCCACACAGCTACAGGAATTCCCGTGGTCGCAACTGAACACTTACGATGGGTAAGAAGCACGCAATGGCTAATTTACGACTGCCTGGCTTTACCAGTAACCGTTTGGCTGAGCGAGCGCGCAGGAGTAAGGAAAGCAGAGCCCCCAGACAAGAGATCGCTGTGTGGTATGCATGAAGGGGAACGAAGGAAAAGCTGAGACACTGTCTGCAGGGGTGCCCAAAAGCCGGGCAGGCCTGGCATATAGCCACAGTGTTGTCACAGTGGCGTAAAGTCTCTGTGACCCCTTTTCCAGACGATCGCCTGATGGTGTTAAACAACCAGTACTTGGCCCAGCTATCGGCAGAGGGCATTTCGACCTGCGGGCTTCGAGGTACCAGAACACAATCATGGCTGCAAGCGTCAGCCAAAAGGAATTTAAACTGAACGGCGCCCCGGCGGTTGGGCAAAACTCGGCGCGCAGGGGGTATTTAGCCTTGACATCGATAGATGGGCCAAGTACTGGTGGTTTAATAGGCACAAGACCCCGGAAGACCTGGTCCGGGACCCCCTTTGAATGTGAATAGTCACGGACTCTACGGCGTCTACGCCCACCTAGTAGTCTACGCCCATCTAGTAGTGTAAGTACATCCTCTAAGCTCAGATTTAGGCACCCTGATTGTCGTCAACCATCAAGTTCAGCTTGGCAGAAATGCATGGTTGAAAATCAATTTCAGCTTTTTCCGTGGCTTCGACTCGCTTGTGGATTCTTACCCCGCATTCAAAGAAAATCAGAAAGAAAAAAACAGAAAAAAATCGTGCCAAAAAAATACAGAGGCATAAGTCTATCTGGAACTTGTCTCCACTGCCATTTGCAGATTTGTTGGGGCCTCTTTTTTATTTTTTCAAATTAAATTTTCTGTAGCACAAACTTTTTTTGGCTGATTGTCTTTCTGTCTTCCCACGAACACAATCCACCCTCATCAATCAACACAATCCACCCTCATCATCATCAACTCGGACCGGCAATGTTTCTGGTCCTAATATACACAGTATTACCGTCATCATGATGGCGAGTGTGCGTTGCGTTGTCCTCGGAGGAAGACAATAGGTGTTTTGTGTTCGGAGGAAGACGGTCCGCAGGTACGTTCTTCCAACGTTCTTTGTATGGCACCGCCTTCTTGTATCACTCTATTCATTGCCAAAGTTGTTCCCCACACGATGCATTATTTTTCCTTCTTTCCAGCTCGTTTTTTTTTTCCTTTTCTTTTTTAATCTTTTCTTTTTTTTTCCTGCTTTTTTGCATAAGTGTGCATGTTAGTCCAGTGTTTAGTTCTCCAACAAACAAACAAACAAAAAAAAAAAAAAAAAAAAAAAGGAGCAACCACACAAGGGCAGTGGCCTTGAGATATCAACTCTGATCTGGCCGGCCCCAGGTTAATTAAAATCAGAGTCTTTTTTTTTTTTTTTTTTTTTGTGTGTGTGTGTGGAAATTCAGAGTCATTTTACTCGACCGATTCCATCTGGATTCGTACTGTGGTCTGTAGTTCAGCAGGTCGTGGGTGTACCTACCGAGCTAAGCCACTTGGTTTGAGAGTTCATTTCGTCGGAGTTAGTCCACCTGTTGCCGTGGAAGGGGTCTCAGTCATAAGGGGCATCGCCTCACCACTCTCGAACTGTGCAAAATGAGAATGAACATTCCGCTAGAACATGGCCAAATGCATCCGCCACATTTTTGTCTTTTTCACATTTCGAGAGTGGTGTGGCGAGCCCCAAGGTTTATAAATTTTAGAGAAAAAAAAACATAACCCTTGCAGGCATTTAACTTTGACGTTCCTGGGGCGTGATCCCACTAGCAAAGAGGATCGGATCGAATGCCTGAATCTGGACGAGTTTATGGAGATGTGCACGATATCGAGATTGAACTGCTTTTCTGCATCTGTGCTTAAAACACATCCAGATTCAGGAGCTCGATCCTTATCCTTTTTGCTAGTGGGACCTCGGCCCTGGCCGCAATTTCGGCGTTTTTCGAACCGAAATCGTCGTGTCCTACTGGCGGGAACCTGGTAAGCCCTGGCGATTTCTGTTTTCAAAAAACGTGGAAATTGCTGCTACCCTTCTTCCCCCGAATACAACGTACGGTCATTATAGCTGTATTTGAGGCATCTTTCAGTCTAGATACAGCTATAATGACCGTACGTTGTATTCGGGGGAAGAAGGTAGGAACGTCAGAGTTGTACGGCCAAAGGAGCAATAATCGAATGTGGGAGAGGGTCAAGCAACTCAACAATATAGTATAGTATACCTCTCTCGGCCTTTCGACTAAGTGAGATTAAGCGAGCGTAGGATCTGTTCTGATCACTTTAATTTATCTGATCCGTGGTCCATCGGGGCCTCACTAAAAAAGGAATTAAGAAAAAACTCAAACAGTTATGGGAACAGGATCTGCTAGAGAAGGCAGTCACATCCTCAGTCGTACGTCACAACACTATCACATATATCAAGGATAGCCAGCCTCCCGACCTTTCAAGTTCTTGTCCCCTCGTACTACAAAATAAAACTATCCTTATCATCGTAAATGAAGCTTTCCTTATGTTTTTTTTTTTTTTTTTTTTTTTCTCTCTCTCTCTCTCTTTGTGCTGTTTCAATTAAGGATGGACGGGTGGATGGATGGAGGGATGGAGGGATGGAGGGATGGAGGGATAAGTGATGAATGGATGTACAGACGCATGGATGGGTTGTTGGGTAGTTGGGTAGTTGGGTGGATGCCTGGGTTAGTGGATTGATGGGTGGACGGGCTGTCTCTTATACACATCTAGATGTGTATAAGAGACAGACATACATACAGCATAATCAATACCTTACCCTTCCCGAACCACATAATTAAACGAACTACGGGCTGCGCACCCGTGCCCTCACGGTAAGTCAATCCTGTCCTGAACCCAGCTTTTTTCTTTGTGGGGGGAACAATTGGTCCTTTGCCACGTTTTTTACCCGCTCGGTGTTCCCAGGTGAGCGTGCCCCTGCCCAGCTGGCTCAGGTGTGCCTGGCCAGGCCACTGCCCAGCATAGTCGCACATCAGATTCTTCATGAGCAGTCAGATTTACCTGTCATAGCCACTCGCACAGGTGGCAAGAATGCCGTAGTCGGAATACATGCTGCATGGAGCATGCCCGAACATTCCAATTCTTGAATTCTGAGCATCACGCAGTGCCCGATGGCTTATTAACTTATTAAGTTGTTGAAAACTCCACTTGTCAGTATCAAGCAGGTGCCCTGTGCCTTAAGTTGTTGACACTGATGAGCCGTGGGTGAGCAAAGTTTCTGTGGCTATGTGAAGTCACACAGTGCACTCAGTCTGCTTCACATGATCGCTTCTCTCTTTGTTTGCTGAACTTTGCTCTGCACCTCCTACCTGGACCTACCCATTCGCATTCTCTCCCTCTCTCTCTCTCTCTTTCTCTCTCTCTCTCTCTCTCTCTCTCTCTCTCTCTCTCTCTCTCTCTCTCTCTCTCTCTCTCTCTCTCTNTTTTTTTTTTTTTTTTTTTTTTTCTCTCTCTCTCTCTCTCTGCTGTTTCAATTAAGGATGGACGGGTGGATGGATGGAGGGATGAAGGGATGGGTGATGAATGGATGTACAGACGCATGGATGGGTTGTTGGGTAGTTGGGTAGTTGGGTAGTTGGGTAGTTGAGTGGATGGATGGGTGGACGGGCGGGCAGATGGGTGAGTCGGTGGAAGGGCCGACTGATGGATGGAAGGACAAATGGATGAAAGGGCGGGCGGACCGAGGAACAGATGGATGGATGGATAGATGCACGGATGGACTGGATGGGTCCATAGCTGGATGGATGGCTGGATGGCTGGATGGCGGGATGTGTGGATGTGTGGATGTGTGGATGGGTGGATGGGTGGATGGGTGGATGACCGGATGGCTTGCTGGCTCGACGAATAGATGGATCCGTTGATGGGTGGATGCACGGATGGTTGGGTGGACGGATGGATGGATGGACACATGGATGGTTAGGTGAGTGGATCCATGGATGGATGGATGGATGGATGGGTGGGTGGATGGATGGGTGGGTGGGTGGGTTGGCGGATGGACGGATTCGTGGATGAGTAGCCTGTAAAGATGGATGGATGGATGGATGGATGGATGGGAGGAAGGATGAATGCATGCATCGACGGGTGGATGGGTGGATGGGTGAGTGGGTGGGTGGGTGGATGGGTGGATGGGTGGATGGGTGGATGGGTGGTGGATAGGTCGATGGATAGTGGAAGGGTGAATATGGATTGGTGGATGGATGTGGATGGGTGGATGGGTGCAGGAACGGACAGATGGATGGACCGACACAGGGCAGGAGGGGGAGGGACGGAGGCACAGAGGATGGATGAAGTGACGTAAGCACAAACGGATCTCCGAATGGATGGATGGACGGACAGGATCACAGAGGTTGATGGATGGGCAGGTTGATGGAAAGGCCGATGGCGAGGATGATGACTTCTGATAGATCGATGGATTGGCTTGCAAATTGATGGGTTCATTCACAATTTAGTCGTGGCAAAACGTGTCCCCTGCTGTGACATAAGTGTCATTTTCCCCTGCTGTGACATATCTGTGTCATTTTCCCCTGCTGTGACACATCTGTGTCATTTTCCCCTGCTGCGGCATATCTGTGTCATTCTCCCCTGCTGTGGCCTATCCCTACCCTTTTCTTAAATCCGTCTGCCTTCGTCTTCCTTAACTCCCTGAGCTTGATATAGCCATGGGCGAAACCGAGAAGGAGGGCTATGCCTGTCTCCCCCGTTACCTTGTGACCTATTTCGGGCATGTAACGTTTTTTCTTATTTGTTTCCTGTTTCCGTTTCTGGGAATAATCTGATTCCTAGCATGTATCAGACAGACAGACAGACACAGAGAGAGAGAGAGAAGTGGTGGGGGGGGGGGGGAGAGACTACCCGTGGATGCCCGAGGTACAGTTTCAGCTCCTGAGTAACAGATTCAAAACTGAAATTAGGGTTTGGGGGTGAAATTTTATGTTTCTTTTTTTTTTTTTTTTTTTCGCCTGTTTTTGTCTTACTTCAAGGTGGCTGTGTACCAAATTTGGTCTCATTTGGAGCATTGGAATTTCCTCTGATAAGACCATTTCCAAAAACGCTGAAAATTCTAAAAATTCACTGAATCCAAAATGTCATTCAAGTGCACTTTTGCCTTACTGTTTCACCCTGTTTTTATTTTTATTTTTCGTTTTTTTTTAATGGTTTGTTAATATAGTGTGCACTCTATGGAATGATGCAATTTTTGGTTAAAAAGGGCGTCTGGTTTTCTTATAAATAGCATTAAGAAAACGCTGAAATTTCGGGTCTCCGTTAACCGCCTCTCAAAAATAGTCGCCGAAAAAATAAAACAAAAACACTAAGAAGAAAGGTAACCGAAGATCCACTGCTCTTCATTTGTACTACCTTCTTCACCCGAATATAACGTATGGTCAGTATACCTGAATGAATTTGGGGTATCCTTAAGTCTAACGCTGTCTCGGGTGAACAAGGGTAGGCGAGCAGTTCTCCAACTTCGTAGAGAGAGAGAGAGAGAGAGAGAGAGAGACAGAGAGAGAGAGAGAGAGAGAGATATTGCAACAGGGGAGTGATGTTCTTTTCCTTCAAAAAGGAGGAGAAGAGAGCAGGAAGATCGGAAGACAGACGACGAGGAGGAAGCCCAGAAAAGTCAAAAGAGAACGACGCGTCTACAAAGCTGGTCTTAGGATCGTTCAGGCGAAGACATTGCTCGGGAAAGAAAGGTAATAATATACGAACGAACCTAGCGCACCCCCATCATGATTGCAATACGAGGTTACGAACGCTCTTGCCGTCGAAAAAATAGTGTTACTTAAGAAATTTATCACTAGCGGATCAAAGACTCCACACCGAAAAAAAAAAATAAAAAATAAAATAGAGGGGTTCTGGAGGAGAAGAATGAGAAGCAAAGGCCAATCAAACACAGCACATACATACGTGTTCTCATGCTCCAAACGCACACGCTTTCTTCTACCGGGGTGCGCTCTGGTTTCATGAGGAGGCTCGCCGCATGGCCGTGCCTTTCGGCCCGCCTATAGTCAGCCACCCGCTGAGGGCATACTCACACCAGCCATTCTCAAAATGCATCTGACTGCAATTACGGCCGAACCTGGATGCATCTGCCCGCAATCACGTCCGTCAATAAGTAAAAGGGTCCTTGTGAAAGGCTCCTAGTGTGAGTATGCCCTGAGCAAGACTTCCTTTCCATTCTCTTATCAGATTTGATTTCTCAACTGATTCGAAAGTTTTGAAGAATGACTCTCAAACGGAGAGCCGCGAGCGTTCGCAGCAACTGCGCTCGCTACACTGCGCTGCGGGTTAGCGCAGAGAGAAGCTGGGCAAGTAACGGCGCACAACTGCGCTGCGGGTGATGGTAGAGAGAAGCTGGTTGAGCGACGGCGGGCGGCCATCAGGCGGACCGTTGACCCCGGCGCTTCGTATGGCGGTGGGTTCGGAAGGCCCTTTTTTTTTTTGTTTTTTTTTTGTTTTGTAATTAAAAGAAATTGGACCATTTCTCGATTTATGCGTGTCATCCTTGCGCAGGGGCCATTTGCTAATCTTCCTTCTCTGTATCGTTTCAATTTCCCGAAGGACGGAAGGCCGTTTTCGACGAGCTGCGCTACAGCGCGCTGTGGGTTGGCCTAGAGAGAGGGCCTCGCTGCACCACTCTCCAAATTTGCAACATGAGACTGCATCCACCGCTAGAACATGGAAAGACACATTGCCATCTTTTTTGTCTTGTGCGCATGTGGAGAGTAGTGCAGCAAGACCCAGAAGCTGGGCAAGTGATGGCGGCCATCGCGCCATCGCGCGGAGCGTTGACCGCGGCGCATCGCCATCGCGACGGGTCCCGACGGTCGTTTCCGACGAGAGTGAAACCGGCGCCGGCTGCCGCTTAGCACGTACGCACACTAGAGTCTTCCCCCGAATACAACGTACGGTCATAATAGCTGAATTTGGTGTATCTTTCGGTCCAGCAATAATGACAGTACGTTGTGCACTTTTTTCAACGTACCTGACAGCAATTACGGCAAAACATAGATGGAACCTGAGTACAATCACATCCAGAGCTTACAGGAAAAAGCGAAGCTGGGTAATGCTCCCAGTATTGGCTGTTATGTGGGGGCTAGCCACCCCCGGTGACCTGTTTTTTTTCCTAATGAGTAATAATGTGGTTTTTCTGAAAAAAAAAAAAAAAAAAAAAAAAAAGTCCTCGTGTGAGTATATGCAAAAAAAAAAAAAAGTCCTCGTGTGAGTATATGCTCTTAGAGAGATGGCGATGGACAGATGCAACTCACATTTAGTCTACCACTTTCCGAATTGTATCTGGCAGCAATTACGGCAATACCTAGATGAACCTGAGCACAATCACGTCCAGATTTTATTGGAAAAGAGTCCTCGTGTGAGTTTGCCCTTAGAACGGGTGGCGTTGGACAGATGCAAAGAAAGCTTGCCGCGAATTCCGAGAGAGATGCGCCGAGATGCGCCGACAGCCATGCGGCACTGCGCGGTGCTAAGGGCCTCGCCACACGGCAAACGAAAACGAAACGAGTGAATCTGCCCAGGAAACGTGACAAATCCACTCGCTACTATTTATAGCACACCGACGAACCTGTCCATTTTCTTTCTGAAGATGCACTCGTTTCCGTTTTGGTTTCGTGTGCTGTGCGGCGATGCCATAAGAATTGGAGTGTTCTGTCGCGCCGCATGCATCATGTATTCCGGGTAGGCAGGTAGTGTGAGGTGAAACTGAGAGAAAACATCTGGCCGGAGGGAGAGGCGGCCGGCCGGCGCTGAGCGCTCCGCCGTTCCGTTACCGGTTTGGGCGAACCGGTCTTGCCAGCCACCAGCATGGAACGAGTCCATGGGAAGCGGCCATCGCCCAGCACCTCGCCCTGCAGTCCATAGCCGGGCCAAGTTACCCATTAGGGTCGGGAGGTATGGGGGCGAGTAGCAAGTGGGAAGTTCTATACTCGCATCTTCAAATGCGTAATACGAGTACTTAGACACGGCGTCGTCGAGCGCTCTGTCTTTTGACGCGTCCCAGGTTTGATATCCTCTTCTCGTCTTCTTCCAAACTTATCCTCCTTGTTACTCTACCCCAACCTCCGTGACTGTAATTCCCTAACATAGTTTTCCAACCGGCTCTCGACAATACGTTTACCACTCATCACCCATCCTTGCTCTCCTCCATTTCATCCCTCTCCCTCAGCCACCTAGTCAACCCTACCTCTCCCGTCTATCCCTCCCTCTCTTCCGCGACATCTGCCTCCCTACACCATATACCTTCACCACACAGACGCTACACCCCCCTGTTTCCTCTCCTATATTACCCCGCCCACTCCATCCTCCCTCTCCCTTGTTCTTACTTATATCCTTGGCATAGTCAATTTCCCTATTTTCAAGTCAACTTTAGTCTGAAGCTTGACGGACCCCTCCCCTTCGTTTTCACCTCCACCCACCGTGCTTCCCACCCCTCCCTTTACCCTCGTCCCGCAATAATCTGGAAGCATGGATGCCTCTGACACAGGTCAGCACCCCGGATCTCATACAGTCCAAATTTCATCCCAGATCCCTAATCATCAAATACAGTCGTCTGCCCAACCTCAACCTTCGGCAGCGGACCTATCTCGGATACAAGCATGCTTGACAGCTGCTACGATGATGGAATTTTTCCGGACACATCTATATCGCACGGTTAAGTTGAAATTATAGACGGAGTAGGCTACTTGCACCTCTCTGAGGAAATCGATGCGGCCACGGTCAACTGGCTAAAAGCCAGGACCGTTGTCGTCATTTTCCAGACTCGTGGTTCTACCCTCTCGATTTCTCAGCGCGAACAATTTATCAGGATCTATGAGGACGCTTGGTACTCAGATCCAACATTCAACCCCTCACAGCGAAGGGGTCGCACTCACGGCGAAGGTCCAAATATTATGTCCTATGTGGCGCGGTCACAGAGAATCGCAGAGTACCTGATCCACAAGGGGCAGGATACCATCCCTTCTAGACAGGGTCCGATTCGTGTTCTTTTCAAACCTTGGATGACGCAGCAAGAATTGGATCAGACTAGAGAGCGGGATGCAGCAGGAAAATACCGCATCATTGCCTTGCGAGTACCTCTCAACGCCATGTTCTCCCTGCGGCATGCAATCGAAAATATCATCGCCCCCATCGTCGAAATGCACCCGCCTGAAAGGAGTGATGATGAACCGCACTTAGGCAACATACGTATAGATTGTCAGCCAAACGCACGGCAGAGATTCATGGAATGGATCGTACTGCAAAGACCAAATGGTCAACAGCTGCAAATTCAACTCGCCAACCAGGACACTCCCTTTTGCAAGAAGTGTCTCTGGTGGTACCACGACGAGTTCGATCCAGAGTGCCCCAAATTCAGTGAGCCTCTTCCGGCTAACCGCCGAGGCCGAGGCAGAGGTCGCGGACGTGCTCCCATCGGAAGAGGGGGGCGTGGTCCCCCGACTTCAACTCCACAATCAGGGATTGGTACGAGGCCTCCCACCTCTGTGCCAGCATCCGGTATCGTCAGTTCAATGCACCCGCCCGCTTCGTCATCCCGTCCCTTCCACTCCTCCTTTTCTGGCCCAACATCCACCTCGCGCCACATGTCACCCTCGGTCTCAACTCCTCCGGCCGCCCCCTTGCCTGGCCAAATCGCCCTACTCTCTCACGTTCACCCACAACCATCAATCCCAACCCCCCCAGCACATCCTCATCTGCAACTCCCTCCGCCCCCTCCCCACAACGCCCTTTCACTTCCTCCCCTCGCAAGCTCTCTACCACCCAACTACACAGGTCTCTCTAATTCGCAAGCCCCCCTCTCCGGTCTTCTTTCTTCCCCTCTCATTGTCTCCATCAGCCACCCTCGACCCCCCCCCGCACTTCAACTCACCGCTCATGCGTGGAACAATCAGACTCGCCAGTCCACACTGGCCCTCCCCTCATCTCAAGCTCTCAATTCACAGCACCACTACTACTCAGCATCACCACACCCTCCTGCTGACCCCCACCTGCAACGCCCACCAGCATCAAATTCTGGCCTTCTACATCAACATTAGACCACCTACAACAACCCACACTTCGTCCCCAACTCTCGGCACCCCTCCACACTGACCCAAACACCGGTTCTCTCCCTGGGACCAGCCCCCTCTCAACTCCCAGGCCCAGTCCCCTCAGCCTCCGCCATTCCTTCTGCCCCTGCCCCTTTTCGTCATCTTCAGATCATCGACCACCCTACCCAAGAGATAGAGATGCGAGACATCAGGCAATCTGTCCGTACACCAATGAAGCAGCGACGTATTAATCACGAGGGCACACGCGAGGTCACCTGTGAGGCCGAGGAAGAAGATTTAGAGTTTGTGGTGCTTTCCGGCACGAGCGATGCCGAATCCACCTTTACTGATCGGTAGCAGTTCAACCGTCCCACAACCAGCTCGCCTTCCACAGCAGCCTTCATCAAGTAGGCTCGCAAGCTCAGTCATAAGGAATCAGATGGTGCTTCTCATCTACATGCTCACACCACAGGGCACGAAATTCATGGCGAAACGCACTGAGAAGGGGATTCTTGCAATCCCGACTATTGAAATAGCAAGCTCCCCCACCACCAAGGACGCTGTCAAAGCGGTAGCCGCCTCTTTTATTGACAACCGCTTTCCGTTTCGCCTAATCCCATGAATTCACATAGGGCGCAAATCTGCAGCGGCGGCCTCGGGTGGTAGTTGGCACTTCCACATTGCCTCCTTAGATGCCAAAATCTCATTAGATGCCGCTGCCTTGCTAGCCACTCAAGGAGTAGTCTGGTTGCCCTCCATTTGGCAAGCTGACAGGCTGACAGTGGAACTGAAGGAGACTTGGCTTACTGAAGATGTTGACGCCACGCTGTTAGCTGACTTCTGCAGTACTTTAGCCATCGACAAGCAGCCTCACTCTCCGGGGTTCCGGAACCTTCTTCTTGCTCCATGGGCAGCATCAGTGGAAGCAGACCTGAATCGCAGACAGCACGCCAGTCGCCAGCCAAACGAAGATGACCAGCAATAGCGGATCCAAGTTATTCCCGCCTCCCGCTCAGAAGATGTTCAGTCTTAGAGTTGCAACATGGAACGTTCGGGGTTTGGGTGACACCTCCGGGCACCATCGAAAGGCCAGACTTAAAACCTGGGCCCATGACAATGCAATACAGGTTCTGATGCTACAAGACGAAGCTAGACGATTCCAAGGTGAGCCAAATCCAAGGTTGGTGGAGGGGCGATCAGTTCTGGTCTCCAGCCGTAGGCACGCGAGGGGAAGTAGCTATTCTCTTCCACTGCAGTCTACAACTGGAGTTCCTAGACTCAGACGTTGATCTATGGGGGCACTGGGCGTGGGTACAGGTACAGCTAGGCGAACAGCAATGAACCTTTATGACAATCTACGCACCATTTGAGCCAGCAGAGCGAATAACTTTTCTTGAAGAGCTCCCGCACATAGTACCCCCCTCGCAGGCTGACGATTTCAACCTGGTGCTGCAGCCAGGCCTGGACTCCCCTCTGGCCACGCCGCTGAAGATGGATGCTCATATGTTGCTGAATTACATGGAACAACACACTTTTATTGATGCATACAGATGCACGCATCCCACAGATCACGGTTATACATGGTTTTCTTCACAAAGGACCGGCGACGCACCACCTCCAAAACGGCGTCTGGATCTGCTGCTTACTAAAGGTGCTGCTTGGGAATCTCTGACAGCGGTAAATGTGATGATTACTCCAGGCTCCGACCACAGACCAGTCTTGGCTGATTTTCTATTGGACGGGCAACTACAACGAGGACCAGGAATCTTCAGACTCAACACCGATCATTTGGACTCTCAAGAGGTCCTGCAGTGGGTGGCAAATCATTGGCGTGACTGGCAGATCACTAAGGACTGGTTTGACTCTGAAGAAGAATGGACAGCAGTGGGTTTCAGAGCCATTACACGGGCTTCGGATGTTTTTTCAAGAATTCAGGCTAAGGGCCAGAGACAGCAGGAGGAAGAGTGTTTGGCAAATGTTAAAGAGGCGGAGGATATGTTGGAATCAGGCACACTCATGGAGCTTTACTGGCTCCACAGGCGTTACAGATGGTTGCAGAAGTGGGAGGATTTTCAGATTGAACAGCAGATCTGCCGGGCCAACAGAGCAAAGGAGAAAGGCATCGCCACAACTGACCGCATGACCAAGGAAACATTCAAGCGTATCTTTCCGCAACAATCTCACTCAATTATTAGGGAGCTTCAGCATCCCTTTTTAGCCGAAGCTGACACGGCTATAGACTCTATGGCAATCGGTGAGTTTGCAAGGCAGTATTTTGAAGATATTTTGACTTTGCGGCGTCCGCCAGAACAGTCACTCCAGCAACTACAAGCCGAAAGCGACCTGTGGCAGAACACAACAGTACAACTCTCCCCTGAGACCAGTGCTTTACTGGATCAGCCCATTACATTGTCGGAGTTGTGGGCGGCAGTTAAAGCTATGGCCAAAGGAAAGAGTCCCGGTTCTGATGGACTACCGGTCGAGTTCTACTTGGCCACTTGGGAGCATGTTGGGCCAATTCTTTTGAGGTTGTTCAATAGAATCTTGGAGGGAGGTTCCCTAACTGAAGACATGAAGTTCGGGGTGATAACGTTGCTGTATAAGAAGGGAGACAAGCACAACGTCCGTAACTGGAGACCCATCAGCTGCTTGAATGCTTCTTACAAAATCTTAGCCAAGGTATTGGTCAGAAGGTTGGCGCCGCATCTTCCGAATCTGGTACATTCAGACCAAGGAGCATTTTTCCAAGGACGTTCCATTTTTGAAAACGTCCTCATGGCCATGGGGGCCCTGGAAATCATTCAGAGGGAGGACAGGCAGGTCATGGTCGCAATGCTCGATCTGGAGAAAGATTATGACCGCGTTAATTGGTCCTTTGTTCTTGCGACGCTTCAGCACGTGAACTTCGGGCCTAACTATCGAAGATGGGTGGCGGAGTTATACACTGATTCCACCGCTGCGGTTATTGTCAATGGCTTTGTTTCACCGAGCTTCACACTAACTCGCTCCCTGCGACAAGGATGCCCCTTGGCCTCGGTAATGTTTGCCATCCACATGAAAGTGTTCCTCACATCTCTAAGAGAGGACTCACGGATCAAAGGACTGAACCTCGGAGACGACGACCATCTATTGACTGGGGCCATCGCAAATGACCTCCTGCTTGTGGTTGAAGCAACTATAGATTCGCTTACAGCAGCGAAGGAAGTGTTGGACACTTACTCACAACTCTTCGAGGCCCAAGTCAACTGAAACAAGTCCGCTTATTTTCTTTCGACTCGTTACACTCTGCAAGGACCTGCATGGGGCATGAAGAGAGTGACAGCACATAACTCCGAACATTATTTGGGCATACAAGTCTCTTTCTCTGACGCCAGACCAGATCAAGACTCCATCTTGGCAACCAAATCCAAAAGTGTGCTTAACCGATGCAGAGCCGCCGTGGGTATCTCTCTCATTGGCAGGGCCATCTTGATTACGACTGCAATATTTTCTCAGATTTGGTATATTGTAGCGGTAATGCTTATCTCCAAGATTACTCTTAGGAGCCTTCGTAAGGATGTTGTCAAGTACCTTTGGAAGCCACGAGCTGAGGACGATCAAGGCTGCATCTCAAAATGTTCTTGGTCCAAGATCACTAAGGCACGAAGGGAGGGAGGACTGGGTATTCTGGACCCAGAAGCGCAGAACCTTGCCCTATTGGGCAAGTGGTTTTGCAAGGTAGCTCAGCAGTCTGACTCTAGGGCCTGGGTCGCGGTACTAGAGTATATCTTACAACAAGAGCTAGGTCTCTCCCGAAAGGCTGACGTTTGGGCTTGCATTTTCATGTCCTCTTTCGTCAGAAGGCAGCTCTCCTCCACTGTGGCGTCGGCAATTTGGTTTGCCTAGAGAGAGCTTCAACCTCTCCAATCGAAGCAGCCCGTCACACGTGAGGAAGTCCTGCGTCAGAATTTGTTTGAAAACCAAGATATTTTGGACAGCAGCAGGTTTTCTTTCCAAGCCACTCGGTCCAGGGGTGCTTTTGGCAGAAAATGGACTGAGAGGGGAGTAGTACGGACTTCGGATATTTGGGACGAAGGCATCCAGAATTGGCGTTCCGAAGAGCAGCTGAGACTGAAGCTCCGCCAGCTACCATATACTTCACAACGAAGGCAGCAACTCATTCAGGCAATCCCACCCTGTTAGTCTCAACTGCTGAATGAAAGGGATCCAATCACGGGGGAATGGTATTCCATGAGTACCCCGGGCCAATTGACCCACCAAGTGGTCCAGATACAACAAGATCTGGGAGATGGCCTTTGGCTGGCCAAGCACTGGTCAAGACAAGACATTCAGGGGAAGCCACCACAGCTCACCACCCCTGTTGACATCTGTATTGACGCTCAACAACCACGACAGCTCATCAGAGTTCTCTCATCATTCCAGGGAGCCGGACAGCCCAGTAACAGCCTACTCATGGATGGAAGATCATTGGAGTCCATGAAGATTGACCCTATTGGTCATAACTGGACTGCGACAGGCGGCAGAAGTATCCACCTTTTCCAATACACTTCGAAGGTCGGAAGGAAGATCATCACCAAAAAGCTAAATCTGGCAGCAGTGGCTGCTTCAAAGCTCAAAAGATTGTTGCAACCACAATCGGTGCTGCAACCTCAAGATTTGTGCAGACAGTGGGACCAGTTGATCACTCTACCATCTCAAAAGTTTGCAGCTCTCACATGGCTCCTCTCTCATGCTTCCATTCCCTGCACCACTTGGCTTTTCGAAAAAGGACTGGACATCCCTACTAAATGCATGAGATGTGGGGGACACGCAGAAGAGACCCTCGAGCACCTTTTCTGGTCATGTCCTCCCTCTCGCAGGATCTGGATCTGGTGGGGCAAACACTGGGCGGCCTTCGTTGGAACTCTCCTCCAGTGGAATGAAGACTGGGCCTTATTGGGCAAAATTCCGACTTCATGGTTCAAACACGTCGGTAGAGGTTACATCGCACAAGGCATCAGGTTGATCATTCTTTGGGTCATTTGGGAAGACAGGAACAACATTCTCTTTAGACAAGAATGGACATGCGACAAGGTAATCATCAGCAAAATCAAGGCTTGGACTAGAACACTGATAAGGGTGGACTGGAGTAGAAAAACTAAAAGAGCTCGTACACCACGTGGCCGGCATTGGTTCCTCGTTACCTGGGCTCGTGACAACAAGCTGGCAGTCGTCACTCAGACCGGGCAGCTGGTCATTTCTCCATGGTTAGACTCCTAGTTCCACCTTTCTATTCTCTTCTGTTCCTGTTCTTCCCCCTTTTGGTTTCGCAATTTCCTCCTCGTTACTCCTGTGGACTTTCTTTTGTTTGATTGTTAAACCAGGACACTCAGTTACTCAGGGCCACAGTAGGCCACCAGCTGTGTAGCTGGGTAATCGTGCAGCTGAGGGGAGGCGGGGGGAGAGTGACAACTTCTTGTTTGGAGCCGGTTTTGGCTCCGTCCAGCTGCTTTAGGATGGTAGTGGTCCATTTGTTTTTGTAAGTACTAGTTTGAGTGATGGATTGTTAGGCTAATGTACTTCCTTTTAGGTCGTTCATATGCATCCCAATGTCCCTGTTTCTTGCCCTTCCCTTGCATCTGTTACCATCTCTTTTATACCATTTCTCATCATTTGGAACCTGAACAGTGCTATCTCAGATTAGTCATGTAGCTCGTTTAACAACCTTCATTTAGACAGGAATACAGGCCATTAACATCTTACCTGAATATGCTTTATATGCTCTGAGTTTTCCCGGTTCCTTTTTTGGTGCCGTAAAAAGCGAAACTGGCTAATGCTGCCAGAAGTGACGATACCGGGTTGAGTTGTGGGGACCCCGGCCTCGTTATTCTTGACAGAATCAAACAAAGACATTTCTTAAAAAAAAAAAAAAAAAAAAAAAAAAAAAAAAAAAAAAAAAAAAAAAAAAAAAAAAAAAAAAAAAAAAAAAAAAAAAAAAAAAAAAAAACTCAAAAAAAAAAAAAGAAGGTGAAATTGAGAGAAGAACATTATAAAAAATTTAAAAAAAAGTATTCCGGGTACGGCATTCTTGCCCCCTATGCGAGGGGGTACGAGCTAGCTATGACAGTCGGCCGATCAGGCACGCCTAAGCTACCCGTCTTCACCCGAGTACAACGCCCGGTAATTATCGTTGCATCTGGACCGAAAGTTGTGCCAAATACAACTATAATGACCGGGCGTTCTATTCGGGTGAAGACGGTAGCCGGGCAGGGGGGTACTCGCCCGGGAACACCAAGCGGGTCAAAAAGAGGCAAGGATTCCCCCCTCCCCCCAAGAAACTGACTTCGGGCCACGATTGGGCTTGGCCTGAGCAGTCAGAATCCAGCCTCAGGGCGAGATCCCACGGGCAAAGAGTATTGTAGGAAGTGTCCGAATGTGGATGTGTTTGTGGAGAGGTGCGAAAATTTGCTACTGACCTACTTTTCTGCATCTCTGTGTGGAACACGTCCAGATTCCGACAGTTAATTTCAATCCTCTTCGTCAGTGGGATCTAGCCCTTACCATCTGTTTTGGTGATGGGTCACCCAATAATTTTTGCGGACTATAAACACTCGGACCTGGAGGCGCCGCACTGCGTGCCAAGCATTTTCAGACCACGCCTTTTTTTTTTTTTTTTTTTTTTTTTGACCAAGTCTTTCTCAGCAGCCAGGGCCCAGTGGTGCACTTCTTTTCTTTTAGGAGAAGTTATAAATATAAATATATATCTAAATATAAATGCCCCGGCAATAAAACCTGTGTATTCATTTCCCCCAAAAGGTCTGTGACCGGTTTTTCTTATTTAAAAAGATGTAAATATTAATTTTGGAAAAATGTGTCTTGCGCACCTGTCTTTCCCATTATTTTGCATCGTGCCTCTCTGGCGGCCGATTTACCCTTTCGCGCCCCTCTGACCACCAGTCAAATTTTTTATAAAACCCTCATGTCATTTGGGCCTCATGTGTTTTCAAAGTGCCCTTGCCGGTACCCGCACCAAATTTGCAGTATGCCCCTACTGGATAGCCGTTGAAAAAACTCTTGATACGCCCCTACACATACCATTGATCTTTTGAACAGTAAGTCTTCAACCTCGCCATTGACCTCATCATACTTCCAAAGATAGGATGAGCAAAATCAAATGAATCTACCGCTAGAACATGGAAATATACACTGCCACACTTGTTTGTGCATGTGTGTGCGTCTGTGTGTGTGAGAGAGAGAGAGAAGACTGACCTCATGCTACTTCCATGGATAGGATGAGCAACATCAAATGAAACTACCCCTAGAACATGAAAATATACACTGCCACGCTTGTTTGTGCATGTGTGTGTGTGTGTGTGTGTGTGTGTGTGTGTGTG
>BFEA01000144.1:905722-919136 GCA_003427395.1 Chara braunii | reverse complement strand
TGTGTGTGTGTGTGTGTGTGAGAGAGAGAGAGAGAGAGAGAGAGAGAGAGAGAGAAGACGTATGTCACACACACGCGCACACACACACACACACGCAAACAGGTGTGGCAGTGTATATTTCCATGTTCTAGCAGTAGGTTCATTCTATTTTGCTCATCCTATCCATGGAAGTAGCATGAGGTCCGCCGCGAGGTTGGAGACTTACCTGTTCAAAAGATCGATGGTACCGGTAGGGGCATATCAGAAAATTTCCCAACGGCTATCAGGTAGGGGCATGCTGCAAATTTGGTGTGGGTACCAATAGGGCCAGTTCGAAAACATATGAGGCCCAAAGGACACCAGGGTTTTATGGAAAATTTGACTGGTGGTTAGAGGGGCGCGACAAGGTAAATCGGCCATCAGAGGGGTGTGGCGCAAACTAATGGAAAATACAGGGGTGCAAGACAAATTTTCCCTTAAAAGAAATACGCAATTGCGGGGACCTCCAGAAGTTCCTGCAATATACGTAACTCCGCGGCTGTCCAAGCCTCTGAAATTTACATGCCCATTTGCGTGAAAAGGCAAAATACGAACCCCTTTTGACCCCAAAAAATCACCTACAATTTACAATTTTATGAAAATTCGTGCTAGTGTGACTATGCCCTGAGTCACCAGGGGTGTGGTCCCACTAGCAAAGAGAATTGGACTGAACGCCTGAATCTGAACCGTCCATTCCGCCGGTCCACCACTTCATTGGTGGTAGGTGCACCAAGGAACCTCCATTTATTTATTTATTTATTTTTATTATTATTAATTTTTTTTTAACTAATAAAAAGGAACCTCCATTTCGAAACCGCGAGTCGTGTAGACTGTCTTTCTCCTGGGCGAGGTCCCACTAGCGACATGGATTGGATTGAACGCCTAAATCTAGATGTGTTCCTGGAAAAGTGCAAAAATTTGAGATTGAATAGCCTTTTCTGCATCTCTGCTTAAAGCACGTCCAGATTCAGGAGCTAAATCCAATCCTCTTTGCTAATGGGAGCATGGTCCTGGGCATGGCGCGCTCCTGGCCCGCAAAACCTTCCTTGAAATTCTTCCAATTCTTATTTTTATTTTTTTTTACTTAACGAGGTGATAACAGCATCCCCGGTAAGTAGGCCCCTGCGTCGAAGGCTCCATCTATTAGTGGGTAGATGCACCTGCTGGAAATAGGGTCCAGCGTCCCTGTACAAGATATGATGTGTATGAGCTGGAAATCGGGTCCAGCGTCCCTATTCAGCGATGTGAGGAAATATCATTGTGATGTGTTTAAGCTGGAATTCGGGACCAGCCTCCCTGTCATGTGTTCGCACCTACATCTCAGAAGACAGCCGGGGCATTGATTACTACCCTGTGTAAGGGAAGGATTGACCTCCAACTGTAATATACTCTAATTACCTTGTAGGGTGACATGGCACATTTTCGTACCTCCAAGTATAGTATGTTGCACACGTGTAAAAAATTCACGCGAAAATGTAAAAAAGGTAACCATATATGTAGAATCGGGGGAATCGGGGGAATCGGGGGAATCGGAAATTACTTCAGGAGACAGCCATCCTAACGACCCCTCAACACTAACCCAACCCGCCCACTGAGACAACCCATGCCCCGTCAGCTGTAATCAATAGGGGGCAATCAACCAACCCCTTGGGGGGGCAATCAACCAACCCCTTGGGGGGGCAATCAATCCCCCAATCCCCTTGCGAGGCCAAACATCGGAGCATGGGCGAAAGCAATGCCATACCGACCTCACGGGGAGAAAAAATGAATCTCGCCCAAACCTCCGCAGATTCCAACCGAGCTGCCTCCAGGCTGACGAAGATCGACCGTTGCAGCCATAACAGACGACTCTGACCTTAGTGTTGGTGTCTACGATCACCATCGCCAGCCTGTCTGCCTCCCCACCCTCCGCACTCGAGATACTGTCGTCATTGTTTTTGTTGTTGTTGTTGTTGATTATACTGTCTACCTCCTCACCCTCCGCCGTGAAGTCTTTGTCGTTATTGTTGTTGATGTTGTCATCGTTGTCGTCGTTGTTGTTGTTGTTGTTGTTGTTGTTGTTGTTGTCCTCGATTGTAGTGATTGTTGTAATCGCTAGGGTTGTCCGATCTGCCTCCTCAATCGCTACGTGCGAACCACTGGCCGGCATGAGCGTTGTCGAGCGCATCGGTCCAGCACCGCACAGCGCAGCGCGGGACCCTCCCGGCCGAGTCACGCAGGAGTTGGTTTAGATCTTTCGTCGCAAAATCTCCATGGAACTTCTGCAAGCCGCTCTGGCCGAGTGCGCCAACAATACCTCCAGCGAGCCCCTACGACAGGATAGGGCCTACGCGAGGCACGACTTACATCCACCTTACATAAGCTGCCACCTCCCTTCGGTAAGCGTATCCCCGCCGAGCTACCAGTCCACAGTGCGAAAGCTGATCAGTTGCAATCGCAGAGGTGGACCAGCCGAAGGCGTTTCTCGTTCGCTGTAGCATAGGGGGTACGCGCGGTAGTACGCCTCCATCGGACCCGCGCGCGAACCGACATCTTGGGGGGGCAAAGGTCCCAAGCGCGACTCGTCGTCGGTCGACTAGGACGCATCTCACACACCACTCTAACAAACACAAAAATAAAACACACACACACACATACACACCAAACAACGCGGCAACACTCCTAGTCCCTTCAGTAGTCATCCCATAACTTTTCGATGCTGAAATCGGATAGGCGTCGCGCGAGCGACTTAGTATAAAACCGCGCGGACGCAGTATCCATACTCATGCGGTCCTCGTTGATCTCGAGGGTCGCGTTCGACACTCAAGTGTCGGCTGACAAGCACCTTGAGGGCTAATCTCCCGATGCTGGACAACCGCCAATCACGGTTGAAGATCACACACCCTCTTCTGTACTCTGTGCAGAGTGGGTGGTACACAGGTCCATACCTGTGGTGGCAGTCTCCTCTTACTGCCCTGGAGATGAGCCTCACTCCAGGCCTGGGCAGAAGTCAAGGGGTTTGACTTTGACGGCTGCCACGGACTACAACTTCGAACTATAAAAATTAACAAGCAAAATCATCCAATAAATCAAATCTGATATCAAGATAACAACAAAAGAAGGGGAAACATAGACCCATCAGATATGCAGATCGTGCGACACATGGTTGTCATTCTCACTGTCTTCAAAGTATGGTCCATATACCAAGCTCCAAAATCCTAACCTGCATAAAACACAGACACACACAATAGCCACATTGCCTGTAACTCACACCAGGCCTCACACACGCGAGCCACAGTCACAGTCAAAATCTCTATAAATCTCACAAGTTCTTTATAATGGTCATTTAAAAAAAGTCATATTAAAACCCTCAAAGAAATATATCAAATTATAGGGCTAAGGCAATCAAGCTGAGGTACAAGTGTAAGCAAAGTTGTGTCGTGAGTCGATAAGTCGGCGATCAACCAACTGGTCGGTTATCAATGATAACAGAAGATGATTCTTGTAGGATGAAGCTGAAATTAGCCCAAATCCTGAGTCAAACGATCAAAAGGACCTGTAACACAAGACAGGTCAACGCCCCCCGCTACCTCTAAACCAGCGCCCAAGGAAAGGTAGACTCATGACATAATCTCCCCTATCCCGGATGGATTGCCAAAGTCGTCACCTGTCAAAATATACTCTAACTCCTTTAATCTAAGAAAATTTCGACAGCGCTTCCCGTAAGAAAAGTGCCTTTCCAGAATTTGTATCAGCCTAAATATGAAAACAAAAATAATCTTCAACCCTTCAAAGTCAATTTTTGTCTAACTCCCTGAATTAGCAAAAATTTGGGCAACACTCCTTTCAGAAAATAGGACTTCTCGGATTTTTACTAAGTCAGATATGAACTCAACCATAAAATTTGAGTTCAACTAAGACAATATTTAACTAACTGCTTAACTTTGTAGAAATTTCGGCAGCGCTTCCCGTAGAGAAAGTGCTATTGCAAGGTTTATACCAAGCTAAGTTCATAATATAAAGTGACTTTGACTTTTCAAGGTCTAATTTTGTCTAACTTCCTAAATTAGCAAAAATTTGGGCAGCACTCCCTTTAGAAAAGGAAGTGTTCCAAATTTTTACTAAGCCAAAAGGTCAGAAAAGTTGGACCCTAAAAAATTTTGGTAGCACTTCTCGTAGAGAAAGTGACTTACTAAGATTTATACAAGACCAAGTATAAATAAAAAATCCCTGAAAATGCAGAAATTGACCTAAGTAAAAAAAACTTAGCTCAGAAAATGCAGGAATTGAAGTTAAACTCCTATGGCTCTAGCACATGGCGAGCATCTAAAGCAACTACCTATCAAACTGAAACTCAAACTAAGTAGTAGCATCACTCAGTCACATGCAGGTCAAACCACAAAGGTAAGTACTCTCACCAACCCAAGCTCATCTTGGCAAACAATAGTTCACGATCTTTCAGTAATTTAACCCCTTATACCCAGCATACATAAGGCATAAAGTCAGGTCACTCAAACTTATGGAATGTGCCTAACTTAGCCAAAGAGTATACACGAAACAGAGGGCACAACTACTTCTCTCTTCTTTGGGCATATGACTAGACCATTCTAGTCGCCCTGAACTTGTTTAAGATATCGAAGTTATATATACCTGTCTTCCTTTTGTTTTCTAAGGCTGCATATGACTGAACTAACTCAAATTCAGTCTGCCCTCAGCTTACCATTAATTTTTTTTTTTAATTATACTCTCTTCAAGTTGTGATAGGCTATAGTCAGACCACCTGAACTTATAGAACAGTCTCAAAAGCTCGTTCTTAAAAATAATAATAATTAAGTACAGCCAAGTTATAACCTTTGGGTTCCAGCATGTGCGGGCTTTGAGTCAGACCACCTGAACTTACAGAACAGTCTGGCTCTCGGCCTGTTTTGTTCCTCTCTGATCCAAAATGTGTGTGACATAGGGCTAGATCACCTGAACTTACAGAACAATCTGCCCTCTGTCAGGTTCATTTTCTCAGAATAGAGCCAGGAATAGGCTTAGCCACCTAAACTTATAGAACAACTTAGACCTCCTCGTTCAGAACCAAATAAACAGAGAAAAACCCAAAATAAACAAGGCGGCCAAGGCACCTGAACTTACAAAATGCACTTGGTCCCTGAAAAGTCAACCATAATCAAACCTCGCAAGTCAGAGCAGTCTGGCCACCTAAATTTATATAACAGCCTGACCCTCCATGCAAAACCACAGCACTGGGTCTCCCCAAACTTATGGGGACTTTCCAACTTCAAAAGCAATCAGACCCCCTAAACTTATAGAAGGGTCTGACACTTCAATCAAAACCAAAATAAACAAAGTACTGGGTCTCCCCAACCTTATGGGGACCTCTCAGCCTTAATGACCCAGTCAAGCCTCAAGCAAATCAACCCTTCATCCTGCCTTTCCCAGATGCAGTTCTTTTCACGGTCTGCTTTCACACAACCAACAAGACTGAAACTGAAATTACACAAACGTCCTTTTACTTAATCTGGTTTAAGTCCTGAAAGTCAGGCAAAAGTCAAAGTAGGGATGCATGCCACATACTCAGTCCAAACACAATAGGCGGTTCAGTTAGGGGCCATAATCTGGTTTAATAGAGGGAAGGCAACAATCACCTTTCAATTCCCTGCCTCTAGAGCCTCGCCTAGGCTCCGGCAGAGCTCCTGCAATCGGTGGGGCGAACCTCCCACAGAGGCCTTGGCGCGGATTACGGGTTGCGATCCCGCCTGCCGCCTTCCTCTCAAAACCAATAGACTAGACTTAGAGGAAGAAGGGCAGAATGAGGGGTTTCAGATGCTCAAGATGCAAGAGGGGGACAATTCAACTCTCAGGAGAGGGCCTTGTTGCCTTGATTCGCCTGGGAGCCCCGCAATGATGGCCCACGACTACAACACTTGGTCAAACCGAAATCAAACCGCCGACAGCTAGTTCGCAACAATAACCCATTTCAGAAGCCTGATCATCCCACCAGGCCCATGGCCACTCCTCCTAGCCGCGGCCGCAGCCTCTCCTGCAGTCTAACCACTATGTCTCGCACTAAACCTCCACCCTCCAAAGTGTTGCATCAATCATATGGCCTCCAAACAATCGCAGTCAACGCAGCGCAGCAGCCCGCAGCAGGCTCAGCGACCGCTATAGCAGACAACGCAGTTTGAAAATGAACAGCGCGATACACAACCAGCGCAGCAGCGAATCAGCACGTTCCGAAACAGCCTACAGCCTCAGTACTAGCAGGCTCCCGCAGTCGCCCAACACTTATTACTGCAGCATAGCGGTCAAAGTGGCCTGTAATGCAGAGCTCATGGCGAAGGAATAGCACAGGATACCGCAATTCTCAATCTGTGGTCAACAGCAACATTCCTTCTCGAGCTTAGTCACTCCTCTAAGTCCCGGCAACTTACCTTAGAACGGTCACCGCTACACACTACACCGTAACACAGGTAACTTCACAAACTCCCTATGAGAATATCGTGCGCGCGCAGCCGCAAGGTGCCGCCACAACCTATGGTGCTAGCCTCAACACACCACCAATTGTGCTCAGAAATGCAGAGTAACTAGCACCCCTTATAACCTGTTGAGACAGCTTAGCATAAGGGGGAGGGACGAAAGATGGGGACTCAACAGCAGTATAGGCCAATCACTTCTTAAGGTAGAAGATTCAGTAATTGAATACTTGTAACAATGGACACACCATGCATAGAAGTTGATCCCAATGACCGAGAAGGCTTATGAGTATGAGAGGCGAGCTCGCGGCGACCGATAGCAAGACCCCCAAGATGTTGCCAACACAGCGTGCAAAAGGTCCGCACTGGTCTCGGGGATCCCGACAGCCAGTGACAGCTCCGGCGAGCTCACTCCCTCACGTAGCTCGGCTTTCAAATCGCCAGCCAGCCTGGTAAGTATTATCCTCCCCTCCCTTGTCTTCTGCTGCATGCACCTGGTCGTACACGGGCAGGTGTAGTCGCATGTAAGTGTCCAACTTTACGGCTGACCCCCTCACAGCCCCCTTCCGACTAGACTGAGCATCGCCCCGCCCAACAGGTAGGTCGCAGTCCCCTTCGTGGATGGACTACCGCTACTCCCATCGATAAATCAAGCAAAATTCGAATGAATGTTCCGCTAGAACATGGAAATATACACTGCTCTCCTACCACGTGCACAGGGAGATTGGGGGAGGCTACTTACACTGGCAGGAAAAGCAAAATCGAACGAATCTACCGCTATAACAGGGAAAAATACCCTGCTGCCCAGCCTTGCACACAGAAAGACAGTGCAGTTATGTCCGGCGGTACGAGGAGCAAGGTCGGATGAATCTCCTGCTAGAGCGCCTAGATGTACACTGTTTTCGTCGCCTCGTTCCTATCAGGTAAGCCCCCCCGTTTTAAAGCCCCCCCGTTTTTCCCGTCAGCACAACAGCTGCAGGGCGTGAAGATGTCGACCCCGTAAGCCAAAGCCAACGCCAGGTACGTACTCTTGCGTCATTGCCCTCGCTGTGCACAGGCTCGACCCCTGCCTTTTCCACTGCTGCATTCACTCGGACTTAATGAGAGTGAACCTTCTCTCTCTCTCTCTCTCTCTCTCTCTCTCTCTCTCTCTCTCTCTCTCTCGTACMCCCCCCCCCCCCCACACACACAGAGTGTTCCGCTCCGGCTCGTTCGCCTTCCTTGACCCCAGCAGGTACGAGGGTCGGCGGGCTAACGGATCTCGCAGATTTCGAGGAGGGAGGCGGCTTTCCGTGACGAGGATAACAGCACGTCACGATCTCGGGCAGCAGCAATGCGATCCTAGGCAACAGTACTTCGATCCATGGCAGCAACTATGGACGGATCTGCTGCTAGAAGGTGGCCTGATGCGCTGTCAGGGTCGCTCCTTCATTCACCGAAGTACAATTCGAGAATGAATCTCCGCCTAGAACCCAGGAAGATTCATTGCACTGCGCAACATCCCACATCTGTAGTGCAAAAAAGAACCAATAACTCCGAAATCCGGCTTCACTATTCGATTTGCAATGGTCGAAAACCCCCTCCTACCATCTTTCCGTGCTCGCTTTCGCTCGGAAATGAGCGAGATACTCGTTTACCACTTTCCCCGCTAATCATCACCTTCATACCGCGCAGCTCTTAGTGCTTGTTTCTCCGATTTCGCTGGCCAGATGCAGAATCCGCCACGGCCATCAGGTTCACTATCCTCCCAAACCCCGTACTTCACATTCTCAGTCCCCTCGATCTTCACCTCCTCGACACTCCCACGCTGCAGTTTTTCAAGTAAGCTGTTTTTCTACTAACTTTCTATTAAATCTACCTTCAAAATCGGGGTCGCCAGGCCTGAAAACCCCTGATTTGAATCCTCCCTCGCCCGTTTTCATAAAAAAACGGGCGAGATCAGCAATCTCACCTTCCCTTCTCCTTCATTTCTCACCATCTCTCCGCGCACGCTTTCCTTCACTAACTCCTATATCACTATCCTATCATCCAAACTGACTATACCAATCAGTTCGCCATGGCAAAAAATACTAGAAACGAGCCTTTATTCGCCCGTTTCCGTTAAGAAATGGACGCAAAATCATCCTTTCTGTCGCCATGGCTGCCCCCATCCGTCGTTGCGTCCTTCTCCCTCGCCCTGAATGCACCCTGCATCAGACCCCGTCCAGGTTCATCCGTGCTTTTCTGCTCTCTGCCCAGCCTTTTTCCCCTCTCCGCCCAATACCACTGTGCGCTAATCCGGATGCTGCAAAGGTGCGCCCACCGGTATAGACAGGAGGACGCTGGTTACTGAAGTCGAAATCCACTAAAGAGTGAGTAACAACTCACTTGTTGAAATCAATGAGCCCCGAAATGGGTGGTGCTGCAGCGCCTGCCCAACCTATGCCCAGTCATCAGGGCAACTCCAACTTCCGTGACGAGCAGGAGGACGCAGGGTTGGCTGCATAGCCTGCAACGTGAGCCTCGCGAAGCAGGTCCCAGTGCGGATCTTCAGCAGTAGCTGCAAATAATCAATTGGGGCCATTGAGGGCCACAACGGAGAAGGGTTTCGTGAGAACAGCTACCGGGCAATTCGGGTTGCACGGCCAATACCGCTGCAGCTTCCCACTGGTGCCCCTTGCTCAGTCCCGACCTCTCGGAATAAGAAAAATAATGCAAATAAAAATAAAGAAAAAAAATAAGAATAAAAATAAAAATAAAATTAGCGGCATTTCAACATGTGCCGCAAGCTCCCACTTACCCACCTTCAGTGGAGTTCGATCTCATGTCTGCGTTTCAACAGTTTGTGGGTGTACCAACTGAGCTGGGTTCACACCTGCTGGTCCCACAGGACGCCCGTTGATGGAAAAGCAAAGCCAAGGGCACCGGCCGGCCCTGTGACGAACCACTTTCTGTAACGCACGATTTTTTGCGCGGTTGCAACGAGGGGTCCTAAGCTGGGAAGATTGGGCCAATTACGGGAAAACGGGATCGGTGGAAAAATTGCATCAGTACCCTTGCTTTTTCGTCTTTCTCGTCGCTTCTTGTCGAATGACTGGGTTCGGAGCTGGGTGTGTCCTGGGACGGCCGGTTGAGTGATTGGTCGGATGAATGTCTGGCGCGCCACCACACGCGCGATTGATAAATGTTGACGTCGTTTCTTTCGTTTCGGTTTCGATCTTTTCGGCGCGGACATCGCGCGAGAAATTGCTTCGTTCTTTTGAATTTTTCCTTTAAGTCTTTTTCGAATTTTGTCGAGCCCCCCCTCCCGATGGCTCTCGGAATTTTTGACTTCCCTTCTGGAATTTATGCTTTTTGCTTTTTCGCATTAGATAGGAATTTAGGAATTCAGTAATTATGACTTTTTCTGCCGCGCGGCGCCTTTTGTCTACGCGCTTCTTTATGCGGCCGCAACGGTACTCTGATTAGTGGGCGCCCTTAATCGTGTGTGTAACTGTAATTTTGGGCGGGCGCCATTGTAACTGTATCTTTCTTCTTGCACTTCGTCTCTCCCGCCCTCCCTCTCTTCCTTTTGCTGAAATTTTCGTAGGCCGCGGCTTGCATGCTCGGATCGATGCGTGGAGAAGGGTTACGTCCCCCACGCCGCGGCCCGACCATGCAGAACGCAGGCGCTCCCTCTCTAATCTTCACTCTAAGTCTTGGTAATTCCGTGTTCTTCGCGCATGCATGCACGCTATAAATTTCGGCTGCGCGATGAGTCAGCTTTCTTAACCCGTTGTTGGAAGCGCGGGGTTGCGCGATCAGGTAGGGTCGGCACACGAGCGAAGTAAGAGGTGAGTAGAGTAGGAGTTGGGCGACCCGACGGGCTGATGCCGAACGCGCGGGATTGACGTGGGCCACGATGGACTGTGGGCACGGGCGAATCCGACGGGTGCGGGAGGACTAAGCGGGGTGACAACTTCGTGGGTTGGTGCTTGACGACGGACTGTCCGCATCGGAGGAGAAAGAGAGAGAAGGAGAGAGTTGAGGTCGATGGACGCGGATTTGTTGTTTCCTTGTCTCTTCCCCCTCTTCATCTGTGTACATACATTTTGATTGCGGCTCCGGGCGGTTTTGCCTGTTCTTGCTTTCGTTTCGGCTTTCTGGAATCCTGGCTTGGGTTTTTGCTCACACTTGTCCTTGCGATGTCCGTCCTGATTGCATTATGTGTATGATTGTCGAATATGTTGATGTATGGATTTTATGCCTATGTAGAGGGGATAAGAATCTCGCCCCGATAACGATTTTGTTCTCGTTTTTGCTTATCTCACGATGAAGTTGTGCTATGGTTGCATCTTGCATAATCGAAACTTACGAAGCGATTAGACGATCCGAAGTCGGGCCCTGCGAACACCGCGCGAGAACACGTGTAAACGTGATCTGAGTCGCGCCCTTACACACGTTCCCGTGCGGCGATTCGCTCACCCAAAAAGACTCGCGGTGGAACCGTCATCCCGTACGAGCACACTGCACGTGCTCATGCGCGGTAACGATATCTCGACCTGAGCTATCCCATCGACGATGGTACCATGACGCGATCTTGGAGCTTAGATTCATCCTACGACCCGGACTGTTTCACCCCTTTGATAGACGATCTCATAAGAACACTATACCCCTGTCACACGGAGAATCGACTATGTCCGCGGGAGTTCCACTGCGCCACCTCTAGCGACCCTCGGTGCTATGATTTCCCTTCCCCCGACCACACCTACTACTTCACCCACCCGGGATTTGTTGTCATCACCACCAGTTTCCCTCCTTTCCGCCTTCTTCTCCCGTATCATCAACTCAGTGTCGTTCCGTGGCCGTCCATAGCCCCCTATTGGCCCAATACGTTTTGTGTGAATTGCCGACGTAGCGGCGAACAGAGAACTCCGGAATTCCGAAGGCCCAACCCAGGTACGCGGCGGCCTGCGCCACGTGGCGGCCCCCGACGGCCTACCTTTTCGGGACCGCCTCCACCGCGGAGGGATTTCCCCGTAAACCGTCGCCCACAGTGCCTCGGCCCCATCGGACCTTGAGTCCCTTGCGCACGTGCCCCTTATTCGCCTAATTGCATTCATACCCTTAAGACTCCCCTACTTTCCCAAAAATCCTTGGCACACCCCTTTTCGCACTTCCAGGCCCATACGCCACTCCGATCAGGAAGTCGCGCTGGGCGTGAGGTGGGCGTCACAGCCCTAGGTAAATCAGAATTGTAGTGCCCGTTTTCTTTCAGCGTAGCTTGAACTCAGGTCTGTAGTTCACCAGTTCGTAGGTGTACAAACTGAGCAGGCCCGTCGGCAGCAGTTCCCACAGGCCTATTTTCCACAGTCCGCGGGTGTGCCAGTCTGAGCTAGGCCCTCAGGTGCTGGTCCCACAGGCCTGCTCACACCCAACCCTCCCACTCTTCGCAGCAGGCTGGGGTTAACGGGCGGTGTATCCCCTGGCCACTGTTGCCCAAGCCTGTTCCGCCACCCCGCAGGTCCCACAAGCACCTCTTGCCGCGGGCACCACCAACAGAAGCAAGCGAAACCCAAGAGGCCAAGGATGATAGCCTTCACAGCCCAGAACCTACACACAGCGGAACCACCTCGCCCCACGACCCGTCCCGTCATACAGCCTACCGGGGCCACAGCATGGGGGAAGGCTGCCTTCTGGCATAGCCCATCGGACCCCTGTTGGAGCCTAATGCACAGCCCGCTTGCTGGTCTCACCGGGTTTGCCCACGCTCAAACCTCTCGCAGTGGAAAGCCGGTGGCGGACCATATATCCACAACTGGCCCTATGCAGCCTCTTTCCGCCTCGCGGGCTGATTCCCCACAGGCTCGTACGCACGTTGAATTCCCTGGCCCGCGCTTCAAACTAGTTAACGTAAGTAATTCTTACCCGCACCCATAAGCCAACCGAAAGGAGGCACACACTCAACGTCCTCGACCGCCGTGGCAACCATTAAGTCCGGCATTACGTCCAGATTACGAGAAGTGCCAAAGGCTACAAAAATTAATACAATATAATCTAATCTAAATATATATAGATAGATAGATAGATAGATAGATAGATAGATAGATAAACATCGCGCGTCGCGCTGGCCCGTGACGCCACGCACGCTGAGGTAGCGCATAGTTGCGCCTTGCTGTCAATACCCCGTGCGCGCTGCTCACCCGAGCGAGGACCTATACTTCCTCTCGCGCGCACGCCGTCGAGAGGCCGCACTTGCGTGATTTGCAGAAAATACGCCAAATACCCTTGTAAGGGTGTTTGGTACGGCAGCGTTCTCCCTACAATCCGTCCAGTGAGCAACCCCCATCCCACTCATCCAACCCGGAGGACCAAGCCTCCATTAATTCATACACATCCCGACCCTTGCGAGAAAGGGCTTTGCACGTGCTTTTCTCAGAGTGTCGATTAACGGAAAAAAAAAAAAGGGGAATCGCAGACATACCCGGCGCCAAGTCCCACTTCCGCTGATCTTTCATTCTTGGCCGTCGATCTTCCAAATCTATGGTCGGAAATTGAGATTTCGGGTAAGTGGGACTTGGCCTCCGGTCTTCAATGATTTCCGGCGCCTTCGCAATAAAGATAGTCGGAGAAATGGGTATTGTAACTATCTAGGCTACCAGAGTGGCCCGGGGTCACTTGCCCGGCCGGGCCAAAAAAATGAAAATAAAAAAAATATTTTTAATTTTTAATTTTTATTTTAATTTTGGTGAAGAATGTCGATGTGACCCTAAGGCAAAAGTTGTTCAGTTTGGCACCCAAGAGCCTAGCTCAGTGGGTACACCCATGAACTATTGAAATACAGACCTGTGTTCGAATCCTTGACGAGTAAAACCGACTACAAATGAATTGCTTGGGGCCGGTCAGCTCAATGATAATATCTCAAGGCCGTCGCCCTATATAAGAAAAAAAAAAGCAAAAAAAGAAAAAAAGAAAAAAAA
>BFEA01000144.1:885717-905647 GCA_003427395.1 Chara braunii | reverse complement strand
TTTTTTTTTTTTTTTTTTGCTGGGACGTCCTTGCACGCGCTGGCCACCCGGGACCCGGGCGGCCCGGCTGGTAGCCTAGGTAACTATTGTTTCGTTGAAAAAGGGTATATTTCTGCAATTGCATGAAAGTAACTAACGGGATATTGGTGCAAATTGAATGAGAAAGGTTTTTCTGCCATGAAAGCTTTTTTTTTTTTTTTTTTCCTTAATTTGTGAACGTATACTTTTTTTCCTGGAAACATAAAAAGAACCGGGTATTTCGTCCACTCCCTTCCTTCCCCCCCTTCCCCTTCCCCCCTCTCCCCTTCCCCCCCCGAAAAAGAGAGACGCCGAGGCTGAAGAAGGGTGTTTTCGATGACTACCGCCTTCCGTCGAACACAACGCACCCTCATGTTGGCGGTATCTGGCCGGAAATATAGCTTGTATACATTCATTTATAGGGTGCGTTATGTTCGGAGGAAGACGGTAGTTTTGAGTTTGAGAAGCTGACCCCGTCCTTCCCTTTAGGATGGGAAGTGTCGGAGAGAGGAAGAGGGGGGGGGGGGGGGGGGGGGGGGGGGGGGGGGGGGGGAGGGGGAGGATAGGGAAGAGGGGGGATGATATGGAGCAGCACAACAGAGGCTGATGAGCGTCGACAGTGGGCACTACTAGATTTTCTAGCGAGCTCTACTAGAATACTAGAATCATTCTGGATTTTGGGGACTATCCTGTCTTGGCACTTGGGATTTCCTTCGTGAAACTTAGACTTCCTTGTTGACGCATCTGGATAATCAATGGCTGTTATTTATTTCAGAATCTGGGCACAACAAAGTCACTAGAACAAAAGACATTGACTCGTTGAGTACTCTCGAGGCCCGATAGCCCCGATTTGTCTATTTTGTATCTGTCCATTTGGTCATCTTGTAGCTACCATCTGGTGCTTTATTTTATTTTATATTTATTTTTTTCCTTTTTTTTTCCCTTCACTTGTTTTGTTCGGATTTATCGTGACGGTCTCTGTAGACAAATGAGGTCATCATCATCCACGTCGTTTGAAATTCGGGGTGCAATTTTCCATCATGATCAGATTCTATCATCTTCCAATTCCATCATCTTTCTTGTAAATTACCATCTTGATCTCCTACTGTCTTCCCCCGAACACAACGCACCCTCATTATGTACGTATATTAGCTGTCTTTACGGTCAGATGCATTTTTCCATCTATCATTTTCCCATTTGCTCATCTTGTAAATTACCATCTTGATCTCCTAGTACAGTGGTTTTGTCCGCTCTTGTCGTCGGTGTAGATAAATCAGGTTGGATTCAGGCTTGTATCGTCTACATATATAAATATAAATAATAACTACACCAGGTCCTATATTATACATAAATAAGAAGATAAGAAATGAATTGACATCTTTCTTGTTTCCTTTTGTTTTCGTTTTCGCTTTTGCGCTCTGATATCTTTGTGACGATATATATAGTCGGGTTTACCTCTTTCTTTGCCTTTTGGCTGCGTGCAAGTGGGTCCTTGTGATACACAGGGATGGCTGGGGGCTGCCAGCGCTCAACCTGTCATCCACATGGCTGGCCTTGTACGTAAGAGGTGATGAACAAGTGGGGCTTTCCTTCCTTCCTTCCTTCTTTTCCTTTTCTTGTTTTGTTTTTTTCCGCCTTTGCGCTCCGATTCACAGTGTTACAAAATATATCGCAAAACAGAGCTGCCTACGGTAAACCGTAGGCAGAGAGTGAGAGGGAGAAGAGGACAACAAACGAGGGAGGGGCTGTGACAAACTGTTGTGCATATACTCCGACGAAACATTCTCTGTCACAGCCCCTCCCTCGTTTGTTGTCCTCTTCTCCCTCCATCTCTGCCTAAGGTTTACTGGGCATCTATATATTACCAAAAAAATCGAAAATTCCTTTAGAGAAACGAGATCTCGAGACATCCAAAACGAATAAATCCGAAAAAAAAAAAAAAAAAAAAGAAGAAGAAGAATAAACGGACTGCAATGATCTGCTACCGTCTTCACTGCAATGATCTGCTACCGTCTTCACCCGAATAGAACGACCGGTCATTATAGCTGTATTTGGGGCAACTTCCAGTCCAGATACGGCGATAATTACCGGGCGTTCTATTCGGGTGAAGACGGTAGTTGCCACAGACTGAGCCTTAGGACCAAGTAGGATGGTGCCTTGTCTCTACACGAAATTACTTTGAGCTTCAAGGGATTTGGGAAGGTGAGGATAGACCGGTGAAAGGAAGGGACGCTGGACACGTTTTCCAGCAACAGCCCAGCAACAGCCCATTTAGGGTTATTGGTCATATCCTCCGGGTTGATTGTGAGGAATTCCCAGCCTCCTGTCATTTGTAATAAAAGCTAATGATTCTTCCAAAAAAAAAAAAAAAAAAATCCTGGATCTATGTGGCGTGTGGAACCTGAAAAAGAGATCGTTGCGAAAAAGCGTGGCCGATTTGGCCAAAGCACCCACGAGAAAGAGTAATCTTGAAGGCCTGGACCCTAAGCGGACAGAATCTTAAAAAAAAAAAAAAAAAAATCCTGGATCTATGTGGCGTGTGGAACCTGAAAAAGAGATCGTTGCGAAAAAGCGTGGCCGATTTGGCCAAAGCACCCACGAGAAAGAGTAATCTTGAAGGCCTGGACCCTAAGCGGACAGAATCTTGGCGGCCTCCTTTCTTCTTCTTCTTTTTTTCTTTTTTTCTTTTTTTTGGTTTGTTTTTTTTTTGGTTTGTTTTGGCTGCAGCTTGACGGCTAGTTCTGGTAAAAGGGTGAGTTTGAGAGAAGAATACAATAGCTTAGTTCTCCCCTGGAGGAGGCATTTTCCCCCCCCCGTAGGGTTTCTTCATTTCCGGCCGTAGATCTTTTGTAATCGACTGCAGTGGTCAGAAATCAAGGGTCGTGCTGAGTGGAGCCTCGCGCCTCCGGTGGCTCCGCTGCGGCCGTGAAACGCACTGGATAACACAAATGAAATGATGGCAGGCTTAGCTCCCCCAGGGGGCCCAACGAAAAAACGCAGCCCAGTGACAACTGGCCTACCGGTAGCTCAAGTAGTACACCCCTGAACAGTTGAAAATTCACACCTGCTTTGGAAGCCCTCTTGAAGCGAACGAGTAAAATACTATCGCTTCAGTACGATGATGATATCTAAAAAACGTCGCCCGTTCTTTTTTTTTTCTATTTAAAAATAAAAAATAAAAACACAGTGCCGCATCTTCTAAAAAAAAAAAAAAAAAAAAAAAAAGGTCAGTCAGTGCGCATTCATAGGCACCGCATCTTCTAAAATGTCCTTTACCAGCTTGCGAACTCAAGATTAGAACAGAGGGGGAGTCTTAGAGAGCCTGTGATGAAATCTCCACAGGGGTGGCAGCAGATAAGAGTCACACAGAAACAAGGTCCAACAGGAGGTAACAGCTTTATGGTGGCACAAAAAGAAAAAAAGAAAAAAGAAAAAAAAGCTTTATGGGGGATAGAAACCTATGAAGGACTGGAAGGTAGATGTGCTGAAGACGGGATGGAAAATGTCGGAAAGCACAGGCTCTACCTCTGAGATTCCACTATCGGAATACACATCGAAGATCGACGACAAGCCTACAAGCTTCAAGCACAAGGACAGGCAATACAACGAGCCCTCTCTTGCTCATGGCACAGCAGGTGCAGGGCGCTGGGGCTCCCACACATCAATGCAAAGTGGGTGCCTTTCTTCATACACCTCATAGGCTCATACTCAGTGCGCTGGAGACCAAGGCGGGGGGCTTACAATGGCTTCACCTCCATCCATGCACCCCAACCGCCTTGTGGTGTTCAGAAAAAGGTATGGATATAGACACGAAATGCACAGCATGTCCACAAGCCTCACTAGAGGACTCGCTTCACCTGTGGTGGGAATGCATCATCCCAAGGGGATTCTGGGATAGTATCCCGGATATGTGGACACAGGCACACGGCGAATCCTCCACGTGGCAGAAAGATCTCATCTTTACAAGCAGGATTCAAGACTCCAACGTGGATAAGCAGTCTAACAGGATAGCTCAGTTATTCAGAGTTAGAGCCTTCTGGCTAATTTGGATGGCTCGACGAGACAGGATCTTCCTGCAAAAGAAATCCTGCCCTCGGGCGCTATTTTCACTGTTTAAACAGGCTATTAGAACAGACATCAGAGGAAAAAGTCAAGACTCCATAGTAGATGCCAGAGTTTCCTTTCTTTCTCAAATGGTCGAGTACTTTCGCTTGGGTCCATTTTGATGACGCAGACAGACTAGGATATTCGGAGCTATTGTGGGATCACTGCTCATCGGCCCTAGCTACCTCAGGTTCAGTTTCAGACAGCCCGGTACCTGGGCCCACCAGTTACTCTAAATAGTCAGAAGGTTTGACAAAGCGAAACTGGGTAATGTTCCCAGCCCCTTCTTTCCGGGGAGACTGTGAGGACCCGGGCCTCGTCATTTTTATATGCAATATATGATGATGTTTAAAAAAGAAAAAAAAAAAGAATCCTTTACAGGCTTTACTCTTACCCGGCATTTCATACATCCCTCTGGGCCACGGTCCCATTAGCAACGAGTGTCGGATTGAATGCCTGAATCTGGACGAGTTTGAGGACAGGAGCAGGAAATCAAGATCGAACTGTTTTTTTATATCTCTGCAGAAAATATGGCCAGATTCAGGATTTCTATCCTATCGGCTTTGGTAGTGGGACCATGCTCCTGGAGATTGTCGTGTTTTCGTTGTTGTTCCGGTTTTTCTTTCTATTTTTGGGTCGTTAGTTTTTCTAACGTGGGGGAAGGTCGAAATGAATGAACTGCCCCCCAAAAAGGCAAAGAGTAAGGGCCTGTCGAAAGGCTAAAAAAATTGACAGCTGTCAGAATAAATTTGACAGCCTCCCGTCGACGGTTTGCCCCCTTTTTAGTCACACAGCACTGTAGAGTGGACGCATTTGTGAATGCAAGATGGAAAAAGACGAACGTGCCTGAGGGTACGACAAGCATTAGTCCATCCCGCCGACCTCATGCCTAGGCACCAAATTTCAAATTTCAAGGCAGCCCAGGACTGTTGAAAGCATCGGAGTTGCAGGCTAGGGAGTCGGGATTCAACAACAACTTTGGACAGGAGGTGTCGAGAAGCATTCTAACAAAAACAACAAAAAAAAAAAGGAAAAACAAGAAAGAAGCTTTTTTTTTTTTTTTTTTTTTTTTTTTTTTTTTTTTTTTTAAAAGGCTAATTTTTTAAGCCCAACCAATTCAATTACCTGTCCAATCTGGACAGGACGGCCTTTCAGGCCTTTTTTTATTGTCATTATAGTATTACGGGGAACCCCGTAGCAGCCACATCCGTGCTCAAGCCTCCAACGAGGAAACATGCGGGAGCTGCATCCACCAGCAGGTGCGATACCTGCTACAGCAGGTGGGCGATACCGTCCAGGGGTCAGCCCGTAGCATCAGGACCGAGCTTCTTCGATGGGCCAGTCACTGTGCCTCCCCTCCGGTCCCCTCCCCCTATGAACATCAGCAGTCTCTGCTCAATGCCACTCCGGGGGACCAACGGCATATCTCTAGGTGGCGGGCGCCAAGCTTGCCCAGGAAGGTGCATGAGGCCAATGGGGATTGAACCCAAGACCTCCTGAATGCCATTTGCATGCCTTACCAACTGAGAAGCATTCTCTGACAACTTGCGAATTTTAATTTTCTTCCCGTCTCCAATTTCAACAGGCTGTGCGGCGAAGAGAAACTATCGAAGCGAAGAGAAACTATCGAAAATCGTGTTTTCGACAGTGGTGTGGCGAGCCCCTAAGAGGATTCGAGTTGGAGGTGGGAGGTAGGAGACAGCCTGCGCATTTGGAAAGCGGATAGAGAAAGGGCAAGATAAGATAAGTAATATAAGGATAGGATAGGATAAGATAGGATAAAGAGAAAACTATGGCGCAGTCAGAGTTTGAGTTTGAAAATGCACTTGAGGCAAAAGGGCCTGTAATGGTGAATGTATATAACCTAGGTTTCGGGTCTGGTGGCGTCATGTGGGGGTGTGTTGGGTTCGAGGGATTGCCTGAAGTGCATTTTCAAACTGTTTTCGTGACCACACTGAAGTTACCCCTAAGATAAGATAAGACAACAATTGGGAAAAAAAATCTGATAGGATAAGATAAGGAAAGAGGCATACCTTCCTCTTTTTTTTTTTTTTTTTTTTTTTTTTTTTGGAAAGCGTCAAATCTTATATTGCTCAGAGAATAGGGTCCGCGAGCTTGAATTCTCCAACAAACACCCCAGAGATGAACACGAACACAAAATTGCTGCTGAGCCCTTTACTCAGCTTAGGCTCCTGGAAACCGGATCCAGTGTCCCTGAGCTCTTTTAGCTCTCCAAAAGAAAAAAGAAAAGAAAAAAAACGAAGAAAAGAGGGAAAAAAAAAAAAAAAAAAACTAGTTTTATTCTAAGCCTGCGGGGTTTTCCCCTGTGTCAACTGCTAATCTAAGGAATGGTTTAAGGGGGAATACTGTTTCTTTCTCCAGAGGCATGCCTTTCCCGGCCTCTTGGCTAAAAATTGATCAAGAGTAGTCTCTGTTCTGGACAGTTTAATATCTGATGATTCTGATCCATGGTCCATCGGACCAGCCAAAAAAAAAGAAAAAAAAAAAAAGAAAAAAAAAAAAAGAGGGAAACCCTCAGAGGACTCAATTGCTGAAGAAGGGGGACCCATGTCAATCGAAGAAGGGAGAAGGGAACACAGGACAGGGCATAGTGTTAAGCTCGGAAGAAACAGGGCAGGATGAGAGAGTTCTTTTGTTTTGTTTTGTTTTGTTTGGGTTGGGTTGGGTTGGGTTGGGTTGAGGCAGGAAGTAGGAGACTGAAAACGATCTCCTGCTGTCAAGCCCAAAAGGAAATTCAATTACCCTAGCCTAGCATAGCGATATTCTTTGAAGACCGTCATGGCTGAGAAATGCCGTTAATATGGCCTCGGCTTCCCTATACGAGGACTGTGGGTGTTCTTATCTGGCTTACATTGACTGCTCCCTTCACTGTGGGTGTTCCTTTCATCTGTCTTACATTGACTGCTCCCTTCTGGTCAGCATTGGTTGGCCGCTGCAATGTCTGCTGTACTTCAATTATATATCCCTACAGCCCATTTTTCTGAGCGCGCCCCCCCCCCCCCCCCCCCCCCCCCCCCCCCCCCCCCCCCCCCCCCCCCCCCCCNCCCCCCCCCTCCCTCTCCCAATCTGTTTCACCCCTGTCCCGAGCTACAGCCCGAAACTTCAGTGTAGTAACCTCTCCGCCTCACGACGAGTTAGTCAATCAGTGATCATTACTCAACAAATCTATGAATAATAGAATAGAATAGTATCGTGAAATAATCAATCCAAGACATTGTCTCCTGTCAAGGTCACTAGTACTCACTACTATTCCCCTGAGGAGGACAGGTCTGTTGCCCGCCCAAAAAAAAAAACAATCTTGAACCTCGCCAGAAGGATGGCTATGACATTTGTAATTTCTCCACAATGTGTGGCATACATCTGTTGTCACGATCAACCTTGGCTTGGCTTGTTGATGATCTTTTTTGCAATTTGGCACATTTTTCTGTCGATGGTTGTGCTTGTGGGTCATTGATCGTCACCGCGCTCTCCTTTTAAATTGTGATCGACTGAATTGATGTATGACCAGTTAACGAATCTCGATTACTGCTAAATGAGCAGTAACTAGGTGGGGATCATTTCTCGTCTCAGTCTTTGCCATTGGGACCTCTGGACGGGAGGATGACAGTCTGCTTGCATCCATAGTCCCTGTAGAGGCAACTGAAACCTCTACTGGTTGTTCCCTTTTGGGTACCTATATTCAGGACAGAAGGGAACAATGTGGTCAGGGTCACCACATTTGAAACATTGACCGGTAGCCTTCCTTTCTTCCCAAACTTTTTCATCTATCCCCATTTGTTCCCATGGTTTGCCTATGAGAATTCCAGGCTGGGCTGGATATGGCTGCCAATTACCTCTACCTCTTCCCCCTGTGGAGTTGGGACCTCTACCACCTTGCGAGGGACTATTACCCCTACCTCCCACATGGTAGCTACCTTCGCCACTACCCCTCTGGGTGGCGGGTCCTCTTCCTCCACCTCGATCGTGGCCTCCTTTTCCTCTACCACGACCTCTTCCTCCTTGTCGCCCTTCCCCGCGGGCTGCAACAGCCGCATAGTCCCCTCCCTGGGCTAAGTGACCATTGCTATCTTCTTCTAGTCTATAATGTATTTGGTCATATGTAAAGGACTCTACACCTCCTTCCTCGAAGGTGACCAATAGGTTGTCGTTCCCTGCTATATTACCAGAAATTGTTCTATCTTTCCATTTCTTTCTTGCTTGCAAGTCTTTCTAGTAGTGGCAGTATTGTGCCTCCTGTAGGAAACATGATCTACTGCGATCTTGCTTAATTTCTCATAAGTTATTCCCTCTTCTTTGGTGCAGGATATAGCCGTGTTTCCAGGGGATTAGGGAGCGCTATAGCGAAGTTATTCAGGATCTGGGCCGGTGTCAGTCTGTGATCTAGGCATTGCAACAATTCATCCATCGTGGCCTTGAGGGTTGATACACTCTTCTATTTACGGTCACTAATGTTAAGAATCAAAGAATCAGTCCTACGGACCAAGTTCTTATCTTCGAACATTTCTCAAAGGGCTTTGAAAAAGTCTTCCATCTGCATCTGTTGAGGAAACTCAACCATGGTTGTGCAGCCAGCCTCTTTCATTAAAGAGATGGTGAAACTCATTGCGCCCCCTGCCATACACGTACTTGCCATTAATACCAGTCTCGGTACAAAATCTTTTGTGCGTACAGGTACGTACCCATAGCCTGGAAGATGCTCTCTTCCTTTTTCCCTGTATAAGTCCAAGGCAACTTCACCTTCATCTTTTGCCTGGACTCCTCCGCTTCTCCATCCTTCTCTTTCTTGACACCCTTTCCTTTCCTGTCTCCATCATCACCATTATCGCCTCTTTCTCCTCCCCCACCTCCAATCTTCAACTTTCTTACTACGGCAGGGTCAGTTATCTTTTTGGTGAGGGCGCCATCTAGTTGCTTTAGATATCCAAAAATTTGGTCATCTACTTTGTGAGAGGTTGTGCGTAGGAAGTTATTCCAAGTTCCCTCAAATTCTCCCTGATGGAACTCTAATTTACTGACGGATCGATGGAGGGCAGCGAGTTCTTCGTTAGTGTGGAGGAGGGTGTCAGTCAAGAGAGTTAACCGTTCATCTATGGCTGCTTGCTTTCCTTTTTGCTCTTGCAGCAACTTCTGTAGTCTCTCCCCCTCCTCTTTCATTCTTTTTTTTTTCGTTTTTATTCCTGTCTTTTTGCCGCCACCATATTATTGTTTAATTCTTCCTTCTTCTCATCCAGCAATAGATTCTTCTCCATCTCGTCTGTTGCAGATGCCAACTTAATTATAAAGGCATTTTTCTTTTCCTCCGTCTCTTCTGGGAACTCCGTCCTGTACCCGAACTGTTCAATCCAGTTCATAGCCTCCAGTTGTTGTATACGGATTGCCCCAGCCTGACTGCTCTCAGCCTTCTCTTCTCTTCCTGCGTCTGGGTTCTTCTCCTTTCCAACAGTCTCCTTCATCTTTTCTTTTTCTCTCCTTTTCCTTCATCTCCTTCTCCATCTTTTCTTTCTCTTGCAACAACTTTATCTTCACCTCCTCCTCCTTCTTCCTTCTCTTTTCCTCCTTTTCTTCCTTCTTTTCTGCCAAGCGGCAGTCTATCTATGTCCGTTCCTCAACTATTTGGGCCTGCGTCGACTTCCCCGACCTCAGCATCATATGTGAAAAAAAGGTTTGCTGGAACCCAAGATTAAAGAATAAACGAAGTAGGGGTCCCCATAACACAGACAGGGACAAGAGTGCAAACATGGGATAATCGTCCATGGTGATCAATGGCACAGGTAAACGGCCTCCACCTCCTCACCACTTGGATCCAACTCCCTTCTACTAACTACTAACTCACGAGTGGGTCTGACTATTGCTGACTGCCATATACCTTTCCAGAATTTTCCAGAACTATATATATATATTTTTTAACAACCGGACTGGTTGCTAACTCAAATCAATCGAGTGTGTGACAACTTAGACCAGCCCAGCAGCAGCGACACCAGGGTAATGGAGGTTCCAATCAATACAGGTTTAAAAGGGGGAATGCACTTCACTCCAATGAACGTTCCGCTAATGAAGCTCCACGGCTGCTCCAACGCTCCAACGCAGCAACAACAGGTCTGTAATCAAGCCACTAATGAGTGGGGCGGAGGTGAATTAAGAGAAACAAGAGGGAGCGAGAATTCAATCAAAGAAACAAAGATGGGCAGGCAATGGCACGTCGTCGCTTGGGATCCATTCCGTCCTGGAGTTCGTGATTCGGAGAGCAGATTTCTGAGTCGGGCGGAGGTGAATTAAGAGAAACAAGAGGGAGACAAAGGGAAAGGAGAAGAAGAAGGAGAAGAAATCAGGATCCAAGAATGATAAGATATGAAATTTCAGTCAATCTGTCTTCCAGTCAATTCCAGCTCAGTGGCACTTTCTCAGTTGGTGTGTGTGGTTCCTGGGTAGGGCACCTGGTACAAACAACCTCCGCACACCCCACCTTTTTTACACATTAGAGCAGGCAGTGGTTCGCTGGGATTTACCTCGGTGACCTTCCAACGGTGGGACATTTTCAGGCCAATGGTTACCAAATCAAAAAAAATGGATTCCCGTCCTTCGGCGGGACATCCTTTAAAATTGGAACGATACAGAGAAGATAGATTAGCATGGCCCCTGCGCAAGGATGGCAAGCATTAATCGAGAAGTAATCCCTTTTTTTTTTTTGGTTTTTTGTTTGTTTGTTTGTTTTTTTGAACAAAAGAAGGAACATCGAACTCCCTTCTGGGCCCTTCTTGCCACACAAGAAACATTTCGTACGTAAACCAAAACGTTTTTTTTTTACGCGGGCGGTATCTGCTCCCTTTCCAGGCCAAATACGGAGTCCGAAACGTAGAAATCCTCTTCTAATATAACCTGGGTTGCATTCCTGAGGAATGGGATTCCGGCAGCAATGTACAGCTTCGCGCTGAGGAGTGAGGTCTGGTGGGTAGGATTATATCGAGGTAGTGTGTCCAAGTCATCCCTGATCTGGTGGTAGGTGTAAGTGCTCGGCTTGTGACTCAGTAGTAGCAAAGCGCGGGTGGGGGGTGGGGTGGGGTGGGATGGCAGGAAGCAGCATGATTAAGCTAAACTCCCATCCTTGATTACACACTGCTTAGGAAAAGTGCTTCTAATCTACGCTACCAGACAGGCCGCCCAGGTCACCCTGTTTTCCCGGGCGGCCCGGCCATGCAAGCACTAGGGAAGGTCCCAGCCAAAAAAAAAAAAAAAAAAAAAAAAAGAACTCCGAAAAAAACTATGTTATGCAGAAAAATAAACTGAGCAACTTTTGCCCCAGGGTCACATCGAAATTCTTTACCAGATTTAAAATAAAAATTTTAATTAAAAACTTTTTTTTTTTTTTTTTTGTGGCCCGGCCGGGCAAGTGGACCCGGACCTCTCTGGTAGCCTGAGTTCTAATGCCTCCGTGAAGTAACCTTTGGTAGCGAGTCTGAGGCCCCGCAACGTCTCCCGGAGTAAAACAACGCACAAAAATAATCACTTCCTACTTGACAAAAACGAGTGGAAACAAAGAGCACCATTTGCATCATGTTCATCGCAAGGCCCCCACCTGTTCTGGTGCACACACTCTTTTGCTGATAGTCAACGACTCAATGGGCCACCGACGACGCAACCTCACCCAGAGAAAAGGGTGGGTGGGTGTGGGATGTTGGCGTTTGGCTGTGGCAGGTGCCCAATTTTCGAGAAACGCCAAAGCCTGAGACTAGCAGGCGCAACAGTTGGAGGTGTGAACACCCCGCGGTGCATCATTTGCTTCAGTCATAGCTAGGGGGCAAGTGAGAACGAAAATTCCGAAGCTGGCCATGGGCTGAGCGGCTGAAACCTCTGACAGGAAACATGCTTCAACTGGTGCGAAAGCTCAAATTAACAAAGGAAGAAGTTGGAACGAACTTCGGTGCAGTAAATTTGCACCCAGATAAACCGTGGCTAGTTTTTGCAGAGTGTGAGTTTGGGCCTAACTCAATTCAAGTATGGGACTATGAAGAGGGAAAAAGAGTCGCACGATGGTCTCCTGGCCACACATATTGAACTGTAGATTTCATTGCGAGAAAAGATTGGATTGTGGCATACGGCGGTGGCCGGGTGGATGTGTTTGAAATTGGAAATTCGATCTCGAAGTCTGTGGTGTGTCTAAAGAAACCTTCCCATTGTTGGTGGGTGATGGCAGTTCATCCGACGTTATCCTATCTTATATCCAGCTTCACACACGACGGAAAGGACGATGTTGCTCTCTGGGACTGGGAGAAGGGGTGGGAGAAGATTGTGTTCAAAGGTCATTCGAAAGCAATCAGGGCAGTGGCATTTCACCCAACAAATTTGCAGATCTTTGCGAGCGCATCAGACGATGGCACGCTCAAGGTATGGAATATTGAAAAAAGGTCTGTCATGCATACCATGCAAGATCATGGTTGCATTCCTCAAATATGGCGTTTGCAGTTCTGCTCCAGATTTCAAAATCCGCTTCTGATCACATGTGGCAAAGCCAACGTTGCAAAGGTTTGGAACTACAAAGCGGCCTCATGCATCGCCAAATTGGAAGGGAACGACGAAAACGTCTGGGGTGCCTTTTTCCACCCCCATTTGCCATACATCTTCACTGCAGACGAAGCCGGAAACGTCAAGCTTTGGAACGAGTCAACGTACCAACGAGTCTTCTCCTGTCCCTGTCCCAGTCAACTGTGCGGAATCTTTCAAATGTACCCTTGCATAAGTCCAAACAGGAATATTCTTTGCAGCTGTGAGGGATTTCTTGTCTTGGAGGTGGTCGAGGAGCAATCTGTGGTGTTGATGAGGACATTGAGGAGGATGGAAAAGTTGGAAAAGGAGGCAGCGTTCTCGAAAGAAGGAACCAGGCTCAGAATGCAAGAACTGGAATCAATCTTGAAAAAGGAGGTATTTACCGCACGACAGAAGTCAGATAAGTCATGCAACGATCTCATGGAGAGGATCCGATTTCTTGAGGCTGAGAAGGCAAATCTAGTGAATCGACTGGAAAAAATAAGCCAGAGGGTTGAGGACCTGGAGGGTAAACTAGAAGAGGTCACAAAACAACAACGGCTACTAGGGTCACACCTTGGAGTGGGTGGTGGTCCAGCAGAGAGAACTTCGCTCAGTCTGTTTCGAGAGTACTCAGTGAAGGAGTTGCGGGATGCAACAGATAACTTTGACAAATGGAAGAGTGGTGATGGGGATCCCTATGGATATTTTTTCCTGGGGAAACTTGCAGGTCAAGTGTGGGTGAAAAAGATAAGGGCTGAAGTCATGGTTGACGATGACCCCAATCAAGAGAGGTTCAAGTCGAGCGTGGTCGATAGGTTACGATCGCTTCACCACCCTCATTTGTTGAGGCTCATGGGAGCCTGCAATAAAGAGAAATGTCTGGTTTATGAGCATGCAGCAAATGGGAGTGTGATGGACAGGATCTTGATACGCAGAGACAGGTCGGGAACGGGTTTCTTTCCCTGGTATGTTCGCTTGCGGATTATAGCACAGGTTGCTCGGGCATTGTCCTTCCTTCACTCAGCCCATCCGCCACTAGCGAAAGGTCCCATCATCCATGGGGCAATCAAGACAGCGAACATCCTGCTGGATGACAAGCTTGTGGCCAAGGTTGGTGCTGTCGACCAGGCATTGATTCACCAAGAACTCAAGGAGAGAGGCCAAGAACAGCGCACCACCATGCTGATGTACTTGGCAAATGATGCCCAGTACGTAGCTCCCGAGTATTGGCGGTCCAGAATTTTGGACGAGAAGACTGATGTGTATGCATTCGGCGTCACAGTTCTGGAGATTCTGACGGGCAAGATGTCGAATGCGTATGAGACAATTGAATCTGCCGTGGAAGATGACGGAGCATTTCGGAATGCTCTTGACCCAAATGCAGACGGCTGGGATGTGGAACTCGCAAGGAAGGTGGCACGATTGGGATTGCAGTGTGCTAGCCTCGACATGCGCCATCGGCCAGGCATGACGAGCGGGGACGAAAGCATTGTTTCAATCCTAGAGAGAGTTTCTCTTGAGGTAAATCTTCCTGACTTTGTAAAGGATGCACGGTAGGGGAGCTGTTGAGAGAGGTGGGTGTCAGGCACTGTCAGCTGTCCCTTCTGCCGCTTGTGAGATAGCATCCACTGGCAGTGGGTACTCTTGAGCACAGCAGTGAGGAACTTAGAGGCTGATTGACTTCCCGAAAGAAATGCCTTTCAAGAACTTTTTTTAGGTCTGTATCAGGTTCAGAAGTGAATGGCCTAGGTTTTGGAGGGCAGTTTGAGTAATAGGCTACTAGCTTATGTTCTGAGAGGTGGTACAGTATCCTTGGTCGGCTAACGATAGACTCTGATGTCCAAGAGGGATTACGTCAGGTCAGTCTTCTGTGGGGAGTTCCCAGCACGTCAGACAGACATAAATCCTTCGATTCTTTAGATGAATCAGGGGCTTTTCAGGGTGTGGCTGATTGATAAAATCTTATGTTCATCAGCGATAAGTTGCCGATAATCAGCATCATCAACATCATCCACTGTTTGGGCCTTCTTCGGAAGATTCTACGAGGTTAGGAATAGGGATTATAGTACTCGTTGGCTCATCGGTGAACTTGCTGAGTTGGTTGTATTCAGCAGGCCACGAATGGACGATGCCAGAGCGATGCTGGCCGGCGCTGGGGTGAGGTGGCACAACCCTGTAATTGGGGTGTGAGGCCTGGTAGAGAAATCTGGGTGGCCAGTTCCAGTGGCTGACCAAGGTTCAAAGCCGGAGCGACGCTGCTTAGAACCGGAGCGAGGTGGCGCAACTTCGTAACCGAGCCTATTTGGGGTGTAAGGCCTGGTAGAGAAGGTTCACAGCCGGAGCAACACTGCCCAGAGCCGGAGCGAGGTGGCACAACTTTGTAACCCAGCCTGTCGGGGGTGTGTGGCGCACGGCTTACCCAGCTTTTGACTTCCTGATATTTGGGAGGTAATCACTGAATCAGTCTGAATGTAAGCAATGCCATGCTTCAGATGCTTCAGATTCAGAATCTTCAGAATACTGCGCTTGGGTAGGAAAAATACTAAGAAGCTGACCCATTACAATGTTGAGTTCAAGTTGGCAATGATTTGATCGGGTAATGTATGGGTTAGCTGTCTCAAGTGTGTACCATTCAGCCATGATGCTGTCACAATGATCATTGAGAGGCTATCAGCAATAGGGCTCTCGGATGTGCAATGAACCCTGTGTTAGGACTGAATGTACCAGTGGAAAAACACAATACATAGAAGCAGAATCCGACTGTCAGTGAACGTGCCACTGCAGTAGAAAAGTGACAAAACACAAGTTCTTCTTTCTGCAAGATAAGTTGTGATAGTGTGTGTTTGTTTGTTTGTCTGTTTGTCTGTTTGTTTGTTTGTTTGTTTGTTTGTTTGTTTTAACTTTAGGGCTGGCCACTTCTCAGTGTATTGTTTGAGGTGACGAAAGACGCAGATAGTCTCTGATGGTGAGATGCTTAAGCACAAGATAAGTTGTGATCGTGTTTTTTTTTCTTCTTCGAACTCTAGGGCTCACCTCTCATGCTATTGTTTGAGCTGAAAAAAAGATGCACATAATTTCTGATGGTGAGATGCTCAGTCCCAATCTTCTCGTTTCCTCAGGAACTTCCAAAGGACGCTGAGCCTGCTTCTCAGCGGGGAAAGATGTATGCAAGGGACGCTGAACCCGGTGCTCAGCAAAAAAGACAGTTGGGATTGGAGCTGTTGGAGGGAGGGAGTTCAATAAGCCTGCTCGGTCAATTCCCTGGATTCCAGGGCAATCAATGCTGGCAGGATCCTCCCACGGTTGTTTTTCTGATGTTTTTCTGATGTATTCCAAATTCAGTCTGTACATGGGACACTGGGCCCGTTTTCCAGCAGGTGATGCTCCCCACCAATAGATGGAGCCTCTCCCTGAGTGCTAGTGGTGTCTGCTCGTACCAGCACCTCCAAGACGGACGGGGGGTGTCCTCAGGTTTTTGTGTGAAGGAAATGGTGCAACACTTAGACTAATTTCTCTTCTACTGTGCCAAGTCATTCACACCGAAAGCTTAGACTAACAAAGCTTCACACCGAAACATCACACAAGATTGTGCTGAGCTTTCTTAGACGAAGTTCTCTTCTACTGTGCCAAGTCTTCATTTGCCCGTTTGAAAACTTCACGCCCATCCACCGTGATCCACACCTCTAGTCCGCTTCTCCCGCTTTTGCCATCCTGCCATTTCTCTCTCTCAGACTCTCTGTTGTATGTTTGCTGGCTCTCTTGTGCTCTGTTTTCTAGAGTCGATATCTGGCAGCGCTTTCTGTTTCCTTTTCCCGAGATTATCTCACCCTTTGCAAATAGTAGTCCTCTAGTACCCTCTAACAGTTTTCTAGAATTCATATCTGGTAAGGTGGACAGGGATTGGACTGCTGAAGCAATGGCATGATGGCACTTGGATTCAGCAAGCATAGTGGGATGATCATGCAAGTTTGTGAAGCACAGAGTAGCGCACTTACGGACCATGTTCCCACTCCCAGCCCCGGAACAATGGTCTGGTTGTTTTCTTGATCATGGTAAACCTAAGTTTCTCTTGAAAGCTGTAGGAGCTTCATCATGATCTGTCATTTCGTCAAAATGGACGCTTTTTTTTTTTTACGAAATTGAAAAACCGAGTTTTTGGCCGAAAACGCGTCCAAATTCGGTGGACCCCCAGCGTTTTAAGAACGCTGGTCCGCCGGACCCTCAGGAGCAGCAAATTTGGACGAGTTTTCGGCCAAGAAACTCGGTTTCCGAATTTCGTAAAAAAAAAAAAAAAAAAAAAGGGAGTCCATTTTGACGGAATGGCAGTTCATGGTGCCGTTGGCAATTTCCTGTAGGTAGGACAAGCGAGGAAAACATCACCCCGGATCTCCATGATGCATGATGCATGACGTTGTGGCGGCGTACGTACTATGAGAGGCTATCATTCCGTATTAATTTGACCGTTGAGAATCGAGTTTGATGTCACAAGAAAGATCACCTTGACAGCGATTATGCAGGGCCGGCATATTACTAGCTTCTGCAGGATAGGTGGAATCCCGGGTGAACACTCTGGCCACATGAAAACAGGGGGAAAGCGTTAACGTTTTGGGTGCAAGTAGGAATGGAATGGTTGCAGCACTTCAAATAAAGAAAGGCATTGCTTGGTCATCGACTCATCGCGAAGGCTTCCCCATAGGAGTAGTAGGCTGTCCCAGGGCTCTCGCACTTTGTCAGTGAGCGGAAGAAATGGAGACAAGAGTTGCATCCTCGTTCAATTAGTAATCCCCATTGTCATCCCCCTTTTGCACCATCTCCCCATTTGGCTGAGATCAATAGTCTACGGTAGTGATGGGGCTTGGCCTTGGATCTCTTTGAGCTCATTGTCTTTTTAATGTTGCACGCAAGGCTTAGCTCTTTATGTATGCTGACTACTGCACTACTAATGCCTGACCGTATGTCTCTGAGACTCTGAGAGTTTCCAAGGCGGGTGGGTTGGTTTTTTTTTTTGAGAAAAGAAGGGCGCGGTCAGGGTTAGAGTTTGAAAATACATTTCAAACTGCGGTTTTGGAGTCCAGTCCCCTCTGAAGTTTACACTTCAGGCCAAAGTCCTCCGTCGCTTGGCTGTCGCAGGACAGAGTTTGTAACTGCAGTCTAGTCATCCACGTCGGAGGGCGAGGCCGTTTTCCCAAAAAAAAAGTTCTAGCAGAAGATTCACTGAGTCTCTCTTGATCGCGAAATGTGCAAAAAGAGAGTGAATCTTTGCTAGAACATTGAAAGATACAGCGCCATGATTTTTGTCTTTTGTGCAACGGGAATACAGGGGCCCAGTGGGATACACGGGCTGATGAAGACGCAGAGGCCCTAGGGGATACACGTGTCGACAACAACGCAGTTTCTTTTCTGTTTTTTTTCTCTCTTTTTTTTGCTTCTCAGATTCCTGCGTGTAAACGAAGGCGGGAAGGGAGGTTACCAAAGATAGAGCATAGCAAGACCAGGATTCAACGAAAGCGAGGAGGAAGAAGAGTCCGAAGATAAGGGAAGGAAGACAGTTACAGCTTAGCGCTAGGGGCGCGAAGAACGAGATTGGAGAAGCGAGGATGGTATACCTCAGCCACATCAGAATTAGTCTGGGCCCTTGGAGGGAGGCATGGGCGGTTAGTACCCCACATGGAAACGTCTGGGCATGTAGTACCAAACGGCAGACCTTTGGGCGGCAAAACCGAAAAGGTTTTTGCGTGAGTGGTTTCCAACAATTATCCTGTTTTGTTTTCTCTTTCTCCAGTTTTGTTTTTGTGGTGGGCGACAAATTGAGGGTAAGAGAAAAGGAGGCCTTGGGTTCAATCCCCATTGGCCTCATATACCTTCCTGGGCAAGATTTGTGCCCGCCACCTACAGATAGGCCGTTGGTCCACCCAAACGCATGGCCCATAGAAGAAGCTCTCCCTCATCCTACAGCTTCCTACGGGCATATACCTACAATACTGAACACACACACATGCATAACCATAGGGCTGGGAGGAGGTCACGACCAGCTAATAATAGGTTAGAGGGAGTGAGTTACTAGTCGGCCTACTTTGGGGCTAATAGGTGATTGCTTTAGCCTGGCGTCCGCAGTTCCCGTACGATGAGGCTCTTTTGACTACGCTTCCACCAGGGCTGGGTCACTAGCCCCGGTGCCTGTCACTACTGTTCGGTCCAAGTTGCCCTCAATACTGGTAGGGTAATGGTCCTGAGTGCTGGTCACACTGAGGTAGGATAGTAGAGATAGGAGTATTGACGCCAGGATGGGATGGGAGGTAGCCTCGTCTCTTCAGGGCAACCATGGCAGACAGCTTCCTGCGATCAATGTGAAGTCTAGTAACTGGCCTCTACAACATCCTGGACTTTTTTAAAAAGCAAAAAAAAAAAATCCTACAGATTCCCACTGGCTGACCCCTGGGGCATAGTCCCACTAGCAAAGAGGATGGGATCGAATGCCTGAATCTGGACGAGTTTATGGAGATGTGCAGGAAATCGAGATTGAACTGCTTTTCTGCATCTCTGCTCACGAGCTCGATCCTTTCCTTTTTGCTAGTGGGACCTCGGTCCTGGCCGATATAGCCCTTATGCTGTAGCAGTTATCGCACCTGCTGGTGACCCATCAAAGAAGAAGCTCGGTCCTGATGCTACGGGCTGACCCCTGGCCGGAATAGCCCACATGCTGTAGCAGGTATAGCACCTGCTGGTGGGTGCAGCTCCCGCGAGCTCCCTCGTTCGGAGGCGTGAGCACCCAATGTGGCTGCTACGGGCTCCCCGTAATACCATAATGGCAACTGAAAAGGCCTGAAAGTCCCTCCTGTCCGGGGGCTAGGTCCCACTTACACGAATTACGACGTATTCACCGTAGATAGCACAAATCAACTGTCAGAATCTCGTATTCCGTGCAAGGACCTTGCCCCCGATTCGACAGGAATTGAATTGGGGCCTAGTTGCACTACTCGCCATAGGCCAAGTTTGGCGAGTAGGCGCCTGGAGTAAGTTACTCGCCAAACTTGGCGAATGCAAAATGTGTCAGATGGCTCGCCACACTGTCGACACAAGTTGTGGAGAGTGAATTCAGTTGACCCGCCTGCGCACGGCGGTTTGTGGAGGGTGGTCTTCGGACCTCGCCACAAAACACCTTTCTGGAGAGTGCAGGGCTTCACGAGTCGACATCGGGGAGACAAAATTTTTTAACCTTTCCGTAAAAGAAATCTAGTGGCGAGTACGTGCAACCAGGCCTCGA
>BFEA01000144.1:714643-724805 GCA_003427395.1 Chara braunii | reverse complement strand
AAATGTGACTGACCCTCCAAAATAGACTGGCTGGAAAATGGAGGAGGCACATATAATTTGTTTTTCTTTTTTCTTTTTCATTCTTTGTCAGACTTTGTTATTCTTCTCTCAATTTCACCTCACACTACCTACCTACCACTGCTCCTAATTGTAGGCGTACGGGAAACCCTGTAGCAGCCAGAACCGTCTTTCACTAGAGAACATGCAGGGGCGGCTTCCGACCTGCAGGTGGGCAATACCGGTTAGGGGACAGCCGGTAGCATCAGGGACCATGCCAACAGGACCAATCCCTGTGCCTCCCCTCAGGTCACCTGGAGGTTGTGGGTTCAATCCCCATTGGCCTCATGTACCCTCCTGGGCATGGTTGGCGCCCACCACCTAGAGATAGACCACTCGATCCCCCGATCGGCATTGAGCAGAGTCTGCTGATGTTCGTAGGGGAAGGGCACATATAATTTGAGAAGTTGCGCTCTTATAAACATAGGAACAATTATTCAGAGCCCCTTTGCAAATGACGGGTCAGGCATATTCTGCTGGAAGGAAAAAAACGGAGTTAGGCCTGGACCCCACAGGGAAAAAATGTGGAAAAACTTTTCTCGGACTCCACTGGACAAATCAGGCCCTCCGGAAAGCTGATTTTAGGAGGGCGGGGAGGTTTTTGGGGATGCCACCACCTGGAAAACGGTAGCTGGAAATCCGAGATTTTGTGTTCTCACATTAGTTTCCCGTCAGAAAAGTGCCACGGGAGGAGTTTCCGCGGAATTTTTGTGCCCTTCCCAGAGAGTAGGGGGGGAGGGCATGTCCTTCGTTGGAAACTCGTCGCCGACCCGGTGGTTCATCCATAGTCCGAGCCGAGCCGATCCCTGGTTCGATGGCCAGGGGGACAGACTCCACCTGTCGCGCATTGTCACTCCCCGCCTGTGAGCGGACAACCGAAACAGGAACAAAAACCCTTCGAACGGACATCAGCAACCGCCGTCCGGTCCATCTCCAGTTTCCAGCCTTTCCAGGCTCGTTGTGACGCCCAACCTCATGCCCGACGTGACTTGCTGATCGGAGTGGAATGTGGGCCTGGAAGTGCGAAAAGGGGTGTGCCAAGGATTTTTGGGAAATTGGGGTGGAGTCCCAGGTCAGAACTGAGATCTCCTGTGATAGGGTTCTAGGGGCATAGGTGCAATGAGGCTAAGGGACGGGTTGCTTTCGGTCTGAGGGCGGCCGAGGCCATGCAGCGTAAGGCAGATGGCATGCGTGGTCATCTCAGGCCGTCCGATCCGCCCGTTCCAGCGACGGTGGTTCGGGAGAGGTCCGTTCGTGAGTGCTGCGATCTCTATGGGTCGGACCTCCGGGTGTGGACACGTGGCGGTTGACGTCGCATGTTAGGGTTAGGCTCCGTGATTCCGGAGGCTCGACGGTTGCCGCGCCGTCTGCAATTTCTACATGGCGTGTGGGGCCAATACGGGGCTATGGAATTCCACGACACCACCGTGAGTTGGTGGTATGGGAGGAGGAGATGGAAGGGAGGGAAGTTGGTAGCGATAACGACGAAGCCGGGGGATATGAAATATTGTGTGTTATAAGTGGTCGGGTAGTCGGGGCACCTCGGGTCGCTGGTTATGGCACGGTGAAAGTCCCTGGCACACAGTCGGTTCTTGGTTAGACAGGGAAATTCCGGATATCTCAGCCTAAGATGTTCTTCCTCCCAGTATTCTAAGTACTCTGGGTCCCGCAAACTCTCCCGGTCCGTGATGTGCGACATCTTGTCATTCCGGAGGATCACTAACTGCGGCGTAGTGGGGACCCTCCGCACGCATCTGATCGTGCTTCAATTGGCGAGGGAATTTCTGGGTATGGTGGTGGAAATTCCTACCGGTCCAAACTCTCATAAAAAGGAAATTTCACTCTTATTCTAATACCGGAGGTGCCAATTCCGTCAGTGATCGCGAATCGCCCACGTGTGGACACATGTAGACTGCGTTTGTTCTGATCGCGCTTACACGTGCGCACACGAGGTGTTCGATCGTACACGGGCCTGTTGACTGTTTTCCATGCAGAAGTGAGAGTTCAGTCCTACATGCAAAATCGCCACGTGGCATGGATAATCACCCAATAATTCTTTCATGATCCCGCAAACAATCATTTTTTATCATGCAAAATGACATGGCACACATCAAACACCGCAACAACATCCAACTCTTATCATGACGATAGCAGATCAAAGTGACAAGCAACGATGATGATTAGGCAAAACGACAAGCATATCATTCCATCAGGACTTTGTTCATCCAATGTACACATAGAGGAGGAAGGATCGAGACTGAATAAGACACCATACGAGGGCCATTGTCGAGACGAAGATGCCGAGAAAAATAAGGGCGAGTTGCCCAAGCCGCAATCAAAACTTATGTACAAAAGCAGAGGAAAAAACAAAGAAAATCACAACTCCACGCCCATCCATCCCAACTCTCTCTCATTCTCTCCGTCTCTCCGATGTGGACGGTCCGCCGTCACGTGCCAACGCACGAAGTTGTCACCCCGCTTAGTCCTCCTGTGCCCGTCGGATTCGCCCGCGCGCTACAGTCCGTCGTAGCCCCATGCGTCAACCCCGCACATTCGGCACCAGCTCGTCGGGTCGCCCAACTCCCACTTCAACTCACCTCTTACTCAACTCGTGAGCCGACCCTCACTGATCGCGCTACACCGAACTTCCAGCAACTGTTTAAGAGAGCTATCTAATCGCGCAGCCGAAATTTATAGCGTGCATGCATGTGCGAAGAACACGGAATTGCAAGGACTTAGAAGGCAAGAAGGGGAGGGAGTGCCTACGTTCTGTATGGCCAGATCGCGGCGTGGGGGACGTAGCCACTCTCCATGCATCGATCCGATCATGCAGCCCGCGGGCCAACTAGACGCAGCAAAGAAGAGAGAGGGCGGGAATGACGAAGCTCAAGAAGAAGGATACAGTTACAAAGGCGCCCTGCCCAAAATTACAGTTACACACAAGATTAAGGGCGTCGACTATCAGAGCTTCGTTGCAGCCGCAAAATGAAGCGAGTGAGCGAAAAGCACCGCGCGGCAAAAGAAATTCCGAATTCCTAAATTCCTAAATTCCTAAATTCCTATTTAATGCAAAAATGCAAAAAAACTTTAATAAAGCACAAATCCCGAAACGAAAATCTGAAATTCTGAGAGCCATCGAGGGCTCGACAAGATTAAAAAAATAAGCAAAACTTCCCGCGCGATCACCGCGCCAAAAAACCGACAACAGAACGAGAAAGAAGCGACGTCAAACACTATTAATCGCGCCTCTGTCGGCGCGCCAGCCACTCAATTAACCATCCCGGGACTTGCCCAGCCCTGGCCCCAGCCATCCGAAAGGAAGCGACGTAAAAAGAGGAACAAACAAGGACACCGATGCAATTTCCCGTCAATCCCTTCTTCCCATCTGAGGACCCCTCATTGTCATCGCGCAGAAAGTCGCGCGGCACCGAAAGTGGTTCGTCACATATGTGACGACCTGGGGGTTCCAATTTTAAGCAAGCTCCCACTTGCTTGACATTACGACACGTGTTGATCTTTCTAAGCGATCGACAACGCGGAGCTTTCTACGTGCCACTTACCGTGTGAAAGAGTGTGTAAGTCATTTAGTGTGGCGTACGTGGCTCTATCCTACAAGTTCCCCAGGAAGGGCCCCTATTCATAAGAGGGGATCGCTCGTGCCATCTTTGTGACACGTGTCATGCAATCACGCATCAGTAACTAGCAGGGAGAGGAAAGGGAAGGCGATACATGGGGGCGTGTCGAGGGGGTGGGTCGGTCGGGAGCGGGGGTAGGAAGCTTTCCATTCCCGCACTTGTCACCGGAAGCTCCTCATATCGGACGATCCAATGAAAGCGAGGGAATCGGGTACCACTTTGGGGGAGAGGCACGAGATAGTCTGGGTAGAGGGTTGCGAAGGTGCGGAGGAGGGCCGTCCAGAATCGATCGTGATTTTCGCATGCGGGGATAGTCCCCGTGCTCATGCAGTAGACCTCGATCATGTTGTGGCCTCGCCACGCGACATTGAAGAGAAGGACATGGAGGCAAAAAACAAGGGTGGTGCACCGAGTAGAAGGGTGCGGGTGTACTGTGACAGCGAGGCGGGTAGCGTAGAAGTGACGGAAGGTGTCGGTGGGGAAGGGGTTGTGGGGAAAGGAGATCGGGGTGGTGATCTGGCGGAGGTTGAGGTAATAAAGAGGACGACGGGATAACGACCGGGGACGAAGCCCGATGCCCCGCATCGACACACGTTCGAACTGGGGGACAAAGAGATGGGGAGGGGGATCGGCTCCGTCGCCTGCACGCCGGTGCGCTCGAAGTCTCGGCAGCAGGGTCCCCATCGTTGTCCTTGGGTGGCTCCGGATCCTTGGTCGGGTCGTTTTGGATCAGCAGATCCGCACCACTCGCGTACTCCAGCGGCTGCTTCCCGACCGCGATCTCCTCTCTCCGTCGTGCTGCCGCCTTGGGATCCTCCTCCTGAGCTTTTGCGCGATCCGCCTCCTCACCCAGAGTCTCCCACTCAGATCCTTCATCTTCCTCCTCCTGATCTTCTTCTTCTTCTTCACTCTCTGCCCCCGGTTCTTCCTCGCTGTACTAACTGCAACTTCCTTCTTCCTCCGAGGTTTCTTCTTTGCTTTCGTCTTCCACCTCCCCTTCCTCTGGCACTGCTTCCTCTTCTCCCGTTGTTCGAGGCTGAAAGAAAAGGACGTTGATGATCTTCCGGGGGTTAAGGTACTCTGCACACAATGGGTAGTTTCCACCTCCCGTTCGATCCTCTAAGCAGGCTGACCACTGAAAGTACGACGTTAATCTTCGTGAAAGAACGTGCGGCACTGAGCTCTTGTCACACTGCGATATGATGTCGAGGGGGAGGTCGTCGACCAGCTGCGCAAAGGGGATCGTGAGTTCCCACACGATCGTCAGTGGATGGCCTGGCTCTACCGCTCCGAAAACGAATCCGAGGAGATCTCCTTCCACCTCTGTTCTCCAGGCCTAGATGATTAGCAACTCCACGCTCTCCCTCGCGGCACGATGCTCACTGTCCCGTGTCCACGTAAATTTCACTTCGACCAGGCATAGCGAAAGAGTGAGGTAGTGCTCACACCAAATTTCCCAGTGTCTTGGCTTGATGAGGGGAACGACGAGTGGCTGGATACAGAAAGAAAGACGGGGATGGAGAGCAGACTGCCAGAAAGTGGGGAAGCGAGAGGGGACGGAAAAGGTTGAGAACTGGGATCGGTTCATTGAGGGCGCAGAAAGGGGACGAGTTCTGGGAGTGCTACTGCTGGCTCGTGTTGGGATGTGCAGAGCCCGCCGACGTCAATGCTGTCAGTGACGATGAGGTTGTCGCCGTGCCGCGCAAGCCACCGGCTCCACTCCTGTGCTAACTGCTCACCCCACTTCCTTAGCGATGTCTGGATGGCCGTATGCCTTGTAGGATCTAGCGCGCTGATATCCCCGCTGAAGACGCCGACGGTAGACACGTGGCTGACCCCTGGCGCCGAAAGTCGTCGATAAGACGATGCCTCGGCCAACACGAGTGTCCGACTATGCGCCGCAAAACGAAACTCTGCCGCCTCATACACCCCAGTGGTGCTGAAGAACTGCGCAAATCGGAGAGAATCCGGACTGATCCGTGGATGATGGACTTGTCTGATTGCCGAAATATCACCACGTGGTGCCAGCATGTGCTTGCCAAGAACCTGCTCGAGAGAAAAACTCATGGTGATGGCGACGGGAACAGAGTATCAGAAGGGGAGCGAGACAGAGGAGGAGAGGGCGATAAGCAGGCGTCGTCCGCTTCCGTACTGGAGGAGGGCGCGGACGAAGGTGGAGATGGAGAGGAAGGGAGAGAGCGCAGATAGGACACGTGGCGAGTGATCGGGCGGGCAGATTGGCTGCCGGAGACCTCAGGCACGAGCCGCACCGTGTTCACTCCGTTCGGACCGAGCTCGACTATGCGAAAACGCCCGAAGAATCGTGGCGCTAGCTTACCCTGGCGAGCACATTTCCTCACCTGCACGATGTCCCCTAATTTATACTGGGGCCGTGGTCCCCCATTCCCATTCCGGGCCTCATAACTGCGGACTTGTCGGCTGTGGGCCAACTCAGTCTCTTTCTGGCGTTTTCGGGCTAATCGGGGAAGGGACCGCTCCATCAGCTCTAGGTGCCGCTTGGCCTTGTCTCGAACCATGGCCCTCGTGGGCCGTCGGTTCAACCAAGATTCGTCTGGGAGGCTCGATATTGAAACGCAAGCCACACTATTGGTCCGTAACTGAAAGTGGCTCAGGCCTGTCGATTCGTGAGGCGTCCCCCGATGGACTGCCAGGATGTGATCCACGATGTCGGGCCAGGGTCTCGGATCCCGTGCCGCGATGTTTCGTCGCAGTGCAGTCTTAATCACCCTATTGGCGTTCTCAACCAACCCGTTAGATTGTAACATGTGGGGTGCAGTATTCCGAATGGCGACGCTGTGTATGACCACATTCCTCAAAACTTCCCCTCTGAATTCTACCCCATTATCGGTCAGGATCTCCTCCGTGTCCTGATGCATTCCTAAAAAACGATTGACGTATTGCGCGATTTCAGCTATCTGTCGCGTACGACACGGATATACCTCGATCCATTTCGAGAAATGGTCTACGAATACCAGTAGGATTGAATACTCACAGCTATTAGGTCCAGGGCCCTTTGGAGGCGGACATTAGGAGTGCAGAGCTGAAGGAAGTAGTGACTGCCACAAAGTGCCACACGTTCGTCCTCGATCTATGTGAGCCGGTTGACCTCAAGCTGTGGAAACCGCCAGCGTTCGAGACTTTGAATTCCTATCTTCAGACGTGGTGTCCAACGACACTGAGAGCCTTGACCTGCAGTATGACCCACCTCCGGCGGAGCACGGCCAAGGGTCCTTGTCGGTCGGTCCGTCATCAAGCGCGACACCCCTCGTGTCACTGACGGCCAGACCGGCGCCAGGCACTACGCCGATGAAGTTGCTGGAGAGACTCAAAGCTCTGGCCGTCCCCCCGCACGCATTGCGTCCAGGGTCCGACGTTCCACCCGATCATCCGTCTTGGAAGGATGACAACATCCACTTCCTGCTTGAGCCACGAAGTCATTCGCCTGAGGTGGACAAGGGCCATGACATGATTTGGCATCCAACAGTCATCCAGCCAGCGATACAAAAGGGCGAGTGGGTCATGGTCGTCGCAGTCCCGGGCGCGGGATGGGTGTCAATCCCGCGCGAGTCGAAGTCCAACGTCCTGCACCTCGCGAGAATTTCGGTCCTCCAAAAAGTGAGGGCCGAAAATGACACGTTTGCACCCGACGACCTGTCCGTCGTTTCCACAGTCGGGCAACTGTTCGACGAGCTTCAGGACAAGTGCTGGTTGGAAATGACGGAGGACTACTACGAGCTCGACACGAGCCCGTCGAAGGGCGTGGTGGACTAGAAAGTGCCCCCTCCCTGTGGGCCGCACGGGAGTTCCGGGGGGGGGGGGCACCTGGAGGTGGAGGGGACGGGGGTGGTAGTGTGGGGGGTGGAAAAGGAATCCCGTCTAGTGGGGAGGGAGGGTCTCACGATGACACCACGACACCGGGAGGCAGCGGTGGGGTGGCGGGTTTTCCCGTCGATCGACATCCGTCTACTGGCCCCTGTTCGGAACATACGACACAGTCCGCCGACCTCTCGACTTCATCCGTGGGCTCAGCGAGGGAGACGTTGGCAGCCGCTCCGGCGGAACGTTGAAGTCCGCCGGGATCCGAACTACGTCGGTTGAGGAGCCGCCAGAGCGGTCCGCCCTGCAGAGCCGCTCGGGGTAGGGGGAGCCGAACCAAGATCCCACAATTGGCAGCGCTGCGGTGAGGCATGGAAATGCGTCGCCTGAGCGGGAGCGACGACCGCTAGGATTGCAGTGAGAGGCTACAAGTGCAGGGTCTGGTGACACGGAGATGACGGAGTCTGCCAAGATCCGAACTTCTTCAGGCGGAGGGTGTCGGCTAGGGATTGTCGTGCCGCCGAGAGGGACAGCATGCACGGAGACAGAAGGGCGGTCCTCGGGATTCAACACGGGTACTGGGGAAGGGGCTGAATTGCATGGAAGGGAAGTAGGGGAGGAAATGGAGGAAGGGAAGGAAGCGCAAGAAGGGGAGGAAGAAGGGGAAGAAGGGGAGGAAGGGGAGGAAGGGGGAGAAACGGTGCTCATTGAATTGCTTGAAGGAAGAGAGGGTGCGAAAGGGGACGTGAGTATTGGAGACGACGAGGGGGAGGACAGTGAGGACGATGCCGAATCTGGGAAGTCGTCTGACGAGTTCGGACAACTGTACGGAGAGCATCACGAGGATGATGTCGACGACGATGCCACGACAATGGAGATGGAGACACAAGTGGTTAGCAACCTTTCTGTAGAGCCTGAAGACTATGAGGTCCAACCACTAACGTCTGCCGTCGATTTGCAACACCGGTTCGACGAGGCTTCCGTTGCTATGAGCCCGTCTAAAGCAAGTCGTCGTATAAGCATCGACGAAGTTATCGACGGTATCCTCGACGACCACCACGTGTCCGCGCATCCGTCCACAACGCCTGACGCCGACGAGGCTGGCAACGTCACATCTTCCTTGGCAGATGCCCTCGCTTCCTCGCCGCCGAACTCTCCGGTACTGCCGACCACCCTCGCCGGCGGAGGGGAAGGCGAGGTCAGGGGACGACAACATGTCACGTCCCCTAAAAAATCTAGGTTCGACAGTCAAGATCTCGTGCTCACTTTGCCCGCGCCAACTTCACCGATTAAGGAACGGAGAGACAAACCGACTGGTAAGATGTGAAGAACGCCACACTGCCTGCGCGCCCAGGATTACGAAAACGAGAGAGGGGATTCCTTCATAGTCCAGATGTCGGCGGACTACAGTCCGCGCCATACACACGACAACTGTCCACACTATCTGTTGATACGGGAAGTTCCGGATGCCGACATACTCCAGCCACCAGTCCTTCCAACTACATCTCATCGGCTTTTCTGTGAGTCAGCCGGGTTGCTAGTCGTGGGCAGCGAAAACTTCATCGAAAACATAACACTCCATCTAAGGAAGGATCTATCATTCTGTGAAGTGTGTTTTTATTAACGCATTCCCTCGCAAAAGTCTCCCTGGCCAAGAAAATGACCAAGTAAATGGATTGACGGTTTTTCCTTATCGGAAATAGTGTCGGTTTTAGTCCGTCGGGATCTTGCCCCAGAGAAAGGGACATATCCACGATCTGTGAGTAGGGGTCAGGCCATGTATGAGAAATACTTAGCAACGCGTCATGCAACGGGGGACAATGCCTAGAACTCCGTTTCTCACTACCTCACATGTGCTTTGCTCGATGTTGTGCAGTGCAGGTCACAACACGTGGAACACGCGGGAAAAGATTCGCTGCAGCGACTGCGCCTCGAAGCTTGCGGGTTTTGGACGACATTAAACAAGGCTCGGTGCCACCTCACACTGTTCTCTTTATCCTGGCCGATGGTCAATTTCGAATTGCAGCAAAATATCTCCTTAACCTGTTGCATATCGATGGCAGGGTGAATAATGAGGTGATCAATTTCTATATGGCGTTGTTGGGGTCGACCGCATGTGGGTCACGTGACATCTCGTCAGTCCTTCAAGTCTTTAACTTTAATTCGTTATTCTTCAGTAAACTGCAACTTCAAGGACACGGTGGGGTCCAGAGGTGGGCTTAAAATGTAGATTTGCTTCAATACGATATTATCTTCGTTCCTGTTCACAAACTGGATCCTCCTTTCCGTCAACTTGAGAGATGATGTTCTCGAAATTTTTGATTATTTTCCTCGCGTTGTAGCTGATTCGAGTTTTTACATTAGTGTTTTCGAGTTGATTGTACAATATTGGGAACGTCAAACATCACATAGGCGGTCGGGTAGGAATTGAAAGTCGATAGCGAAAAATGTTGTGGTGGATGGAGTTCCGAGACAAGTAGATGAAGCTAGTTGCGGGGTGTTCATGTTGCTGTTTGCGACGTTGTTGCAACGTGGTGATCAACCGCCTTTCAGGTTCTCTTGTAAAGATATTCCGCTTATTAGACGACAATTGGCATCATGTATCTTAGAACGTCGTTGTCTTTGATGGATTT
>BFEA01000144.1:697872-713991 GCA_003427395.1 Chara braunii | reverse complement strand
TTGGCATCATGTATCTTAGAACGTCGTTGTCTTTGATGGATTTAAACGTCAAACATCACATAGGCGGTCGGGTAGGAATTGAAAGTCGATAGCGGAAAATGTTGTGGTGGATGCAGTTCCGAGACAAGTGGATGGAGCTAGTTGCGGGGTGTTCATGTTGATGTTTGCGACATTGTTGCAACGTGGTGATCGACCGCCTTTCAGGTTCTCTTGTAAAGATATTCCGCTTATAAGACGACAATTGACATCATGGATCTTAGAACGTCGTTGTCTTTGATGAATTTGATTGATTTATATTTTTTTTTTGAAGGTATTCCATTTGTTGATGATTATATTTTGTAAATCATGACATTATTCAATTGTCGTTTTGACAACGACATTACTTTCTTTTATCGTTGCGAGTTTGGATTGTCTTCGGCAGACTCATTGCATGTCCGACGTCATGTATAGACTTTGTAATCTCTGTCACGTCCCAGTCGTCTCTCATGCAGCGGAACATGTCATACATTGCGTTCCATGTTTCAAATTTTATTCAACTCGAAGTGTACATATGATTGACAAATTGGTCGGTGGATGCATGACCAATCTCATCTATTGTGTGACAAATCTCAACGAGTGGATGCATGGCAAATTGGTCAGTGGATGCATTAATAAATAAAAGGACCAGTGAAGTCATGTCTCTTGCATGTGCATAGAATCACATGCCTTGTGACCACGTGCATTACATGTAACCAACAACTTTGCGTCCGTGCCCAAACCTTTTGTACATGGTCATTTAAAGTGAAGATTTCGATCGTGAATAAGCAAAATTTGAAGTTCTAGACTTGTACATAGAATGCCAAAATTAAGTGGTTGTTACAATAGACCTTGCTCATCACAACTGTAAACAAGTATGGATCTCAGTGCCCTCATGTCGGGTGAGATGATGAGCGTGCCTATATGCGGAAGTCCGGATGTCTTCAACATCCAAACAACCGTCTCGGGCGAGACGATGGGTATGCTTGCACAACTTAGGGATAACCTAGTAAAGAAAATTTAATGTGTTATCCAACATAGGTTCAATCATGACACCTTGCTCATCACATTTATAAACTTTAAGTTTAACAAGTATGAATCTCACCACACTTCCGCACACTGTCAGGGTTCCCAGACGGGCGTGCCGGTCATTACACTAAGTCTTCAAAACAAGTCTGGATCTCATCAAACATCCAGACAACCGTCTCAGGCGAGACGATGCACCTGCCTGTATAACCTTGGGATAACCGACAAAATTACACTGTCCAATTCAATCTGAGTACATTGCTCATTTGTTTATAAAGTTCAACAAGTACGGATCTCAGCACACTTCCACATTTAGGGTGAGTGTATGGGCATACCTACGTGGAAACGCTGCAGCCAAAAATGAATTCGTTAGAAAGAGGACACAATATAATGTCCTGTTTTAACGAATAACATGTTGACCCCGATTACAACGGGTCGGAGGAGAGTGAGTTGAGAGAGAGTGAGTCAGACGAATCAGGCAGCTCCAGCGAACAGAGCAGGGAAGAGGACGAAGTCGCAGCGTAGAAGAGGGGAGAGAGGGCAGAAGGAAAGTGATCAGTGGAAGAATCGGACGGACCCGCACCATGGTTGTTACAAGGTGATCTAGTGTGCAATCCAGAGTCGCGGCAGGAGGAACTTGGAGGAGATGGCGTCACCACCGCTGAGGGTTCACGAAGCAGACGCCGTAGAAAAAGTTCTTCCCCGGCTCAATCCTCTCCACTATGGCGGTATGACCCACCGTTCGCATACGTGGAAATGCGGGCGCTCGGGCTTCGTCCCCGGTCGTTATCCCGCCATCCCCTTGATTACCTTACCCTTTATCAGCTCACGGGCTGACCCCTGTTTCCTTCTAACTGGCATCCTTTCCCACCTTCCCTCTTCCACAAACTCTACTCCACCAGCCTCATCGTCACCGTCTTCCCACACGCCACCACTCTCTCTCTCGTAACCCCCTTTTCCCTCCATATCCTTCTCTTTAGTGCGGCATGGCAGGAATTCAATAATATAGAGGTCTATTGTATAATCGCGGGTACGATCCCCGCATGTGAACATTATGAGGACTTACACGCCGCGATTTCCCGCACTCTCTGCACCCTTTACCTAGACTACCTCGCCTCGCTCCCCCATTAAGACCATCGCTTCCCCTGCATCCATTGCATTGTCCACTACACTCGGCTCCTCGCTCGAAATCGAGAACTTCGTTCTTTTTGCCACCTCTCCCACGAGTTCACCCCTCTCCTCCTCCACCCGTCATCAAATTACCCTTCCCCGACAACCTCTTGAATCGGAGTTCGCGAATGTCACCTGCATGACTCCCCAACTCGTATCTCACGGTAAGTCGCACGTGTCAGCTCCACGTCGACCGCTGACGTTTCTTGCAGGATTGACGAATAATGAGAGAGCAAGTAGGAGCTTGCTTAAGATTGGAACCCCCTGGACGTCACATATGCGACGAACTAATTTCTGCGACCACGTGACTTTTTGCACAAGGCTACTTTGGGGGTTGAATCGGGATGGCCCGATGGAATGCATGAGTGCCCTTGCTTTTTTTGTTTTTCGGAATCGAGGCCGCGATAGTCCCATGACGGTTGGTAGTTGATCCCGCCTTCGCGAGCGCGAAAGATAACTGTTGCTATAGATTCTTTCTTGTTCTGCTGTGGGGAATGACAATTTTGGCGCGATTGTCGAGCGGGAAAATCTTTTTTGAATTTTCAACTGTTTTCGAGCCCCCGCGGACTCTCAGAATTGTTTTCTCTCAGAATTTCTTTTTGTAATTAGGAGTTAGGCTAGGAATTTAGGCACCACGCTATTTTGTTGTAGGACGCTTCTTGCTTGCAAACGCCTTGCCGCGTCAGGATCTTTGCTCTGACTTTTCCGTGCCTTAATCTTGCGTGTAACTGTAATTTTTGTTTTGGCGGTTGTGATTGCAATTGTAATCCTCTCGTCCTTGATATCTTTTGTGGTGCCTCTGTGCGCACATACTTCTCCCCTTGTCCTATTGGACTGAACGCTTGCATGACTGCATCGATGTGTGGAGTGTGGCTATGTCCCCCACGCCGCAGCCTGGCCATGCAGCCGTAGGCACTTCCTTCCTCCTCCCTTCTTTCCACTCAGGCACAATCCCGAGTATCTCGCGCAAGCATGCATGTTATAAATCTCTTAAGCGCAATTAACTCGGTCTCTATGAATTTTGGAGTTAGCGCGGTCGAGAGGATCGACTAATGGGCAAGAATTGGAAGGTGAGTAGAGAGTTGGGCGATCCGACGAGCTGGTGCTGGGCATGAGGGGTTGACGTCCCCCACGCCGCGGCCTGGCCATGCAGCCGTAGGCACTTCCTTCCTCCTTCCTTCTTCCCACTCAGGCACAATCCCGAGTATCTCGCGCAAGCATGCATGTTATAAATCTCTCAAGCGCAATTAACTCGCTCTTTATGAATTTTGGAGTTAGCGTGGTCGAGAGGATCGGCTAATGGGCCAGAATTGGAAAGTGAGTAGAGAGTTGGGCGATCCGACGAGCTGGTGCTGGGCATGCAGGGTTGACGTGGGGCCACAATGGACTGTGGCGCACGGGCGAACCTGGCTTGTGTGCTCGGATTAAGCGGGGTGCCAACTCTGTGTGGGTGCGAGGCGACAGACTGCCCACACCGGGATGCTGTGAAGAGAGAGAGAGAGAGAGAGAGAGAGAGAGAGAGAGAGAGAGAGAGAGAGAGAGAGAGAGAGAGAGAGAGAGAGAGAGGGACGGGATGTGTTGTGATGGTATTCTTCTTCTATTCTTCTGAGCAATTTTGGTGTTTGGCGCAAGTTGCCCTTCTCCTTTCGGATCAGCATCTCGGATCTTATCTTTGTTTCTTCTCAGAGACTGATGTGTGATTGTCTCCCCAACTTCCCTTCTCTTTGTGTTTTAATCGGTAATCCAATTGGTTGGTCACCTGGGATCGAATTATGTGTGATCCCCGGGCCAATAGCCAAATAATAGATGCATGAAGATTATCGACTTCTTTTTGTTTATGAGTGTGCGTGTTTGAAGCTGGATGCATAGATGCTTGGTGTGTTTCCGTCTGAGTACGAATTAGATGAGCATGCTAGATGACTAGATGTTTGTCTACCTACAGGATTACCCACCTTACGAGTTGCTGGCCTTCACCCACCCGACCGAAGGACAGGTCTTGTGAACGCACGTGTAAGCCCGACCGAGGAAGGCCGCTGCTTACACGCGTGTCTGCAAAACCTGTACTCGACCCAACTTCCCGAATGTCTGAATTCCCGCCCCAGTGCGGCCCACCCTACAGTATGAATATCGAAATCCCCTTTCGTATCACTGACCGCAAGTCCCTGAAGGACTGGGAATTCTGAGAATATTGGGAACACTCTTGTCTGTCTGCATGATCAAGGGCGGAACCTCCAGAATTTCCCTACTTAACCGGGAACGAGCGTATTTGTGAGTGGGATATTGATCAGGCCTTGGGACATGTCCCCCATCTCCCCAGCTGTCCTAGCCCATGCACGTGTCACGTCGTCGCGGAACTTGGAATCATTATCATGGGGACCAAATTCCCTCCCTATCACCGCATCCTGCCCTTCCACTCCCTAACCATTGTGCCAGTCCCATGGTGCGCCATCGCTCCCTACTGGCCCCAACCCCCGTGCTCGGAGTGCGTGCAAGACCACGATTACCGATCATCTGGCTTCATCTGGCGAACTCGCTCAGAGGAAGAACGGCGGGCGTGCAGCCTTCGGCTGAGACCGGCCGTATCGGATTCCGAGACTTGCGACATTCGACGTTGGCAGGTGACCAGCCAGCGAGATAGCCATAGCGTCCCGGCGGTGCACCAGATACGAGTCTGACCCAGATAGTGGAACCAACGAGCCGATAGCTCTGCTTTCCGAAGCACAAAACAGGACTCCGATCTGCACCTACCCTCTTGCATTCGTATCGCTGAAACTTGCGAACGGAGATCTCAGTTTTGACATGGGACTCCACCCCCCCCACTTTCCTAAAATCCTTGGCACACCCCCTTTTCGCACTTCCAGGCCCACCCCCACTCCGATCAGGAAGTCACGCTGGGCATGAGGTTTGGGCGTCACAATGTTTCATGTTCGATGCACCAATCTCTGGGTGCGTTGTGTTTGGTATGGGCACGTGGGCAAACACCCCGCCGAGGGTCACGCGTGTTCCCCTCTCCTCTCTCTCTCTCTCTCTCTCTCTCTCTCTCTCTCTCTCTCTCACACACACACACACACACACACAAACACACACACACACACACACACACACACACACACACCACCCCAATGTTTTTTTTTTTNCACACACCACCCCAATGTTTTTTTTTTTTTTTTTCCCGCAGGCAGTGAACATATGGCGGTGTATCTTCCTTTGTGATGGCAGAAGATTCATTCTCGTTTTGCATGCCCCTGAGCATATGGAGAATGAGAACGAACCTTCCCTTTGAACATGGGAAGATACACGGCATGACAACAAGAAATATGCCGTTGTATCTTCTCTGGCGGAAGGTGGGAAGGGCGAGCTGCAACAAAAATGAGAAGAATCTTCCCCTACAACATGCATTGGGAAGATACACGGCATGAGAACAAGAAATATGTTGGTGTATGTTCCTTTGTTCTGGCAAAAGATTCATTCTCGTTTTGTATGCCTCCGACGTATCCGGACCCGAAGATGAGAAAGAATATTCTCCAACAACATGGGAAAATACACGGCATCTATGTGACACCCGTGGCCTAGGCCGCGGGCATTTCGGCTGCTGCGGCCGAAAAAGTCGGCCGCGGTCGCGGCCCATGAGGCCCAGTCCGCAGCCTGTTTTTTTAATATTTTTTTTTACCCTTAAAACTATGTTATAATATATATATAGGGGTGTAGGGCTTTGGAAAACCCTACAATCCTATGTTTTTTATTTTGGAATCAGACTTCGTTTAAGATTTTTAAAAAATGAAAAACGAAATTCGATTTAAACAAAATATTTAAAAAAAAATAAAAAGAAAACCAGGAATTTTCTTTTGTTATTTTTTATCACGAGGGATATGGTCCCTGAGTTGTGCTGTATTTTTTTTTAAAATGAATTTCGGTTTTTTGCAGGGAAATTAGGTGTTTAAAAAAAATGAAGATGCAAAAATTAAAAACAAATAAACAAAAAAATGGTTTGATTGATTGATTGATTGATTTGCTTTGATTGATTGATTGATTGATTTGCTTTGATTGATTGATTGATTGATTGATTGATTGATTGTGTGTGTGTGTGTGTGGGTGTGGGTGTGTGTGTGTGCCCTCGTGTGTGTGTGTGTGTGTGTGTGTGTGTGTGTGATGTGATGTGGTGTGTGTGTGTGTGTGTGTGTGTGTGTGTGTGTGTGTGTGTGTGATGTGTGTTTGTGCGCATCAGCAAATGTTCAAGACCAATGGAAAATATATAAGAAGAAGAAGATGACATGAGTTTTACTTATCATGGCGATATCAACTCCTCCCCCACACCCTTGAAGACAGCATGTGTGTGTAAGTATATATGTGTGTGTGTGTGTGTGTGTGTGTGTGTGTGTGTGTGTGTGTGTGCGTGCCTGTGCCGGGGAGGGGAGGGAGGACCCCTCCCCCACCAATCAATCAATCAATCAATCAATCAATCAATCAACCCATCAATCAATCAATCAATCAATCAATCAAAAAACCATCAACAAATGATTTTTTTTTTCCCTTCTATTTTTTTTTTTTTTTTTTGTCACACATCAAAAAACACCCCCCCAATTATTATTACTATTACTATTTTTTTGCACAGCCTGTCAGCGGCCGACGTGCACAGGCCGCGTGCGCGCGCCACCGCCTGGCTGTGGCGCAGCCACAAAAAAACTCGGCTGCGCGGCCTGGGCCGCGGGCCCGCGGCCGGCCTCCTTGGCCGTGGCCGAGTCGGAGGCGGCCGCGTCCTAGGGGGACACAGCGCACGGCATGAGAACAAGAAATTGATGGTGTATATTTTTTTGTCTGGAAGAAGAAGAAGAAGAAGAAGAAAGGAAAGAAAAAAAGTCTGTGTCAGAAGAGGAAAGGCCGACAACGGAGAAGAGGGAAGGTGGAAGATAGGAGATGAGGAAAGGGATGAACCATGGGGCTGGAAGATTCTAACTGGACTGCACTCCGTGGCGGGAGGAATTGGCACCTGAGTGCCCCACCCCTAACGGATTCCCATGTCTGGGATGCTAGGGACCCCGCCCTGGGCTCCACAGGCCCGTGTCTATCATTGTGGAACCACCCACGGACCAGCTGTGGCCCGTGGGACAGACTGTTTAGAACTAATTGCCCTCATATCAGCCGCTTTCAAACTAACCACCCTCCTAATAGGCTCCTATCCTGCCACCTGAAGTTTTTCTGGCCTTTTTTAAGTTACCATGGTCATTCCTAAGCTGCTATGTGCTTTTTTTTTTCTTTTTTTTTTTTGCCTATTTCAAACTAAAGTTGTGACATTGTCACAGCTTCCCCTAAATTCATTGAATAGTGAAAATGCTTTCCTTTTTTTTTTTTTTTTTGAATCCCCATAGCAACATCACTAGGGGGGGCGATACGCGCAACCTCCTCTAGTGCACATTCCCAGTGCTCCATTCTATTGGTAGGGAGCTGCACCTGCTGGAAAACGGGTCCAGCGTCCCATTAGATGAAACAACTGAGAAATATGCACCGTAAAGATACGATCTTGGCTGCCAGCATTGACTGCCCCGGTGAGACCGGGGGGTTAACTGCGTAGCTGCTGAGCGTAGTCAGGTTTGCCTAAACTGCCGTCATCCTACCATAAACCAGCTTGTCTGCAGTCCTCCGACTTTAATCCTGCTTACTCTGCCTCGTCCCATTGCATGCCCACCATAGCCAGCTGATGGGGCAGAAAGGGGTCGGGGAATTCTGAAGCTGGACGCAGCGAGATCTCCTGGCCCACTGCTGGAATGGTGACAAATTGAATGCTTAATGACCAGAATGAGGAGGTCGGGGTACCCCCTAATCAGAGCAGCGAAAACGCCATCGACAAAAACACTCACCGCTTCAGCCTCCCACTCATTTCCAGTCTGGCATGTCTGTCCATAGCACTCCTCACCGTCGTCATCCCTCATCAAAGTCAGTCTCACTGTCTCATCATCCTGACAGTTTATCCTCTGCAGGACTGCAACAGATGCAGCAGCCTCTCCATAAGAGCCTGCATTCTTCTCAGCCTGTGCTGTACACTGTGTACAGCGTACTACTGATGGAAATTAATGAGACAGGATCATTTGTAATGCCCAACCAGGAGTACTACTTCACCGCTAACTGCTCACATGGGCCACCATGACATCCTCCTCCCACTTGCCAGCCGTCACATCTCTCTTATCTCCTCACCTTTACAGGCTTCCCCGATTGCATGTAGACTGAAGTTGGCCCAAATCCAGCTATAATTACCATTCGTTGTACTCGGGTGTAGATGGAATCCCTCTGCTTAACTATCATTATGATATCAACGATGAGTCGATGACTAATAAATGGCGAAGCCGATCACGGGTCTCTCTTCCACCCCACCATCTCCTGGTTGCTTGACAAAGCCTCCTGGTCTGGGACGCGCTATCCAGAAAACCTCTCTAATTCTCAATGGCTCTCGTCGAGCACCATATCCCCTGACAGACATAATATCTGTTACAGCCGATAAAGTGCATTGTCAAAGACCCACAGCTCATAGACACCAAGCCCGTGATGACGGCTGGCAGCACTATGCAGGTCGCCACGCTGCGTTAGTCAAGAGGTGAACCACCACGTGGAGTCATGGACTATATGCCTTATATATCCTGTCCTCACCTTAAAGTATATATTATGTTGAGGATGCGAACAACCAGTCTGGCATCTTCAGAGTGGGAAGGCCAATTGACAGAAATGCACCCCATTGGGAAGGATCCCAATCCCCTTCCTCTTCATCCTCTTGACCTTTGGGGATATGCGTGTGAGCGGATGAGGAGGGAGGATTGGCCAGAAAATATTTCCTTGTCTGTTCCAACATACGGTTGAATAGGTCATCCTCATGGGGTGGATATGCTTTCAGGTTGTTGTCTACGTGCACCAAAAGACTGGTACGGGTAAAACGCACCTCGCTGTCCTCGCTGTTCCTTCTCTGCTGATGGTCGCCGTTGCCGTTCCCAGCATCGCCCCTGTCTAAGTCAGGAAACAGTTCCAGAAAGAAAGCGACGTTTGGGGGGAGAGAGGAGGAGGAGGAGGAGGAGGAGGAGGAGGAGGAGGTGGTGGTGGTCGCCAATGACCGTCCAGCATATAACATGCTCAGCATGGCAGAGCGGAGCGAGGAGGAAACATCTTTTCCCTCACGAAGAGCACTGTAAAAGGGGAGCATGAATGCGAAAGTAGCATCATCTTCAACTTCCCAAACGGACGAAACAACACAAGGCACTCGGGAGACATAGAACGCCCTGGCAAAGTTAAGCACTTCATCTGGGTTACGACGACCCTTGGAGGAGTCACAGCAGCTTAAGACTACAAGCAGCGTTCTCAAGTCATTGTTGAAGCTCTTGAGAATCTCTTGAGCCGACAGACCCGCAGGATGGTAATCAGGACTTTTGTAAGTCTCATCCTCATGGGATAGAGGGTTGATGTTTGAGAGACCCTGAAGCAGCACATCGAGATGTGATGCTCCTTCCGGACCTTCCCCCTTCTTCAGATCTGAATGGGCGAGCTGCAGCCTCACATTGTCGGTGGTTTCATCCAAAGACCATGGCCAGAACTCTGGACCAGGCTCAGTCGCGGGTGGAGCTTTCCGTGGAGGAGCTCCATTAGCACCCGGTTCGTTAACAGACTTGTTGATGGTATACAAAGCATTATCTGTCGCGCCCTTGGTAGTGGGCGAATGATGACCATCATCGTTGTGACGAGCGAGTGGCATAATCCCCATCTCGGCACCATATATATCTTTCCGATCGGTTATTTCTCTGGGAAACCCAGTCTGCAGATGCGCTGCGAAGTGAGCGAGAGGAGGCCCGCATGCGAGCGCATCCATCACGCGAGCTTTGGTGGCATGCCTTCCAGTGAGAAGAGTGGCAGTTCCAGGTCGAAGCATGTCGTGGATCGCTTGCGCCTCCTCTCCCGCGTAAGCAATCTCCTCCACGTCAAAGTCCTCGGGCATAACAAACGGATTACCAACAACGAGGGACTTCCAAGAGCTATGCTCCTCCCTTTTCGTTCCTTCTCCAGCTGCAGCAAGTCCTTCAGAGTTGGATACAGGAACGAACGGAGGACACATCATGTTCAGCAGATCTTCGCTTCTCTCCTTAAGCAGAGTAAGAAGATGAACACCAGGTACAGTCGCCACCGTATGACGCTCTATCAGATATGGCTTCATAAGTGGCGAGCGTCGTCGAGGGTCGCGTAACAGGGCAAAGGGGACTCCCCACAAAATATCATGCGGCACTATAATGAGCTTGTCATCCGGGGAAAGGTCCGCAATGCGATGTTCAACAGGTGCAATCAGGAGTAGGTATAACTTCTCTAGGATGCTCCTAATCATCTGTCGTCGTTCTCGTCTCTCTTGCACTTCCTTTGCGGCTATCTTCGCATTCTTTGAAAAACATGAACCTCGATGCGCTGTGAATCGGCATCCCTCGCCGTGACTAGAAGATGCTGCATGATCCTTGTCAGCCTCCTGTGGTCCTGGTCTTTCTTTCTCTTCTTTTGTGGGCCTCTTGATGTGCTTTGGAAGATTACAGATGGCATGCTGGCATGGGGATCCCTCTCCTTCACTCGATGATGCTACCCCATTCCACTGCTGGTGATGACAGCTTGACTCCGAGTAGCTGAATGATCCCTCTCTCTCTCCCCCACCCTCCCACTTCCCCTCTCCCTTTCTCTCACCCTCTTTGTCTCCGCCCCTCTCTCTCTCCGAGTAGCTCGATTGTGGCATGGAGTTAGATAACGGATTTGTGCGACGGTGTAATCGATAGTAATCGGATGAAGAAGAAACTGCACGTTGTCTGCTATGTGAGGGATTCGACTCCATCAGATCTTTGAGCCGCTGCAAGTGCACTTCCACCCCTTCCGATTTTTTGTACCTTAGTGGAGCACAGCTCAGACTGCGATCCTTGATGGTCATAACGTAAATAAGAATCCCCTCCAGACCCTCCTCGGCCACCGTTTTCCCATAAACATACTCGATCAGCGTGGTCCTTGGCCCGCACAAGCGGCAACCGTCCATGATCATGCTCAATGTACCGGACTTGTCAGATTCGAAACGCTCAGAGATCAACTTCTTGTATGTTTCTTCCGGTGAACCCCACGCCGATGGAAGTTCGTTTGACTTGTTGCTACAATGACTAGTGCTGCTCGACGCACCAGCAGCACCAGCCGCTGCAGCAGCACCACCACCGCCGGCAGTAGCAGCAGCAGCAACACCAGCAGCACCAGCAGCACCAGCAGCACCACCACCAGCAGCAGCAGCAGCACCACCACCGCCAGCAGCAGCAGCAGCAGCAGCAGCAACACCAGCAGCACCAGCAACACCAGCAGCATCAGCAGCAGCAGCACAGCCACCACCACCGCCACCAGGAGCAGCAGCAGCAGCAGAAGTCCCAGACTTTCCCTGTAAGAGGACATTGGAGAGGAACCTGTGGCGTGACCACTCGCTCCAGATCAGTGAATCACCAACACTCAGGCGATTTAAGAACTCGAACTGCAGACGACGAAATACAGTTGCTTCCCTCTCTCCATACTGTGATAGATATGCGTCAGAGAAACTCCCTATATCAGTCTGCTGCTCTTTGAACCAAGCCATGGCCACCACTCTCGACTGGACCGCAGCTTCTCTTTCGCCTTCCATCTCATGAAGACCTGCAAGAGCATGCAGTACGTCATACTTCTTCCAGGTAGCTGCCACCACCATCAGATTCATCACTACCCTCTTCGGAAGCTTCTCTCCCTTCCACTCCAGATATCGTGCTTCGAAAAGAGCAATGATGTGGTTGACGTAACTGCAGTCCTGGCCTCGTTGAACCATCTCCTCCACCTTCTCCGACGCTGCGTCCACCAGCTCTTCCATGTCTTTGGTGCCCGCGATGGGAGGACGTCCTTCCATCGCGTTCTTGAAGCACACCGTAGCTTCACGCATGAGCAAAAGTGCCTCTAGTCCTAAGTTGAGCATGTTCAGCTTGGAATAGGCTTCTCTGCAATCCTGGTAGAACTTGAGACTTTTTCGGAGGCTCTCTCCGCCTGGGTCTCCAGTCATCCGATGGATGAAGACCAACAGACCGAGCTGCTGGTTGCACTCTGCCCACAGGAGACCAGTGACCTCCAACGGGTACCAGATGGAAGGGTCGCCAAAGTTATGGGAAACGTACTCAAAAAGTCTCAACGCGTTCTGCAGCTCCAACCTCGACCTGTCAAAGAGCTGCAGGTTCCAGAGACGCTTAGCCACCTCGCAGACTAACGCAAGCTCAGTCAACAAAGCCTCCAGGCAGTCGGGATTGACCTCCACAAATTTCCGGACAAACTTCAACTGAGGACTCAGGTACCTCATGGCATCGACAAGGCTAGACAATCTTGTTGTGCCTCGGCGTTTGGCCACGCCCGCCATCTTGGCGTACACCTGCCTACCCCAGTTATGATACCCCTTGACGTTACAAAAGCAGATGACTTTTATGAGAAGAGCCATACACCTTTCGGTCGTCCACTCGCCACTCTCAGTCTCATGAATGGCTACGCACGCCAGATCGTGAAACCCCAGGAACACCTCCTCTTGGAGACCCAGCCGCTCAGCTTCAGCAATTCGCTCCTCGATAGAACGAATAGCCGGTGCCAAATGCTTCGGTCTGCTGATGCTGACCTCTAAAAGGTGACTTAAACAGCTGAGCTCCATAGCCTTGCAGATTCCGAAGAGCTGCTGCTGCTGCTGCTGGCGGCCGCTTAACTTAACGCTCATCAGCTGCAGCTCATCTTCTGGACACCGCGAGGTCATTCCACCAGCTGTAAGATCTCCTTCTCCTGCGTCTTCTGGAGGCTGTAGAAGGTCCACGTCGGACTTCGAGGGCTGCTGGACAAGCTCCACGTCACACTGGAACAATGATGACAGTCGTTTCCAGATCCCGACGGAGGTTCTCAGCGGCAGACCTCTGGCATCGGGGTCCTGACTGTCGTACTCATCAAGCATTAACCTCTCGTCGTCCGATTCCAGCTCGCCATTGCGGATGTGGCAAAGGAACTGTATGTCTAGCAGTGCAATTGCTCTCAGAGGAAGAAGGTAGAGGGGGGGGTTGCTCCCGCAGACCTCGTCAGTGAGGCGAAGGAGTGTTCGCAGTGCCCTCATTCTGCCCGACAACACGTAAGGCTGCCTGTACCTCTGAACGAAGCACTCACAAAATGCTGCTTCTACTTCGTTGAACGAGGAACAAGGCGACAGAATCTGCTCGAGCGAATCCAGAGAAGGAAACACTGTCCGCTTCTCCCATGGCTTCGGCTCATAAACCCCACGCCATAATTCTGTAAGGAACAACGCCACCTGCCAGGCTTCGTCATTCCCTTCCCGCCAGGTCTTTACCGCCTTCTCCACAACCTCAACGGCGGACGGGATCCCGATCTCCCCTTCCGTTATTTTCTGCCGCACGATCTCGACGACGCCCATCAAGTCCTCAGCCTCGCCGTAGCTTTCCTGTAGCATCTCTTTGCCATGAGCGGACCCGCCGCAGCCCTCGACATCGGACTTCTTCTCGCTCACCCTGACGTCGTTGATCGCCGGTCTCACAGTTCCATGCGCCAGGGGATTATCCTCACATCCGCTGCCGCAGCCTTCGACATCGGACTTCTTCTCGCTCACCCTGAGGTCATTGATCGCCGGTCTCACAGTTTCATGCTCCAGGGGATTGTTCCCACATCCGCTGCCACAGCCCTCGACATCGGACTTCTTCTCGCTCACCCTGACGTCGTCGTTGATCGCCGCTCTCACTGTTCCATGCGCCACGCGATTATCCCCACAACATCCACTGCCACTGCCACTGCTGCTGCTGGAGTGACAATCGGAGCACAAACCCTTGCCCATAAAGTCCTCAACCTCGCCGTGGCTTTCCTGTACAATCTCTTTGCCGTGACCGGACCCGCCGCTGCCGTCCACATCGGACTTCTTCTCGCTCACCCTGAGGTCGTTCATCGCCGGTCTCACAGTTCCATGCGCCAGGGTATTACCCCCACAACATCCACTGCCACTGCCGCTTCCGCTGCTGCTTCCGCAGTGACAATCGGAGCACAAATCCTTACCCTCCTCTTCACAATGACCTTTCGCTGTCTCCATGACTCTACCGGTAGTACTAACAGACCTTGTGAGGGAAAAAGACGGACACAAAAGAGAACATAACTGTTGTGAAGATCCTTCGGAGAGGGGAGTGGAGGGAGGGGCTGGGGGGAAGGGGGAGGCAGGGGGAGGCAGCGGAGGGGGGGAAGGGGCGGGGGAGGTAGGGGAGGGAGCGCCGGAGCTGCTAGGAGCCGGACTAGGCTCCAATCTGTCCAAATAGACTCGTTACTAGTAGGTGCGCCCCGCTTTCCCAGGCAGAGCTGCTTGTGTGAAGGTGTAGATTTAGGGTTGGCTAAAAATAGGGGTTGTAATAATGGTCAAAATCAGCCACTTAGTGTAGCACTCGAAGGATGATTGTCATCCAGTTTAGGCCATGACTACTGATCTCCTTCTTGATGCACCTATCCACAAACGCGACCAGATTCGTTCAAAATAGTTCAACTGTAAGTACGATTACAGAACCTCAGTGAGATAGCCAGTGCGTTATCGTCAGTCATCAGTCTCTATGATTGGATCTCACCTCAAGCTGATGAAGTGGCATGTAATTACCATCATCTGCTCCTTACAGTGCTTACTCCAACCATCCGTCCCATAACTCGATCATAATAATGGAGGCATATGTAGAATAAAAAGAACGGAGAGAAAGAAGAAAAAAAAAAAAAAGAAGGGAAAAAAAAAAGAAAATTAACGAAAAAAAAAAAAAAAAAAAAAAAAAAAAAAGCAAATTAATTTCGATTACGATGTTGCCGTGGTCATCGTCCAAGCTCACCTCGAGCTTAAGATACCTTCTTCTAGCGTTTCCTAGGAAGTTAGTGCTGGCCGAGTGAGGTCGCTACTCAAATGCAATAATGAGAATCGATAAGAGCGTGTTCACACTAGAAACTTTTCACCCTCTAGAACTTTTCAGACTGAATGTGGATATTATGAAGGTCTGGAACATCCGGAATGAGACCTATTCTGAGTACAGCCTAAGCTACGCTCCTGGGGGCAAAGGACACTCTCAATTCAATTCACTCTCGAGGCAACGGAGCCCTGAGCATGGGAAACCAGCACCCGCGAATGCGGCGAGGACATTCAAAGATCTGTGGATGGAAGGAGGGGGGCACACACACTGTGACACAGAGAGAGAGAGAGAGAGAGAGAGAGAGAGAGAGAGAGAGAGAGAGAGAGAGAGAGAGAGAGAGAGAGAGAGAGATTTGCGTAACGGTATAGATTCTGTCGATTGGGCAAATAGAGGATGAATCGACGGGTGTCAGGTGAAAAGCCGAACCCGTTGTGACTGATGCACATTGCACGCAGCAAGAGAGAGGGGAGACTGGGGCGTTGGTACAGGGGGCAAAAGGCTAGATAGAGTAACTCTCTCTTAATAAAGAGGGAAGGCCGTTGGTGAGTCCTACCGGGCAATAGGCCAGAATGGCCATTGCTCTTGAATACGCAAATCGAGGAGGAAAAGAAAGAGAACGCCGAGGAAAGTAGACATGGGGAGAATAAGCCGATCCCTTCCTCTTATAATTGTTGAAACCGCAAAAACAGCAACGGAATATCACGGCAATGAAAGAGGGCACTCTCTCTCTCTCTCTCTCTCTCTAAAGAGGCTAAAAGAGCAACGGAATATCACGGCAATGAAAAAGCCCAGGATCTCTCTCTCTCTCTCTCTCTCTCTCTCTCTCTCTCTCTCTCTCTCTCTCTCTCTCTCTCTGTGTGTGTGTGTGTGTGTGTGTGTGTGCCGGTCTGTAAAGATAGCAACGGAATATCACGGAAAGGTAAGAGTGCAGGCTCTCTCTCTCTCTCTC
>BFEA01000144.1:684134-696597 GCA_003427395.1 Chara braunii | reverse complement strand
CTCAGCGCGACTCACCTAGATGCTCCGAATTCGGAGAGTGTGCCTGGAGTCGGGGTGGACAAAATGCAGATGAAGCCAAATAGTCCAGTGCTGTCACCTCGTCTGCTAGTGTTCTCACGAATTGGAGTGTGGGACCACGGATAGTAAGTGCAGCGATGAGCACCAAACCGCGAATTCGGAGAGTTCAGCAACTCTCCGGCAACTCTCCGAAGTTGCGGAGCTGCGCCCCGCTCGAGCACCGTTGGAGCGGACACGGCGCGACGTAGGAGCTAATGGAGGATCAGGCGACGTGGTGGGCAGATGGGGCCAGTGGGCGTAAGACTTGACAGCGGGAGGGTAGAGACGATGTGGCGTGACTTGGTGTGGCCTGCCTTTTGAAAGCACAGGGGTGCCATCTCCGGCTTCACGCTTTACCTAGTGATGTTGCAGGCCAGCACGCTGGATGGAGGGAAGACTGTCCGTGCATGGGGGCGAGTCTTCATGAGATTCTCGGCATATTGGTTGCCTTTGCTTCTCTGCCTGCGTGGTTTTGTGGAGGAGGGTCGGTTGATGCAGGCGGACAGGGAGGAGCGCGTCCTCACGTGGAGTGGGAGGAGGATTGGAGGCGACATCGAGTCCGTTTTTTTGAAGAAGGGCGAAGCGGTATCGGCGGCAGCTGTGTTTACCCTATCAAACGGGAAACGAACGTGTATATGAATGGGACATTGAACTGGCCTTGGGCGCAATTCCCTTTCCACCCCAATTCCCCCACTCGCATACATGCCACGTCATGGTCGAGCCCGGTATTGCCATCATTGAAACAGATTACCCTCCCCACTCCCTTGTGATTCCGTTTCATTATTTAATGGTGGTCCCCTAACACACGATCGGCCCCCATTGGCCCTGAACCCCGTGCTCTGAGTGCCAGCAGCGCGTACCGAACCGCGGGATTTGTCCGACGAACCCGATCAGAGGCCAAGCCCACTATTACTCTGAAACAGGAAGTCGCACGGGGCGTGAGGTTTAGCGTCACAACCCGGCCCATTCAGCTCAATGATGATACATGTGATGTGCAACCTCACGCCCTGTGCGGAGTTCCGTACTCAGGACGCCGATCAGAGTAGTTCGGGGCGCGCCCAAGGATTTTTTACCGTGGGGGTTGAGTCACTCGGGCGAAACGAGGGATTGAATTTCTTGTTTCGGGTTGAGAGCTGCCTTGTCGGGGGTTTGAGCCGTCGTCGAGGGCAAGGGACGAGAGAAAAGTGCATTCCGGCATGACCATCGACGAAAAAGGGGAACAATCAAAAAGGGAAGGAAGGAGAGGGAAAAAAACGACGGGGAACGTGGTTTTCCGTTCCCCGGGGCAGCTGGTTCGTGTGGATTTTGGGGCGGTCAGTTCGGAGATCTCATCCCTCGGCGTCAGACTCATCAAGCCCGCGCGGACATCCTGGCGTGGGCTCGTCGAGGGCGGGGTAAATTGTAGGAACCCAAGTTCGAAAATTACCAGGGAGCGCACACACATGGCGGGAGAGTTCTGTGAATCAAGCCTCACCCTCGTATCCCAGGACTAATCTCTGCCAGGAACACGAATCCCCCTGAGGAAACCAGCAACAGTTAAATGGACGCCGCCACGTCGAGTGCAGTGCTGACCAGGGCAGCACCGTGAGATCGGTGTAGGGTAGTATCAGGGAGGGGAAGAGAACCGGTCAATCAACACAAGCCCACTTCCTCCAATTTCGCAAGCCCGGGCAGGGTTATGCAGCCGGATCTGCTCGGTCCGTCTAAGAGCGCTCCGCATGTCCACGTCGCAGTACACGCTGTTGTCGTCTGCAATCGGGAAGGACGGCAGCACGTTGCAGGAGACAACACAAAGATGGAGCACGGGCAAGGATCCCGATCCGCACACGAAGGGAAAGAGAGAGAGAGAGAGAGAGAGAGAGAGAGAGAGAGAGAGAGAGAGAGAGAGAGAGAGAGAGAGAGAGAGAGAGAGACAAGGTCGACGCAAGTCTCGCGCGCACGCGAGGCATTAAGAAAGTGAGAGGGATTGGGGAAGGGAGGAAGGACCAACAGTCTCATGCACTCATGCAGACGGTTGACACCCAGCAATCCCTATCATCGCGCCTGGAAGCACACACACACCTACTCATAAAGCCCTCCTGGACAATGAGACATTCAACATCCATAGAACATCCATAGACTCTCATGCCCGAGCACACATACAACAAGCACCCATACGTTGGGACCTTGCATACATCACACTGGGACAAAGCAGCAATGGAGATAAAAGCGAGTTCCTTAGAATACAAAATTTCTCACACGACTGGCCACCCTAGGCCCAGCCCCCAATCCGTCAGAACCACCGACAACCATAGCCACAAGGCCCTGCCGTTGTCGACGTCCGATCTCCACCACTGCTCACTAGCGCTCAGTCCCTCCGACTGTCTTACGCCAAGTCTATCGCTAAGGCCACCTGCTTACGTCCGCCTGGACGAGCATGGACTCCATACAAAGAGCGATAAAACACAACAAAAGACGACATGCCTCCCTCTCTCTCTCTCTCTCTCTCTCTCTCTCTCTCTCTCTCTCTCTCTCTCTCTCTCTCTCTCTCTCTCTCTCTCTCTCTCTCTTTGGGTGTCAACACAAACGCGGAGGCGGGGATGCGGGGTTTGTTGGGTTGCAGAGATATCGGCCACGTCGCAGAGACGCAAGCGACCGAAAGCACACACACACCTACTCATAAAGCCGTCCTGGACAATGAGACATTCAACATGCATAGAACATCCATAGACTCAAATACCCGAGCACACATAGAACAAGCACCCATACGTCGGGACCTTGCATACATCACACTGGGACAAAGCAGCAATGGAGATAAAAACGAGTTCCTTAGAATACAGAATTTCTCACACGACTGGCCGCCCTAGGCACGCTCACCGGCGCTCAGTCCCTCCGACTGTCTTACGCAAAGTCTATCGCTAAGCCCAACCCACGTCGTCACCCCCCCCCGTCCCTTGGGCTCGTCAAGCCTGTTCAGACATCGCGGACCTCGCGCATAGCTAGTGTGAAGCCTTGCTGCCCTTGCAACTCAGATCAAAGAGAGGGAGAGGAAGGGGATGTAAGAATTTATAGCGCGGAAGGCAGCAGGGGAGTGAGCGCGAGGTGCGGGCAGCATGGGTTGTAGATGGGCAGGACTGAAGACGGGTCGGGGTTCCAAAAGGATCGAAGGAGGCGAGTTGAAGGATTTGTGTGATTGGGGTGGTCGTTCAAGTGGTACGTGCGTTCAGCTCTCACCACATTGATCCAACCATCCCAATCACAGAGCCAATCTTTTATGACAATGGGTAAGGAGAGGATCGGACTTTGCTCGAGGGAAGACGAAGAGGCATGCAAGAAGGGAAGATGATGCGGGGATGCAAGCGGGAGGAAGGGTTTACACGGCGCGTAGAAATTTGAGAAACAGCGCGCACAAAACTTCAAAATTCTAAAATCCTTACCCACACTAATTCCTAACTGTTTCTTGACTTTCTCGGAGCGTCGCTAACCGACCACGCAGGAAAGATATCAGGGGCAATCTCGAAAAAGGAAAAAGAAGTTTCTGTTCCGTCCTTCCTCTCAGTTTAAGAAAAGAAAGGAAAAAGAAAAAGAGAAAAGAAGGAAAAGGAAAAGAAAATGAAACCCCGTTCTTCCCAATTATCTAGAACCCGTACCTCGAGGCTTTGAGTGGGATTTTCGCCTGAGGGTATGGGACGCCGCGGAGTACGCATCCTGACTTATCACATACTGCCTTCAAAAAAAAAAAAAAAAAAAAGGATAACGCTCGCCATTGTACACGATGAACTTCACGTTTTGTGACCGGTGTGGCAGGGCCGATTGCAGGCCCTAAAAACAGCTGCCTTCAGGACTCAACTCATGACCCGGTCATCAAGAACTCGAAAGTTGTTGAGACCCCATCGAGACGGAGACCACCAGGTCCGTGCAACTGCAGGCAAACAATGCTGGCACTGTGTTGGGAACGCCGCCTTTGTTGGCTGCCGGTTCCCTGAAATGTAATCATAATTGTAATACTGAACATTTTATTAAGAGTCTCCATGTGTGCATCTGAAAAAAAAAATCAGTTGATTGACGATTTTTCTCTCCCCGTTTTCATCAACTTGAAGGTTTCCCAGAACTTCATGGGTGGCTGCAAGTCATATCAGAGACGCACTCGCTTCCGCTGTTCAAGAACTGCTATGACAGTAATGCTAAGTTTTTAGTTGGAATCATCCAATGCCATCTGATTCAGTAATAATCATGGAAATTGTTGTTGGGAGTTTCTATGATCATAATTGTGTTTTCAACATTTTTGTTGGCTGGCCTAAGTGTGGAATGCCAAGGTGGAATGGAGTGGAGATACAGGAGACGGACAGTGGGATTTGAAGGAAATAAGAGACTACCGCCTAGTCTTCAAAGATTGGACAAGCATAGAGCCTTCGTTCCCACGAAGGCCTCCCTCTGATTTCCCGGACCCTTTACCACCTCATATGCTCTTTCCCTGGCGGAAATCCTGTCTTGAACATGCCCAACCTTACATCCTCATGTTACTCACATCTTCACAAACTCATACAAGGAGTTCCCCCCTGGAGCCCCCTGGGGAGGAACCCGGTTCCCAGCAGTAGTTGGGAGAGGGAGGAACTAGTCCCTCAGCAGTAGGTATCTGGCGCCTGGTACAGGGCGAAGAGGTTTTTTCCCTTTTTTCTCAGCAACCTGCACAGTTAATTCTCTGGAACCAGAGCAATCAATGCGGGCAGATTTTCTCAGTTACCTTCTCAGATATTTTCCTGGACTAGTCTGTATAAGGGACGCTGGACCCGTTTTCCAGCAGGTGATGCTCCCCACCAATAGATGGAGTGGCCACATAAGGATCTACTAGGCAAGCCTGCTCTTATCACCTTGCCTAGTAGGTTTGAATCGGCCTTGTTTAAAATTCAGAAAAAAAAAGAAAAAAAAAAGAATGCTGGAAGAGAACATGTGCCTAGGGTGATGAGTCCATGATCATGGAAACTTCCAGTTTTCACCCCATTCAACCCGGGCCCCATTGCGTTTTGTTTTCTTCACTTTTTTTCTTTTTGGAACCATTTGTCGTTTACGCATGCCATCCTAAGCTTGTGTAAGGGCCCTGCCAATCTTCTCTCTATCGTTCCAATTTTAGTAGATCATGTCATGGAGGACATTCCGTTGTTTTTCAATTTTGATGTTATTTTGATTGTTTCCCAAACACCTGTTAAATCTCAGCAGGGAGAGGCCCGCCGATCCGTCACATCAGCTGATTTGGATAGCCCCAAAAGTGATCATTCTGCTGCGCACTCACCTTCCGGCAAGATTCATCTTTGCTGCACCCTTCTTTGGACAGTTGAGGTGTGGACTTTTATACTGCCCACCAGAAAACATATTAAGCTCTGCCAATGGGATAACAGGATCATGAATTCAGCACAAATACAGCTGCACCGGACTTATAGTCTGGTAGTAAAAAGGCCCAGAGAGGTGGACTGAGTAGAGACCACTCAATCTCTTGATCACATGGCCAGAAACCGTTCTACCTTGCTGAAGGCGCTTTGTACCCATCCCAATAACGCTGATCTCGGACAGCCCAATAGGTTTCCTTGTGGGTGTACTTGGGAGAAATTTTCGAGATGCCCCTGAAATTTCCATTAATTTGCCGCGTGCCCCTCTGAAGGCCAACTTACCCTGTCGTGCCCCTGGAGTCTCTGAAGTTTTCTGCAGGCCCCTGTCAGCATGGGGCACAACTTTCCGCTATGCCCTTACCGGACCGCAGATGGCGTTTCGTTGGTACCTCCTCGAAATGCCCTCCCAAGGGGCATGCATCTTTCTGTGACGCCCTTGCAGCAGGCCACCGAAAATGCTGCAGCAGTCAGTCTCTTCACATTCGCTGGTTGGAGTTGCTGCCGTGCGAAGGTGAGCGTGTGTGTGTGTGTGTGTGTGTGTGTGTGTGTGTGTGTGTGTGAGAGAGAGAGAGAGAGAGAGAGAGAGAGAGAGGGGGCGCGCAGATCTATTTTGCCGCTGTGCAAAATGAGAATGAATCTTGCCGCCCTCTTGCGAAAGATTCATTCTCATTTTGCAGTTTTGTGTCCACACTGCGTGTGTGTGTGTGTGTGTGTGTGTGAGAGAGAGAGAGAGAGAGAGAGAGAGAGAGAGAGAGAGAGAGAGAGAGAGAGGGCACCGAAGAAAGATCGAGAGTGTCAACAACAGCCACAGGGATATGCTGGAAAGATGCTCGTGCTAGGTACCGGTAGGGGCATACTGAAAATTTGGGAGAGGTACTGGTAGGGGCATATGAAACATGTTTCAGGCCCAAACTACACCAGGGGTTTTCTGGAAACAACACTCTTTGTCAGAGGGGCGCGACAGGGTAAGTTGGCCGTCAGAGGGGCATGCTGCAAATTAATCGAAATTCCAGGGGCATCTCGAAAATTTTCCCATGTACTTTACCTGTTTTCCCATTTGTTTTGGCTGCACGTAGCCCTGCAGTCTTTATTGGCGATTATGTGGCATGGCGGACTTAACAGCATTAAGTCCCACAGCAAATCAAGTACCATGTGGTTCTCCATCTTGCGTGTATGTTTGCATGTGTGTGTGTGTGTGTGTGTGTGTGTGTGAGAGAGAGAGAGAGAGAGAGAGAGAGAGAGAGAGAGAGAGAGAGAGAGCTCACACACTATGTTGCACGCCCGGCCGCGGCCGGGGGGTCCGAGTCGGCCGCGGCCTAGGCCGATAACTGAATCGGCCCGGTTCGGCCTAGGCCGACCTGCCGAGTTCGGTGCAGCATTTTTTTTTCCCATGTTTTACGTGTAAAAAAAGAATATATATATATATGGGCGTGTAGGGCTGGAAAAGCCCTACACGCCCATATTTTTTTTTGGGGTGTCTGACCTTCAGCGCGGCACGGAAAAAAAAAAAAAAAAAAAAAAAAAAAAAAAAAAAAAAAAAAAAAAAAAAAAAAAAAAAAAAAAAAAAAAAAAAAAAAAAGCCCGGGTGGGCCATTTCGGCCCTGTTTTGCTGCCAGCGAGTGAGGGTCCACGCCCAGGCCACGGCAAAACTGTTGCCGTTTTTTATCTGAAACGGCAACAGTTGTTCCTGTTGCCGTTATGCTGCCCAAATGCCTGCTCACCACTCTGTGAGTGAGAGAGAGAGAGAGAGAGAGAGAGTGAGAGAGAGGCTCTTGAGAGAGAGAGAGAGAGAGAGAGAGAGAGAGAGAAAGAGAGATCTTCTTCTTCTTCTTCTTCTTCTTCTTCTTCTTCTTCTTCTTCGTGCAAACCCTGCCGCAGCGCGCGCCGCGCGAGCACGCCTGTCAGCGGCACCGCGCTGCCCTTCGGCCGCCGCACGGCCGTCGTCGTCGCCGCGCGCGGCCTTTCCAAGCGCGCGGCGGTTTTATTGACCGGCCGCGGCCGAACACGGCCGAACACGGCCGAACCCGGCCGATCACGGCCGAACCCGGCCGCACGCAGCCGAGCGAGGCCGTTCGCGGCCGACAGCGGCCGGGCGGAGCAGCCCGCCTCAGGAGGCCGGTCGAGGGCGGCCGGCCGGGGTGCTGGTTGGCCGTAGCCTGGAGCGACAACAGGGGGACTCGGCGGCGGGAGCGGCGGGGGCGTCAGGGTGCAGCGACATCGAGGGGGCGCTACATCGACGGTGCGGCACGGTCATACGACATCGGCCGACGCGGACACGACTTGCTGGATCCTGGTGGGGGGGGCGATGACGGGGGTTGCAGGGACCAGCGGTGTGGGGGGGTCTGGGGGTGCCCAATTCAACCCGCTGTCCGAGAAAGAGATGGCGAAGTTGAGGCGAGGGAACATTGTTTGGAACTACGTCACCGCGGGCCAGTACGTCAGGGACCAGTCGAAGATGCACGGGGACCGAAAGTTGCGTTGCAACTTATGCGGCCACCTGTTTCAGGGGGGGTCATCGAAGGCCGCGCGTCATTTCACGCAGTCGAAGTTCTGCAAGGGTGGGGGGATGAGAGTTCTCGCGGAACTCTGGAACGGCACAGACTACACATTTGTGCCGTCCACTGCTCAGCGGGTGCAGAGGTGGATGGCAGACAAGGGCATACGGGACACGAGAGCGCCCGCGGGTGACCAGGGACAGCGGATGGACGACGTAGAGTGGGACGACATTCAGGACACCCTCGATGAGGAGGAGGCTCAAGAGGGCCGCGAGGGTGGGGCCAGGGAGGGGGCGGTTGCAAACGAGGCAGACGAGGCAGTCGGAGAGCCTAACCTGCCGGGGGAGGAGGTGGTGATGACGTCGAGAGGCGTCGGTGGAGCGGGTCCTGCTACTAGGGCGCCGCGAGATGAGCTGGACCGCGCGAGGAGGGAGAAGAGGACAGTGAGCAGGCTGGCGTCGAGGTGCCAGACACGGGCAGGGAGAAGAGGGCTCAGCTGACCACGATTGTCGAGATGTACGCCAGGGAGAAGTTGGCCGAGTTCCATGACGCGTGGCTTCAGTGGATCTACGTGAAGAAGTTGCCATTCAACGCCTTCCGTGGTCCTGAGTTCCAGAGGGTGCGGCAGGCAGCAAAGAGAGTGCCTCGCTCTATCCAGTTCCGGTTTCCCTCCTTCAGGGTTACAGCGGGGCCGGTATCCCTTCGCAGAGGGCGAAGGTGGCGACGATGGTGAGTGAGGTGCGCACCACTTTTCGGCACAGCAGTGCCACTATCCTTTCCGACGGGAGGAAGTCGCGCAGCGGCAAGCCGCTTGTGAACTTCCTGGCACGGGGCGCCAATGGCGCCCTGCTGTACGCCACCGTCGCACGTGATGGGTTGGTCCGAGACACAGCGGACATCGTGTACCGTAGGTGGCGGGCCATCATCTTGTCCTTTCCTGCAAAGGACGTGATCGGCTTCTGCACAGACTCCGCCAGTAACTATACGGCGGCAGCGCACAGGTTCGCCACAGACCCCGAGCCTGACATCAGGAGGATCACTTGGNTGATCGGCTTCTGCACAGACTCCGCCAGTAACTATACGGCGGCAGCGCACAGGTTCGCCACAGACCCCGAGCCTGACATCAGGAGGATCACTTGGCTCCCCTGCTCCACCCATGTCTGYAACTTGATGTTGTCAGATATCGGGACGCGAGTGGTGTGGGTCAAGGAGACCATCATCCGCGCTCGAGCGCTTGTGCGATTTAWTAAATCGCACGGCGCTGCTCACGCCCTGTTTAGGAAGGTGAGCCCTCGCGTTCAGCTCGTCGAGCCCGTTGAGACACGGTTTGCATCGGTTTTCCTGATGCTGACGTGTCTCAAAGGCCGACGAGACGCATTGGAGAGCATGTTGCACGGGGATGCTTGGGCACGCATCCCATGGGATCGCGCCCACGTATCGCGCCCACGTATCGCGCCCACGTATCGCGCCCACGTATCGCGCCCACGTATCTCAGGCGCAGTGGGTGCAGCAGCAGATCCGGGATGGGGAGTTTTGGCAGCGTGTCCATTACGCCATCCTAGTCATGTCACCCGTCCACCAGCTGTTGCGCAGGATGGATAGAGGTGGGATGATGATGTCCGTCGTTTAGGAGTGGAGTCAACATCTGCTGCAGTTGATGAGGAGGGTCGACGTGCCTGAGGACATGATCGATCCGTGCGTGCGTGAGGTTGCCATCCGCAACCTCCACATGCTAGAGCCAGCACATGCCGAGGCCCACCTCCTCAACCCTCGCCGACGGTCCCTCACGTATTACCATTCGCTGCAGACGACCGTCGAGGACCGCCTTGTGGTCGAGGAGTGCGACAAATTTCTCCTGGCGCAGACCGGCGGCGATCCGGTCGGGTTATTGTACAGGACCGTGAGGGACCAGATGAGGGCGTTCCACTCGAGGCGAGGGGATTGGGGAGACCGTGACCTGTCTGATGCCGAGGCGGCAGATTGCAGGGGGGACAGCGAGACCGAGCAATGTGCAGCGTGGTGGTTCAAGCATGGACGTGCCCACCCGGAGTTGCGCACCATCGCCATCCGTGTCATGCACTTGTGGACGTCTGCCTCTCCAGCGGAGAGGAACTGGGCGGAGCACGAGCGCGTCAGCACGGCGAGGCGCTGCAAGCTTGGGTTCGCCAAGCTTGCACAGCTTGTTGAGATTGCCACCAATCTCAAACTGGCCTCGTGCGCACGACAGGGTGGTGGCTACGTGTTGCCATGGGTTATGGGGAGCGGTCGGGGGGGGGCGGCGGCAGAGGAGGAGGATGAGGAGGGAGATGTGGAGCCCGAGGTGTGCGGAGCGCGACCTGATGGCAGTGTTTCCGAGCAGGAGATCCAGCGGCAGATTGTCGCTTTCCGTGACGGCCGACTGTCCAGAGCCCGTTCGGTTCGGGACGTGTTCGGCAGCAGAGCGACGGAGCTGCGACCGTGGCCGGAGGGTGGGGATGATGTGGACGCTGCTGCGGCAGACGACGACATCAACGACGACTGGACTGAGGATGATGACACGCCGCTGAGTCGCGACCTGACGGCTGAGCGAGTGTACTTCACTTACGGTGGGGGTCGTGGCAGCAGCAGAGCCGGCGGTGGTCATGGAGGACGTTCGCATGCGGAGGTTCGCGTGGACGACTCGGAGGAGCAGCAGCCACGGGGAGGTCTTCGGCACACAGGCAGGCGTTGGGAGGTTAGGAGCGACAGCGAGGCGGAGGGGGAGGTCGAGGATGAGGAGGTGCACCTTCACGATCGTCGCTTCTCCCCCTCCCATCATCCGATCTCTGCACAGCCCGAGGGGGAGCCACTTAGGAGTTCGGAGAGGTTGGCGTCGGCAGCAGGCAGAGACTGGACACATGACGGCGAGGATCGCGGGGGGGAGAGGACTCCTTCCGACGCCGGTATCCGCCGCCGTTCACCGTCGGTGCTCCGCACACAGGACTTCAAGGACATAGGGCTTGGCGGGAGCTTGGGAGATTTGAGTGTCGAGGGACGTCGACGTGCCTCACCGCAGGATGTGCGCATAGACGTGGACGTTGAGCGGGGCCCTGTTGAGACTGAGGAGGAGAGGGATGCCCGTTTGGACCGAGAGGAGGAGGAGCGGCTGAGGAGTTTGCCGCAGTGGGAGGTTCGGTTCGTGTATCTCGACGAGCAGCATCGGCAGAGGGACTTGGAGACAGGAGGGGAGGGGAGCCGTGACGTCGACGACTCGAGTGTCCCTGAGGAGGCGGTTCAGGGCGAGTTCGATTATGAGGGGCAGGATGCTGCCGCGGGTGTCCCTGAGGGGCAGGATGTTGTCATGGGCGGCGGGTCCCCTAGTGGGGGCCGTGGCAACAGCGAGACCGCGGGTGATGAGGGACAGGGTGCCGCAGCATGCGACAGAGGAGAGGATGGACCCGGTGGAGATGGGGATACCGCGGGTGCCGGTGGAGATGATGGACCGGACGGCGACGATGACGACGACCACGGTCCGGAGGACGATCCAGATAGGCTCGCCTTGGTGTTGAGGGACCCCACAGTGCCTCCCATGCGCCCTGACGGCAGAGCGCACACTTTCTTCGACGCCGACGCTTTGGCGCATGCGTTGACGGATGACCGTTTCGCACACATGGGCCGCAAGAGCGGCAAGCAGCGGGCCCCTGGGAGGGCATATTCACCACCGCCGTTCACAGTGGTGAGCCATCACTGGTCGGGTTCGTCGCTCAGCGACGTTAGAGGGAGGGAGTCTGGTGCGGGTGAGGTTGGGTCTGGCAGACGCAGCGACGGCGGCAGAGATAGTGCAGGATCGATGCCTCCACCGCCCGCACGGACTCCGGAGGGCAGGGTCGACACCGAGGACCGGACGGTGGCACCCGGAGTTGCACACAGTGGCGGTTCCCCGTCGCTAGTCCGAGGAGGTGTGGGTGGCGGATGGTCAGCTGTTCGTCGGGTCGGGGACCGGTTGCGGGCGGATTACGACGCCGGGAGGGGCGTCTTCACGGGACGTGCGCCTGCTCAGACGCCGGCTGCGGAGGGCAGGTCCGAACGTCCGAGCCTGCAGATGGCAGGCCGCATGCTTGGTTTGTCAGGAGCGGAAACGAGGAGGACATTGGTCCTAGAGGCCCCAGGGACATCCACGGACAGGCTGCAGGGAGAGCAGTTCACATCGGGCGAGGAGGAGTTGTTGATGCGTCCCGGGACGAGACGACAGCATGGCCTCTCAGAGGTTGAGGCTTGACTCGCTGCAAGGGTCGCCGCTGGGCAGGCAGCGTTGGACGCGATTCAGAGGGAGAGAGAGAGGGGGATTGCTGCACAGGCGGAGGAGGACGAGGACGCAGACACTGAGTCCGAGCCGATCGAGACTGCGGCCCGCAGACACAGGGCACAGGTGACCGCAGCCGCCGCTGCAGCACATGCGGCATACGTCAGTGGGGCACGGGGCACAGGTGCGGGAGGGAGAGGAGGGCACCGGGGAGGATCGCATGCCCGCGCGCGCTCTGGTGGGAGAGGCCACGCGCGCTCTGGTGGGAGATGACGACGTCCGTGGTG
>BFEA01000144.1:622875-632960 GCA_003427395.1 Chara braunii | reverse complement strand
CCCCCCCCCCCTCCCAACGGACTGCAAAATACAAGCTGCCCCCCCCGCGCTGCCTGAGACCCCCTTGCGCGGGGCCCGCGAACCCGACGACACGAACGCGAGCGGCCAGGAAAAAGGGCTGTATTTTTTAATGGCGTCCGGGAAGGGCTGGCCCACAGGGACTTTTTTGTCATGTCGTGCTCACCAGGTCCCCGTCGGGAAAATTTCGACGAGGAGCCACCGTTCGATGCGAGGATCGAACAGTCGTGCGGTGGCGTACGGTCACGGTGCGATTTTCCGAAACGGAAGGCCAGAGGGGGCCTCGAGTCCCGCGCGCCTACAAGTACGAGCGCCGCCCTGGGCCTTAACGTTGCATTCTGCGTCTTTGCTGGGGAGATGCTGCCCGACGGAAGCCTCTGATCCGCCACTGTCGTCAACAACACCACCCCGCACAGTTGGAGCGCCATAGTTGGCAAAGAGCAGGGACACACGTTCCTCACCGCGCTCGTTTCCCGGCACTGACGCACCCCGCATGCCCTCACATCTCCCTCGATCATATTCGACGTCGCGTGTCGACACTTCCGGCACCCACCACTCCACGCACTGCCCTTGCAAACACAAAGCATTCCACGCAGCACACTCGCGAACGAAAAGCATAAGCCAAAAGGTCGACAGATTGCTGTCTCGATGGACGGCGCGGATCGCGCGAATCTCCACTCGACAGTATCACACGGTGAATGCGGTTGGGTTTTTTGATTATATGCTCGCGCAGATGGAAAGAGTTCGTGTTTGCGTGTGTGCGGGTGGATGTGTGTGTTTGTGTCTGCGTGTGTGTGCTAGTGTGTGTTTGTGCGTGCGCGTGTGTGTCTGTGTGATTGTTTTTGTGTCAGTGTATTCGAGTGCGTGTTTTATTGTGTGTGTGGTTGTATGACGTGTATGCCACACGCGCGAGGATGGATCGTGCGCGTGTCAGGATCTGAGAGGCGTGTGTGTGTATGGGCGGCGTGTGTGGGCGCGTATGTTTGTGTGTGTGTATGGGCGGCGTGTGTGGGCGCGTATGTTTGTGTGTGTGCGTGTGCCTGTCTGTGCATATTTTTGCGCGCATGTGTGTGACTGGGCACATTTAACGCGTGAAGATGCGCGCAAAGGTGTTTCCATGTCATTTTTGCGTGTGTGTGTGTGATTGCGCACATTTAACGCGCGGAGAATCAAGTGCTTGTCTGGCGAATCACGAAAGGTCTTATCGAACACGCGGTGGCCAATCACGAAACACAATCACATCTTGAGCACTTACCACACTCGATGTGATCCTTTGTGTTGTCCCACTGTCATATCCGCCGTTCTGCCCAATGGATGATCGATCAAAACAGGTGGTGGCAATGTCGACACATCGAACGCATCCGTCGACCAATCGCAAAACACGATCAAGTCAATCGTGATCAATCCAACCGACCAGCAGAGAAAGCTCTGCGCGAACACGTGGTGACAATGTCTACAACATACACTCGATGAACCGACCCATCACGAAACATAAGCCGAACACTCGCGATCGGGTGATTGATGCTGATTGAGGTCGCAACAATATCGCCCCTGATCCGCCTAACGGATGATTAATCAGTGCACGAGGAGACAACATCGGGATCGCAAACGCATCCACCCGACCGATCGCGGAACGCTAACAGATTACTCGTGATCGGTCGATTGATCATGTGGGTTGTCCCGACGTTGTCACCCCGTGTGTGTTTGGCTTGTCTCAATGGCAACATCCAAACCGCGGCGATGTGCGTGTTTGTGTGTGTGTGCGTGTCCGTGCGAGTGCCGTTTTAGCACCGTGACCTGTTATGTGTTCCTGCATGCGATGTGTGTGTGCGTGCGTCTGTGCGTCTGCGTGTGCGCGTGCGCGATCAACCCGTCGGCGAAACAAGAGTCGATTGGTCAGGAAATCTGCCACGATAACGTGTTTGATCGGGTGCTCTGTTGGCCGTTCTTCGAGTGGTTGATCTATCAGCACACCAACCGCCAACCGAGCACCCGATCAAATAGCTGATCCTGGCAGATGTCCTGACCAATCGAGTGTTCTGTCGAAGACTACCAACAAGTTCGATAGACCGGTCGCTCGCCGACCAGATCATCAATCTGCAGACGTTGGAAGCAGCGACATCGAGCGACCGATCTGCAACAAATCCATTCTTTGCAGAGAATCCACAAGGATATTGATCATGTGCCCGCGAACGGATCACACAATGTCGTTGGTCATCGAACCTTGTATAACATCGAACCATGTTGGGCAGGTAACCTGGCTTCACATCAAACCTCGACAGGCGTCGAACCTCGTCGGACGTCGAACTTTGGTGAACTGATCGCACAATCAAACTGAACTGATCGCGCAATCAAACACCGGAAGAAGTTCGCATTCCGGCGAGCTTGTGCACCTGTTCGAACACATTTCGCAAACCCGCCCCACAACCACAACCGAGGATGTGCAGGAATTCGAAGTCCGCCGGGATCCAAACTTCAAGAAATTGTCGGACGGTGAGTTTGCCAAACAGGTGTGTCTCTTCCACGCAATTCCGCCAAGTTCGGATCCCGGCGAACTTCATGCTCCCGCCTTTCGGAAGACATGTTTGCGGCCCGCCTGCAGGGTTGTGGATCCGAACCTCGCTTGCAAGGTCCCTGGTACAGTCGTCAAGTCTGGACCTCGGTGAACTTCGGTTTGGTGAAAATGCGAAGTCCGCTGGGATCTGGACTTCTCCTGCACGTTCCCTCACACATACGTCAAGTTCGGATGCCGGCGAACTTCGCTTTTCGCATTGTTTGGGTTCAGAATGCGGACTTGGGCGCCTGGGGGATCGCCACAACCTTTGACTCTTAAACACTTGAAGTCCGCTGGGACATCGGCGAACTTGAGATTTCGTCCTTTCGCGATTCATGTTTCCGGCCCGCCTGCTGGGCCGTGGATCCAAACCTTCCGTGCACGGTTCCTCGGACACTCGTCAAGTTCGAACCAGGGCGGACTTCGGATTTGATAAAATGCGAAGTCCGCTGGAATCCAAACTTCTCGTGCACGGTTCGTCGTGCGGCCGTCAAGTTCAGACACAGGCGTGCTTCAAATCCCTGGTGGTTTGGGTTCAGACTGTGGAGTTTCTAGCGCCCGGTGGATTGCCACAACTTTGGATTCGTGAAAATGTCATGTCCGCCGAGATCCAAACTTAAAAAAAGTTCAAGACGGCGAGTTTTAGAGACACCTTTGTCTCTCCCTCGCAGTCTCGCCAAGTTCGGATCACGCCGGACGAGACGTTCCCGCCTCTCGTGGGACATGTTTGCGGCTGGCCCACTGGCCGGTAGAAGTGAACACCAAGTCGACCACCCGGATTCAGATCTTCTAGCGTGCAGTCCGGCTAATACCATAGGTTGCAGATCGCGGAACACGACGTGTTTATGAGTGTCTCCGTGCCTGTGTGTCTCGTTTGGTGTGTGCACGTGGTGCGTAGGGTGCGTAATGGAGGCGACCTTCTCGACACCACGAATCTTTGAGTCGATCTTCTCGACACCACAAACCATGAGTCCCGAGACGCACATTCGCATGGCAGAACCATTTCGTCATTGCGCGAGATCCGTGCGGTATTTTAACGGTGTGACTATGATCCACGGAGCGACCGCAGAGGACTTCGACGAGGACCCCTGGATGACCGTCGTCCCGTGCATGGGAATGCATATTGATGAGTGGTGCGATGGGAATTGGGCCACGATGGAGAGTCGTTGTCCATGGGCGAGCTTGTATAAGTTCGCCAACATGTTGGAGTTCGGGAACCTCATCCCGGTGTCTGACGCTGTCCTCGGACATAAGTTCCTGAACCATACGCGCAGAGCACTTGGCTGCATTAGCCGCCATTTCAGCCGCCTCGAGTGCCACTACGTCAGGTCGTCGCCACGAACTTGGGGAGGCTCGYGGAAACAAGAGTTGGTGGACTGCGCTCGTCACTGCTCGTTCCTGGAGCAGTAACCGCTCCGGTGCCCGGGGAATTCTCCACAAGYTGTGTCATACTGTTGTGTGCGATTGACTGTGTCGGGGATTGATTATGCCAGAGTTCTATGTATCGCTGCTTCGAACAAGAGCAGGAACCTCGTCGACGCAGTTCTGCTTGTGTCACGGAACGAGGTGGTGATTGAGGGGTCCAAATTCGTGCGGACGCATGGGCCTGAACGTCCAGATGGTTGGCACGATTTGGTGATAGCAGGGCGGGTCCAAAACTTTTCGTTGCATCGTGAGGTCGAGGAGAAAGTGTCCGACATACGGGACTGTATAGGGAATTCCTTAGCACGACCGGGAGTGTTTGTTAGGATGAAATATATGTCCGTCTTTTCGGAGAGGGCATCGGTAGACGAACCGCAGATCCACATATACGGATCATCAATGAATGCTTTGTATGGCTTCGGTTCACGACGTCGTCCCAGGGGAACCCCGAATGTCGGCTCGTCTGAACTGGTAGTCAGACCTGCTGTTTAAGGGAAAAGAAGGGAGAGGTATGAGATGTCGTTTTGCTGCCTACAATATTAGATGTGTAGCAGTGGAGGGAGGTGTGAGAGGCAATAGTTGCTAGTAGACGCTACACCGCGCACTTGTCGTGCAAATCCGTGATCGTCGAACATTTCAACAACCGTCGAAAATCAGGTTGGAGGTCTATCTCTGACGCCGTCTACTTCCATGTCGCGCCGCGGCGAAGTTCGGATCCCGGCGAACTTCGCGTTTTGGGATGTGCGTTGGTTTGTCTTTCGTACTACTGGCATCGGGCAGACCGCAAGAACCATCGTGACGCCTGTCTTTTGGACAGCCAGTGGTCTTCCGGATCCCCCGTGGATTGCGACAACAACTCCTCTCCGCCCTGTTCCGCACGTGTCGTTCTGTCCCGCCAGGGACCCATACAATGTTATCACGGCTGCTACGCATATCAGAAGAAGTTCGGATTTCGATGAACTTGTCCTTCTCAACCGGCCTCTCGTTTCTGTGTGGCATTTCCAGGTCGTGGTTGAGTGCACGGACCGTGTGTCTCTGACGCCGTCTCTGCCTGTCGCATCGTCATGAAGTTCGGATCCTGACGAACTTCACTTTTCGGGAGGTGCATTGGTTTGTCTTCGGACATGCCCGTCCGGTGGTTCGCACAACCTGCCCGGCGACCGGGAGAGTCCGTATCTGACTTCTGGTTTTGATCAAATGCAGTTGCGGAGTATGTTCGCTCGAGCCCGAAACTGGAACGCCGGCTACATTGGCTGGCTGTTTCTCTCTTTCTGTCGCACCATCTTTTAGTCGGGACCCTGGCAGACTTCGTGTGCTAGCCTGTCCGTGTTTCGAGTGCTAAGCGGAGGACACCGCCCCGTCCAACGCGAGCTTCGTACATGACCTCCCATTCATTCCCCATGTGGTCGGCATCTGTATTTTGGAAATACCAATGTGGTTGTCGCCCGGCCGCATGACGTGTGTCCCTTTTTAAAGATTGATCTCGTTGCAGGTAAGAGGTCATTAAAGGTCTTCGTGTCCAAAGTTCGCCAGGATCCGAACTTCAAGGTCCCGGAACGGTTGGCCGCAATGTTTGCCGCCTGTGTTTTTTGCCTGCGTTGTGTTTTGTCAGCGACATGACGGTCTTTGGTGGTTCATTTGTTTTCTGTTGTCGTCCGCAGACAAGATGTCTTCGTCGAGGGGCGAGGGGGAGCCTGCAGTGACCTCCGGGATGGGATCAGGGAAAAATTCCACAAAACGTTCGTCTACGACCTCGAGGTCGTGGTCGGACCACGCAAGGTCGAAATGGTTCGTCGNGACCTCCGGGATGGGATCAGGGAAAAATTCCACAAAACGTTCGTCTACGACCTCGAGGTCGTGGTCGGACCACGCAAGGTCGAAATGGTTCGTCGACTGGTGCTGTGGTGATGCTTCGAACCCAGTTCAACAGCCGTGTGGTCCTGTAATCTTCGTCGAAGCCAACAAGCGTCGCAGGGTTCAGGGGGCTGTCTTGCGGTGGGAGAATGCGAAAGGCAGTCGTCGGCGGTTCTACATGAAAAATGTATACGGTTCCAAGGGGAACGTCGTCGCCGCTGCCAAGGGGGCGGTTCTCGACATGTGTCTGTTCGAGGGGTTCGGAGCGGGTGCTGCGAACACCCCGTTCTACAACGATCTCCAGCGGCAGGGCGGGTTTGTTTTGGGACGAGAGTTCTTCGACTTGTTGGATGAGAAGGACATCGCCCTCGACGTCCCTTGCGAAGTCGGCCCTGACCTGGAACTGTCAACGCCTTTGCAACTGTGCGGCGGTTGTGAGCCGAGCGGGGCAGCGGGGGAGGGGGGGGATCTGGGTTCCGGCGAGGCTACACATGTGCAGCGGGAGGATGCCAGAGGTCAGTTTGACGACAGCGAAGATGAGGCGACACCGCGTCCGTCGTTTTCGGCATCGAGGGAAAGAGACCGGTCAGTGCTGTTCATACCTGGGGTACGACAAAAGGTCGCAGTGGATCCCGGAGAAGAGGCAGTCCAGTGTGGGTCCGACTTGGAGCCCGGCGAGGAACATGGCGCGAACGACAACGCCGTGGGCGGTGAGGGAGCGCAAAGGACTCCCCAAAAAAGGAGGGGAGATTGTCAAGAGAACGTGGTAGGCTCTTCGAAGAAACAGAAGACGAGGACCCCCACGACTATGGGAGAAAAACGGAAGGGAAGGGGGGTGGAAGAGGACCACCCGGGTAGCAAACGTCCAGCTTCAAAACAGAAACAACCTGCGTCAGGACCTTTCACGACAAGGCCTGCCATCGACGTGGACGCCGGGTACTTCCTGGAGTACAAGGACGACGTCAGGACAAGGCGAGAGTTTGAGATTAGCCCGGCTCAGATCGTCGACCTCGCGGAGTGGGAGGATCTTTACAACCAGCGGTCGCAGGATCCTGTCCTCGTGGGAACGATAAAAGAAGCAATGCAGTATGCGTTCGAAAATAAAGAGCAGACGTACGAGTTGCCGATCTTCAAGCTCACACCACTGGGGCTTCAAAAACCAACTCCAGGGACCAAGGCTCAACGTCTGAAGCCGGAGGATTGGAAGGACGAGTTGGCGGGAGAATACTACTACTACGCGGTGTGCGGGCAGCATAACGCGGCTGCAGCCCCGTCGCTGCTCGGGAGCGAGGTGGCCAAGAAGTACAATTTCGAGCGGTGGCCGGCCCAAATGCTTTACTTTTCGGACGACGACTTCGAAGGGTATTTTCTTGTTAGTTCACAGGACAACAAGACGGACCTGAAGGCGCCTCCCAGACAGTTGAAGCTATCTATGAAAGACATTCGGTGGCAGTGGAAGCATGACGGCTGCCCGAGAGCTGTGATGGGGAACCCTAGTGGAAAACAAGATCAGGTCCGGGCTTGGCGTAAGTTTTGTACAACGGCGCTCCATAAGGCGCCTCACAACAGCTTGTGTATTCTCGCGGATCAAAAGGAAGAGGAGGCCCTTAAGAAGCAAAATATTGCCCTGCGTTCTTATTTCCCTCTCGCGATGGCTGGAGAAAATGTCTGGAAACTTGCCCTGGAATTTTAAAAAAAATGGGAGACGGGTAGATTGCTGAGCCACGACAGAGCGAAGTGGATCGTGAAAAAGAAGAAGGTCAAAAACGTCAAGCCTGGGGTCGCCTACATCCACAACAACAAGTTGGGCATAACTGAGGTGGTGTACAACGTCCCCGTGGACCCACCGAATAAGAAAGGCAAAAAGGAGAAAGTGGAGGGCGATTGGTTCGTGCAAGTGCTCGACCCGGACGCGCATTGTTGGAAAGCAATGGAATCATTCACGGACAATGAGAAGTGTCGAGTTCTAAAGAAGGTGCTTGCTTGCGAGGTCGTTTGGGTCCAGGCCGGCTCCCCGTCGTTGGCGAAGTTGGGGAAGCTCAGCGTGCAGGACATGGTGCAGCTGGTGAAGTGCGACCGCGTGCTGGTCCGGTTGTGGAATTACTACCAGTTCAAACACGAGAAGAGGTCGGACGCGGATTGGATCCAAAGGTACCCTTTCCTGAAATCGAGGTCTGCAGTGTTCAGGAAGTTTGAAAGCCAGGGATTGGATGACAAGTTGTGGGATAACAGCAGGAAACACGTTTCAGACTCGGCGCTGTTCAAGGACTGCCCGCCGTACATGGGTTGCGACCAGGACAACTCGATTGAGGTGACGGAGAAGTTGGCGGGACACAAGAAGTTGTCCGTCGACTGGAGAAACAAGGTTCTCTCCGTGTTAAATGAGAGCAGACTGAAGAGCCGGGAGGTCGCACTTGCCGAAGGCATTGTTCACATTAAATGGAAAGACACGGGGGACGTGACATCCATCGTGCCGTTCGCTAACGACCCTTTGGAGGCGGACATGAGGAGCGCAGAGCTGAAGGAAGTAGTGGCTGCCACAAAGAGCCACACGTTCATCCTCGATCTGTGCGAGCCGGTTGACCTCAAACTGTGGAAGGCCCAAGTGTGGGAGACATTGGATTCCTATCTTCAGACGTGGTGTCCGTCGCATTGGACTCTCGTTGTTTTCGTGCCGCGGCAGCACAACCTCACGTTTCTCGCCAGCATGCACCATCTTTCTTTCGTCAAGCTGTTGGAAGGGAAGTGGGTGAGGAGAGTTCAACAAAAGAAAAGCTTCCCCGTTGGGAACAATTTGTACACGGAGGAAGACCGCATGTACATCCTCTTCAAGGGTGACAATCTGCGCGCCAACACGTCCGTGGTCTACGAGGGAAACCTGCCCAGGGGTGCCGCTGCTGCGGTGCGATTGCCTCAGAGGGTCACCCAGACGGATGTATCCGAGATTCCCTTTGTGCCTTGCGATTGGTCGCTGGTGGCGCCGGAATGACAGGGCAGTGTCTACGGGGATATGGAACACAATCCGACACAATTCGTCAGTCTACTTGATTTCCTTGGGAAGAAGGGAGAGGGTGTCGTGTTCCTTGGAAAACCGCACTCGCGAAGCATCTGGGATCTTCTGAAGGCCGGACGACACGTTGTCACGATGGAAGGGAACGCCGAGCTCTCGCAATTCACAATGCAGGTGGTGAAAAGCGAGGTCAATTCGGACGGGCACAATTGTGAGTTTATGGTCGTGAAGCCAACACGGGATAAGGTGTGGAGCAACAAGACGGATATGTGGTTCAAGTTGAGCGAGAGGAAGAGGAACAAGATATACGATTTCTTGTTCCTTCAAACGCGGCCGAGGAAGAACTCTGACGCCGAGTACGTCCGCCGGAAGGACCACATGTTCGCACTGCTCGACAACTACCACTTCGCCTCCCGCATGAACGCGAAGACGTTTCTCGATAGGCTGCAGTCGCTGTACTTCGTGGAGTCTGAGGAGCAGTTGAAGTTAGCCAGTTACGCTTCCCTGATCTCCTGTGTGTCCTATGAACGGAGAACGGGTGAAATTCAACGTCGTTGAACCCGTTCAACGGGCCTGGGGGGCCCTGTTAAATCGCGTTTAACACGAAAACGGGGGTGTTCCGTTGAATTTTGAAAAATGGAACTGCCGCATTGGGCCTCGGACACGTGGCCCTACGTGCCCAAACACTAATAACAAGAAAAAGGCAAAAAAAAAATTGACCCCTGCTAACAGGGTGGGGTGGCCAAACATGCCCCTCCCTCCCGAAATTCAAACAGCAAGAGGGAAAAAAAGTAAGTGCCACCCCATACCCCAAGACTGTGAGCACATGTGTATGCATGTGGGTGCATTTCCTTCTTTTTTTTTTTTCTTTTTTTTTTACGAATGTTGCAATCTAATCGTCTAGTCTCATTTCCGAAGGGTCCCTACGGATCAGCAAGGACCATGCCTGGAGCAGCAACTTGAAGACTATTCTCGTGGCCCGAGAATATATAGTCTGGATTCGAATTCAGGTCTGTGCAGTCTGTGCAACTTAGTTATGGGTCATGAATTCTCTGTTTTCTCGTGTTTTTTTTTTGTTTTTCTTCTTTCTTTTGTTTTCCCGTTGTTTTTTTTTTTTTCTCATTTTTCTTCCGTTTTTTCTCGTTTTTCTTTTTTAAGGAATACGTGCAGTGGCCCTAAGGGCTTCTACTCACCACATGCACAAAAGACAATCATATGGCGGTGTAT
>BFEA01000144.1:602194-612961 GCA_003427395.1 Chara braunii | reverse complement strand
ACTTAAAAAAAAAAAAAAAAAAAAAAAAAACTCGTATGGGGCCCCTAGCGTACGAGTACAAGAGTACGAATCCTTACTCGTACACGGGTGCGTACAAGTGGCAACGCAGCCCCTGGGCTTGTGACGCTCAACCTCACGCCCTACTCATCTTTACTTGTCGGACTGTGACGAACTATTTTCTGTAATCACGTGACTTCCTGCGCGAGGCTGCTGTGGGAAAACGGGAGGGCTTTGATGGGTGACGGGCGTAAGCGGGGATCGGTTGGGCAAGTTGCATGGATACGCTCGCTTCCTTTCGCTTTTGTTGGAGTCGTCGGGCCAGTGCTGGGAAAGTCCTGCCGACGATTGAGTGACCGCGCCCTAGCGAGCGCAAGAAATAACGGTTGTCATAGCTTCTTTCTTGTTCTGCTGAGAGCACTAGGAATTTTGGTACGATTAGCACATGGGAATTTTCGTTTTTAAAATTCGAACTAATGATGAGGCCCCTTAGACTCTCGGAATTGTTTTTCTTTCGGAATTTTCTTTTGCAATAAGGATTTAGACTCGGAATTTAGGCACCTTGCAATTTGGTTGCACGACGCTTCTTGCTCGCACGCGCCATGCCTCGACAGGGTCTGGGCTCTGATTTCCATCCGCGCCTTAATTCTGTGTGTAACTGTAGGTTTTGGCAGGCGCAAACGCAACTGTAATCTTCTCGTTCTTGATAGCCTTTGTGTTTCTCTCTTTCCCGCCTCGTCTTCGTATGCACACTCTCCTCCTCGGTTCTATGTGGTTTCCACGTTGCATGCCCGGATCGATGCGTGGAGAGTGGCTCCGACCCCCGCGCCGCGACCTGGACGTGCAGACGTAGGCACTTCCTCTCTTCTCTTTCTCATCACTTGGGCTTATCCCGTATCCTTCGCGCAAGCATGCATGCTATAAATTTCGCAAGCGCGATTAGTTGTCTCTCTAAGAATCTCAAGGTTAGCGCAATCAGTAAGGGTCGGCTAACGAGCAAGTTTGGAAGGTGAGTGAGTATGATAGTTGGGCGATCCAACGAGCTGGTGCTGAGTGAGCGGGGTTGACGCGTGGTCACGAAGGACTGCGGCACGTGGGCGAACCTGGCTTGCACACTCAGGCCAAGCGGGGTGACGACTCTGTGCGGCTTTGGAGATGCGGGGCGACGGACGACCCGCATTGAGAGAAGAAAAGAGAGAGAGAGAGAGAGAGAGAGAGAGAGAGAGAGAGAGAGAGAGAGAGAGAGAGAGAGAGAGAGAGAGAGAGAGAGAGAGAGAAGAGAGAGAGAGGGATATGGTGGAACAATGTTTTCTTCTCCTTACCTTCTATGTAAAGTTTTGATTCCAACGTTGGTGAATTTTGCTGCGGCACCTTCGGATTTCTTGTGTGAATCATCTCGAACTATCTGCTTTGTTTGTATGTATGCATGAGAATGAATGAACTCGCACCCCCTCTTTTTGAGTTGTCTTTAATGTCCAATTTTGTTTTGCTCGATTTCTTGTGTTGCGCGTATGACCTCGCGCGCATCTTGTCCAATCGTTTGTTTTTCTTGAGCCGCATATGATTGCGAGGATCACAGGGTGCGTTGGTTCTGGATGCTAAACTAACTTTGCCCTCTCTTGTATATAATGGTTTGAGCATGTATGCAATAATGCAATGATTAGTCTGCCTGAGATTTGGATAACATTCGTACGGAAGGACTAACTGCATGCATGTAGGATAAACTTACACGCAAGCAAATCGCTCATTAGCAACGAACTCGCACGCATCCTTTGATTTGATCGGCCGACTCACGCGCATGCATGCGTAAGGCAACCGCCCACAGAGGTGACCTGCAGCCTACGCGCGCGCGTGCAGGAGCCAACCCGATCCCGCTTGTCGAAGATGCCTGCGCTAAACTCCGCTAAATAGGATATGGCGATCAAAACTCCCTTTTGGATTACCGACCGTGAGAGCCTGAGAGATCCAGAATACCGAGCGTATTGGGAAAGGGAACAAGTCAGACGGCAACGAAACTCACGGAATCCTGAGTACCCCTGCCGAACTGGACACGAGCAACTGTGTAGGGGCGATTTCCGGTTGGCCATAAGTCGAGACTCGCGGATCCTGGAGTATCCCGACAGCCGAAGCCAACATTACCTTCTAACCCCAGGCTTCGTGGCCATCACCACTAAGGTCCCTCCCTATTACATCGTCCTCCTGTATCACCAACTACTTGTCGTCCCCTGGGAGTCCATAGCCCGGTTTTGGCCCCAACTGCAGTGCTCAGATTGCCAGCAGCACAACGAGTACCGTCCGGCGGGGATCGCTCATCCTCCTCAGCCTCGGAGACTTGCGTCGGCCGACAGCAGTACGAGCATGCCCACTGGGACACCCGCATCGCCCCACCCGAGCACCATACGCGGATCAGGCCACGAGATCGGCAATCACCACAACTCTGAGCTGAAAGCGACACTTGCACTTCTACCCCCGGAACTTGACACAAGAGATTCCAGTTCCGACCTAGAACTCCACCCCCACTTTCCTAAAATCCTTGGCACACCCTTTTTCGCACTTCCAGGCCCACTAACACTCAGAAAACAGGAAGTTGCGTTGGGCGTGAGGTTGGGCGTCACAGGACTGACTAAAGTGCGGAAAGTGGTCTCGATGTGACATTCAACCTCACACCCTGCACAATTTCCCTGCCCGAGTGATTTAAAATGTGAAACAGACCCTGAAAAACAACATAATGGGGTGTGCAAAAGATTTTTTAAAAATTGAGGGACACAAACGAAACTGAAATCCCCCTTGCGGTTCCAGTTTTAGTGAGAGAGGGTGTCCTATCTTCGCGACGGCTTCTTGTACGTCCCACTAACATACACGTGTCCTTTCCTCGTCGTACGGGAATGGTCGTGATGGACGTACGAGAGGTCGGCGCCCAGTTGGATCCGCCTGATCAGTCCACACGACACACGTTAATTAGGGATGTGAGTCCATGTAATCCAACATTCGGCCCAATCAGAGACAATCTTTTTCCTGTTAGTCATGCATCAAAATAATTCAATCACATGAAAGTATGAATTTGTTTCGGTGATCAACAATAACAACTCGAACGATGCTCACAGAAAGATACTCTTTCTCTGACTTGCTTCGGTGCTAGGTCGCCCGGCGAGCAGTGAGCATTAGAGACAAGTAAGGGTAAGAGGTCACTCATGCGTCGATCATCCTACATCATTCATCGTGTGTAAAAGAAATGAGAGAGAACAATGTTGACGGAGTCGTAGCTGGACTGAAGAAGGGGACTAAGCAAGAGGAAAGAGTCATAAGCGCATCAATAGATTTAAGAAAAATCGGCATTCCGCCATTGACTTAACTTCCAAAATGAGAAGGGGAGCTGAAGAGCAAGGCGCACAAGCCTTCTGCACTCTCATCATGACCCCAGGTCATGCAACCACTCGTATACACACACCTTTCTTACCCAGGCACTGGCGATCCTGGCCGCCACATACCAACTTGCACACCACAGCGATCGTCACCCTGCCAACTTAGCTTCTACACCGACTTGTCGAGATCCCGTAGTCCGTCGCGGTTACCCGACGCACGACCTTGTAAAACTACAGTCAGCTCGTCAGGACTTTTCGACTCACCATACATACACACAACCTTGCCACGGCTTCCCTGAGGTTGGTAGATGAGTTGAGAGAGAATTTTTCGGATACACTTGCGGGTTTTAGTTATGGAGAAGGAGATAGCAGAATGGACGGAACAGGGTGGAGACAGGTGAGAGAGAAAAGAGAATAGGAGTCAATTGCCCGGGGAAAGCCATATTGATCCCCATGAGTTTTTCAGTAGCCAATCAGATCAAAGCGTGAGGGAATCAATTATCTCCTTACACGATGCCATCTCATTACTCGAACACTCGAGGAGAGGGATCAGTAGGGAGTTCCAGTATGGGTATGAAGGCGGGACGAAGGAGGGCACGAAGAGTAGTGCGTAGTGAGACCAAGATTCTGATGGAAGGAGAGGGAGGGAAGCAGTAAGGGGGATGGGACGGAAAACAGTTACGGGTGAAAGAAAAAAGGCGTGAAGAAGAGAAGAATGAAGATGGCAGGGGGCATTGATGGAAGCTGGGAAGGCTTGCATGCATGGTGCCGATACTAAGACAAAAAGGCACCACAACAGTTATGTTCCGTTCATTCTAGTTCTACAACTAATTCAAGATTTGAAAATTTTAAAAGCAAGATCTTCGCGTGGAGTCAGACGAACGAAAATCCTACGCCTATTCAGATTTCTATTGGAAATTCACAAAGCTTTCCGAGACGAATTTAGGATCGTTCACTTGCAAGAATTGACACGTCGGCGAGAAGTACGCCCTCAAATTTTGGAATTTCCAACTGTCGAATAAAATTCCTAGCGCGCTCACTAAGGCGCACGTAATTCCTACATAAGCCTTATAGGTTGCCGAAAGGAAATTGCAGAAAGTCCGAAAAAAACAACAAGTCTCAAAGGTGGGAGAGCATCAACGGCCATTTATTCCATGCATCATCCCGCAACTAAAAGAAAAGGCACTCCTAGAACTCAGGGCTTTATAAACTCGTTAAGTACGGAAGGTGGAACGTCACACGAAAGCAGCAAAAATGGGGTATCCTAATAATTTTTGAAAAATTAAGTGTGGAGACATTGACAAAACTGTAATCTCTCGTGTGGTCCTTGATATGGAGTGACGAGGAAAAGCAAGAAGGAAACATGGAAGGGTCCTAACGGCTATCTAATCCAGAAAATATCTTTGAACAATGTCGCGAGCAGGGTGTCGATTTTTGCCTGGTCAAAAGGGGGTGGGAACACACATCGAGTCTCAGTTTTGAACAAGAGACCGACGACGTTTGGCGCAAAAACAATCATTTCATCAAAACGGACATATTATATTTTTTGAATGAAATCAAAACTGACTTTTTTTGCCAAAATCCGGTCGGAATTTTTTGCTCCTGGGGGTCCGGCGTTCCCAAAATGCTGGAACCCCTACATGTATCTGGTCTATGGTTGAGACCAGATACAAATTGTTTTTTTTTTTTTTTTTTTTTTTTTTTTTWTYTGGTCTCAACCATAGACCAGATACATGTAGGGGGTCCGACGTTTTGGGAACGCCGGACCCCCAGGAGCAAAAAATTCCGACCGGATTTTGGCAAAAAAACTCAGTTTTGATTTCGTTAAAAAAATATAATGTGTCCGTTTTGACGAAATGGCTGTTCAAAGCTCAGAGTCTGAGTCGGAGGGTCCCATCCTTATGACTTTTTTTTTTTAACTCATGCTCGCCACGTGACCGGTAGTTGAATCCTTAGGCTTGGAAGCGCTCCATGCAACGACAATCGCTACACAAGGTGCGAGGCCAATGGGGTGCTACTGTCGACTATGGTATGATGATCAACTCGTTCAAGGGAAGCAAAACGAAATAGGGAGGAAGATGGGTATCACCGTATCGGCAATCACAAAACCTGCATTAACAAACGCTAAGCATAAGGCTTCAAGAGGGAAGTGATAAGGGCAGTCAATCTTGGCAACGACTTCTCGTACGTCCCACTCGCAGATACGCATCCTATCCTCGTTATACGGGTAAGGTTGTGGGCGGGCAAGTTCGAGAAGTTGACACCCCGATGGCTCCGCTGGCTCAGTCCATATGACCGATACACGTGCGCTCACTGTTCACAAAACAAAGCGATTAATTCCCATTAACTTTTGGGATTGCCTCCGCGTCATAAATCGTAACTCTCTCGTTCGATATTCTGTCGTGGTGGGGGATTACCCAGGTAACTAATGGAAGAGTTCCGGTGTCATCAGCAAAAATAACGGGTTTGATACACAGAGTAAAGTGTTCCCTTTGAGGCAACAAGAATAACAAAGATTTTCACGAATAGGACATCAACAAGGAAATCAACGCCTTTATTCAATATAATAGAAAGAGGAGGGGGTGAGAGAAAGAAGAATAGGAAATCGGCGGCCTGGAGAGTTGCGCATTCGCCTTCGATAGAAATGTCGTGAAGCTCCTCTTTACACTCCTCCCTGCAAATGGAAGGATATTCCAAGAAGCGAGTCGGTTGGGTCAATTGAAAAGGCGAAAAACACCTCCGACATAATCCTTATGAAAGGAAATTTAAATAAAAGCAAGCTAGTGGGCCTCGTTATCTTCCATCGCCTGAGGGCCCCGCAATGGTGGCCAAAACACGCAACAGTCTGTCAAACTAAAACCCGACTGCCTGTCGTTGACTATCCGACGATTCTTCAGGTCACAACAATAATCTCCCTTTCAACAATCACAATCACTTCATAGTACCCGCAGTTCCAAGTGCAGCGATCAACGGTAAACCCACAAGCCTGTGGCACTCCTCCCTCCACGTCATATGATAGGATGCACAACATACCAGCCGACAACTTCATTTATCCCATGTGGCTGATTTGTCAGCACTTCGCTCAACTGCGAACGATACTGTTGTAGGAGAGGTGGGCCTGCAATCGTACAACTTGCGCAACTTGCCTATCGCTACCTCCATCGATAGGATGAGCAAATGCAGTGGCCACCTGGTATGGGACATGACGCACTGGTCAAGCAGTCAGTTCGTCAACTTCAACAGTCAACTTTACTTTGCTGGCGGTGGCTTGATGGGCAGTGTACGTTTGGCAGGCAAGTCCGCAACTTCTGCCGCTCGCTTCCCGTTGCCTCTACTCCGCCCTGCATGTACCTCGTGAAACATGTTGTCCCGGTTCGCTTGCCTCTTCACTGAATTCGCTGCTTCCTCCTTCCTTGTCTCGGTGGCAGTCCCCTCCTGCTTTATTGCCCGTCGCCTCCTGTCTGCGCCTAGACACTGTCCTCCTCCTGCTGTGCACGGTCACACCTCGTCTACCCCCCTCCTTCCTGACTAGCACCGCTTTCCACCAGCGGCCGACTGCGCAGTGCCCGTTCTTCAGTAACTGTCCAACGGTCCCACAACGGCCCACTGTCTTAGGAAACTCGGAAACGACCGACGACTAGGCGACCCAAAAGTCTATCTCCCTTATACTCAAGTCGCGACGGACGAGCTGCACGGTCGTGCTGCAGCAGCCTCTGTAGACTGCCGTGGTACCACTGGCTTAGTGCGCCTACTGGGCCTATTCCGCCCTCCCATGGACCCCGCCCAACCTTGGTGAAAATAGCAGATATCCAAATGAGGGCTTTGAGGACCGAAGTGGAGGGGGTCTCATAGGTGAGTGGCCCTACAGTGGCCTCCCCACAGTGCCCCGGACTGCTCTCCCTAGGCATTGCCCACACTCAAAAGATCTCACGACAGATCGTGGTTGCAAGACGACGCACTCGCAGAAGGCCTACCGCCTAGTAAAACTTCCTCCATCACGTGGGCCGATCGCCCACGGGCTCGCATGCATGTTGAACTCCTTCGGTCCGCATTTCAAGACGGTCTAGATAGAGAAGTTCTTGCCAACACCCCGACACGCCGGAATCAGGATGGGCTCGCCAAAAGGAGGCGTGTGCTCAGGGTCCTCGGCTGCCGCGACGACCTTTAAGATCCGGCGTCGCGTCCGAGTCAAGGAGCATTGAAGCCTAAAAATAAAAATAATATAAAAATATTTAAAACTTTTTAATCGTCAGAATATGACAAATGAGGAAAAAGAAAATGCTAACATCGTCCTGACACTGCCGACGGCAAAACCAAAGGGGATAGCCCCACCGGGCCCTCAACCCCTTGGTCCCTTCACGCTACTCTGATATCCTACGTCATCGCCGCTCGGCCTCGATCCCTGAATCTCTTTAATGAAAGTCCGAGGCTGTAACCAATAATGCTAGGCCCAATTCTAGGTCTAGTTTTAACGGATGCCTAAATAAAACTGATATTGCACGACGCGCAAACCTAACGGGATGTTTTTCAAAAATCACATTGTTGTCTATGTCGTCCGTCATCAATGTCTCCCTTCGCATGTACGCATAGGTCACAGGCAAGCACATCAATCAACGAGATATAATCTTTTTAATCCTAGTTTAACCAAAAACAAAAATTTGGCCGACAACTATGCCGACTTTCATAATCATCGAAAAAAAGATCACGCGCGCCTCAAATCTGCGCGCCCGCACACTCTCTACTCTAGTCATCCATCCAACCAACGTAAACCACAGGCGCAGCCGCGCCTCGCACGACATACCTAAATCTTGAATCAAACTTATTTTTCTGTCGCTTGCAAAAAAACAGGGCGGATACCCTTGTAAGGGTATTCGCACTGACAGCACAACCCCGCAAAGTTGCGCTGACTCGTCAGGACTTTCCAAAGCACTGATCCCCACCTCATCTAGCCACAAGCCACTACTCTATCAGAGTTGGCCGATGTATTGCGAGAGAGTGAATGTGACGTGTTTGCGAGATTTATAGTTGCAAAGAAGAGAGGGGGGGGGGGAAGGAATACAAAGGGGGAATGGAGAAGGGAGGGGATGAGGAAGGGGAAAATGCACGAATAAACCATGTCGATCCACGAGGAGCCATTTCGTAGCCAATCGAACCACCGCGTGAGGAGTTCAGAGCCTCCTCTCATGTTGTCGTCCGACTTCTATGAGTACTTGGGGGGGATCGGCGGAGCTTTCCTACGAGTAGACAAAGGCAGGAAAGGAGGTTGCGAAAGATAGAGTGGAGCAAGACCAAGATTCAATGAAAGCAAGAAGAAGGAAAGAGTGCGAAGAGAGGGGAAGGAAGACAGTTAAGATGGCCGCTAATGACGCGAAGAAGGAGGTTGGGGGAAGTGAAGAAGATTGCCTACCTTTCTGCTTGCGCAGAAAAATGCATGTGTGCAGAATAAAAAAGGCACCAAAACAATTACACGAAATACCAGTGAAGCCGCACCTAATTCCTAAATCCAAATGGAAATTGAAAAGTGCAAAAAAAAATTATACGTGTGAAATCCAAACTGCACGAACTCCCACGCCTATTCTTATTCTAAAAGGGTTGTGAGGTGTCAGGGAGATTACCCAGGGAGGATGATCGGCAGGGGGCTTTCACGGGCCTTGTTAAGCCCCCTGTCGACACAGTGGGCCCCACTCACTTTAACCTGGAATCACTCAAGATAGAGCTCTCGAATCTTGCTACACACCCCCAAGAATATCAGTCCAGACCGGAGCTACCTGGCTGCAGCGGTAGGGTGTACCCCTCCTCAAACTTATGGTCCTGCATCCCTAAAGCGCCATGGCCGGGAGGCTGAGAACAACACCCAGTCGCCAGGTGCTGCAAGGGTGAGAGTCACTCCTGCTCGGAAGGGCGAAGACCCTTCACCCCTCTTAGGAACTCAGCCCACTGAGCCTCCCCCTTCCGGAGCAACCCCCCCCAAATGGCCTCGACAACCCCAAGGGGAGGCACGCGCTGCCGTTCCGGAGGACCCTGATCTGCGCAAGGGGTTGGGCCCCCTTTCAGGCGGAACCCCACATCAGGCCTATACGCATTCTCACGTATATATTTGTTTCCCCTGGCAGCGCGCGCGCACCGTGTGTGAGTGGTAGTGCATCAACCTAATGCCCTGCCGGTGGCATATGCACGAGGCTGCAGCAGTTTGGGCCCACAACCTCAGAATATCCATCAACAAAATTTTCACGGGGCTCGCAGGGGCACCTTCAAAAATGTACATGCATAGAGAAAGGATTTGTGGCCAAGTATCGCAACGGGCACCCGCGATTTCTGAATTCAAGAGACACTGAGTAGAAGAATTTCGAGCGCGCTTGTGACGCCCAACCTCACGTCCAGCGCGACTTCCTAATCAGAGTAAGTTGGGAGCCCAGAAGTGTAAAAAGGGGTGTGCGAAGGATTTTAGGATAGTGGGGGTGGAGTTCCAGGTCAGAACTGGAATCTCCTGTGGCGAGTCTCGGGGACAAATTTGCAAGAGGGTAAGTGTGGGTCATCACCATCTCCGCGGGTTTCGTGGTCGAGGCCGGGCCCGGATTTGGTGTACCGGCGAGACGCTATGGGTGTCGCGCTGTCGGACTAATCGCTGGCGTCGCTCGTGGCATGCTTCGGAGTCCGACGAGGTTGGCCTCAGGCGAAGGCTGTGCGTTCGCTGCTCGACCTTCGTCCGGGTTTGTCGAACGAATCCCGCGGCTCAGTACTCGTTGTCCTGCTGGCACTCAGAGCACAGGGTTCGGAGCCAGTAGGGGGCGATCGCGTGCCACCGGGCAACCGTTAGGCAGTGAAAGGGAAGTACGGGGCGGTAAGGAGGGAAGTCGGTCTCAACGATGACGACACCAGGTTAAGTGATGACATGGCTCGTTTGTGAGCTGGGGAATTGGGAGGGAAAAGGGTTTGCGCTGAAGGCCCGTTTAATATCCCACTCACAAACGCGTTCGTTTCCGACTCGAAAGGGGAATTTCAGAGGGTTGGGTATAGGTTGTGCGAGGAGACAGGCGTTCTTCCTTTCCCAGTATTCCCGGAACCATCGATGTCTTAGGCTTTCCCGATCTGTGACATGGAAGGGATCCCTATCATCCATGATGTCGGAAGTTTGTAAGTTTAGACATGGCTGCGAGCGCGGGTCTTGCAAACACGCGTGTAGGCCGCGTCCTTTTTCGGGTCGTGCGTGCACAAGATCAAGCCTGCAATCTGTCGCTATGAATCCCCGTCGGCGGCGGCCAAGCGCGGCCGAATCCGTGGACGCGGCCAGGACGCCGACCCCACGGACACGTCCGTGCGGACGCGCGGCTTTGAAGCCATGTGGCAGTCAGTGAGGAGGGGGGTTGGGGATTCAGGAAGCCCCACAGGGCGGCACAACACCAGCCCC
>BFEA01000144.1:577547-588799 GCA_003427395.1 Chara braunii | reverse complement strand
AGAGAGAGAGAGAGAGAGAGAGAGAGAGAGAGAGAGAGAGAGACAGACAGACAGACAGACAGACAGACAGACAGACAGACAGACAGACAGACAGGCAGACAGAGACAGATCTCACTCTCTCTCTCACACACACAATCATACAAATCTTTTCTTGTCTTCCTTTCGTTCCAACTTGAAATATGTTTTTTGTGGTCTTTACTTTGTGTGCCCTCCGGTCTTTTTTCCCATGTTCTCCTGTTTATTGGCAGCACCTCTTGCATGTGCCAAATAGTCAGTGCCTACTAGTTAGGAGTGCCTTCAACAGTATGGCAAGGCTTACTAACTTCGGGATGCCTGGATGTCTGTGCGACTTGAGCTGCCTGATAATTATCGCTATCCATCAGATTTGACCCCATGACTCTGATGGTGGTGCAACCTACAATCCTTCGAGTTGTATCCGGGATGCGAGAGGGTCATGCTCAACTTTGGTCTGTCTTACAATGTGTTGGATGCATGCACTGCCTACAGTCTTTCCCCAAATACAACGTACGGTCATTATAGCTGAATTTTGTGTATCTTTCGGTCTAAATTTAGCTATAATGACTGTACGTTGTATACGGGGGAAGACTGTAGTTTGTCCTGGCCCTCTGCCTGGCTGCCAATTTGCCTGCCCTGTCTGTCCGTGCTTCTCACGTTTTTGGCTTGTCTTAACTCACCACTGATTGCTTTGCCTTTCTCATCCACTTGCCGTGATCCGCCTTGATTTGCCTTGCAGCCATCCCTCTTCCCTTGTGGGTCCTTGCTGCCCCAATGCAGCAACCCTCTGCATTGCTGTCAGCATGCCTCCCTTGCCCTGCTGCTCGTGTGTCCGCTCACCTGCCTTGTTGCCATCCTGCCTACCCTGCTGCCAGCTTTGCCTGCTTGCCCACTCTGTGCTGTACTGTTGCCCCCCTGCCTGGCTGCGTTCCCGTTTGCATTGAGTTGCAATGATGATCACCATGCTGACTTCTTGCTTCCTTGCTACTTGGCTTTGCTGCTCGCCCGTCTGCAGGCCTGCCCGCTGGACAGCCCTCCCTCTGCTGTGTACTGCTGTCTGCTCTGCTTGTGTTTTCACTTTCCTGACTGTGCACATGCGATAGGGTTCAAAGTGATTTATGAATCAGAGCATCAAATTGAATATGGGGATTCTACAGACCTTTGAGAGTTCAGCCTCGTGATGAGTGTGCGAGAGTCCACCAAGACTGTCACAGTCTTTCATTAACCCCTGGCTCCCTTGCTTGTTCCTCTGGTACCTCATGTTGTCCGCATGGTGTGTGGTCGCTGTTAAAGTATCAAACGTTGGGGACCCCCTGGTCCTATGCTCAATGAGTCAGTGTGCACTGGACTGGAAGATTTTGGAATGCATCTTTGGAAGTTCATGTTGAATCTTTACCCTAAGGGGAACTAATGCCTTGGTGTGAAGCTGGGCCACGGACGGCGTTTCATATCACCCAAAATAACACACACATGCCAGCAAAGAAAAAGATTATTCATAACGGACACACACACACACACACACACACACACACACACACACACACACACACAAACACACTGTGCACACACACGCACGCACGCACACACACACACRCACACACACACACACACACACCCACACACACACACACATACACATTTTTAATGCATACTTAGCCTATTGATGAGTGGGTGAAAACCAAAATGCAAGTCTGTAACAAGTTGAACTTCTTACAACTCAGCATCTGTTGTTGTTGTTGTTTTCATCCTTGTGTTGTCAGTTGATTAGATGTTTCCCCGCAACAATGTGTGTGAGACGTTTGTACAATTGCAGGCAACCAACTGCGTGAACCACTGATAGCCACCAAGCTCCCAGTAGGACAAAAAAGGGGAGGTTCTGACAAGCTGTATTCTGCAATTCTCAACAGCTCATCAAAAGGTCGCACATGGATAGAAGAGTAGAGGACAAGAGAGGCAGCAAGGGTGTCGCCCGACAGACTGTTTCTTCTTTGGACTTATCCCCGAAGACAGCCTCATCAACGGGAAAGCTGCGCCCTGAGAGGCCATTCCAAGAGTCTCCCACAAGAGCAAGGAAGTATTGAGGGGGTCCAAGTCAAGGTTCTCTCCATTCGAAGCTTGGTGACTGAGGGTTAAACTTTGGTATCACACACCATAAGACGCAAACACAAGCAAACAAACAGGCTGAGCTTATTTATACACCGAAGTTGAAGGTTCGGAACAGGCCACTGTAGCAGTAACTGTTCCCGAAATCGGGCAAAAAAAGGGTACCCTACTAAATCTGCTGAGCGCCAGTGCAGCTAATGAATGACTGGTGCTGCAGTTTTAGACCCCCTCTGCTAAACTTGCACATTTCGGAACTCACACCATGACATGATGACACCGGCATCACTTTGTCTTTTCTTGCCTATTTTTTCAACCTAAAAGTGTGTCACAGCCACAGTTTCCAGTACTATATTTTAGTATTTAGTACTTCGTTTATTTAGCCTACCGGTGGGTTGGTGAAAAGCCAATGAAAGTCAGTCTCGACCACCCATTCATTGTAATTTTCTCCGTTACGTCTTCGGTTCACCGGATGGTTCCCTGCGACAATTATATACAGGTGAGACATTGTATGATTGCAGGCAATCAACTGGTGGAGAAGCACTAGTACATCCCAAGCCATGAGTAGGGCAAAAAAGGGTTTGTTCTGACATGCTGTATTCTGCAGCTCTTATCGACCCACGAGGAGGTTGGCACATGAGTAGCAGACAGCAGGCAGACAGGAGGAGCAAGAAGAAAGGGGGTCGGCTTGACATACTGTTTCAATTGACATTTCCCACAAAGACTGCCTCAGCGCGGGCCTCGGGGCGAGCTGCACCCTGAGAGGCTCATTCAATTCGAGTTTCTGAGTCCCTCACAAGAGCAAGTACTTCATGTCATCGCAAGAGACACCCTGATTGGCCAGACTCAAAGTCCCCCACAAGAGAAAGTATGGATTCAAAAAGATTGAATCATTGAAGCCCGCCTCTGTCCCACAGACTCCCACAGTCGAACTGTACTGTACCATTCGAATCCATTGGAAAGTACTTCATGTCACCACAACAACAAAAACTCAAGGATTAACCTCAAGTTACCATTTTCGACAACTGAGATTGCATGTCCAACCAGTTTTTGTCTGTCCAGACTATGGGAAAACAAAATACGCCTGCCACTTAGCCGTGGATTTTTGTCAGGCACACATCGAATTTCGTTTTGTGGATAATTTCCCCCCTGTATTCAAGAAAAAAAAAGAAAAAAAGAAAAGAAAAAGAATTCAAGAAACACGGCCCCCCCCCAAAGCATTCCCCGCATGCGTCCCCCTCCTGACCCTAAACACGATGTTTGTTTGTAGGCGAGCATCGCAGATAATCGCAGTGTAATCCGGAAACGCTCCTCACACACACAAAGGGTGCATTTTATAGGGCATGCCATAATACTCTCACATATTACAACGAGGGTGTTGAAACAGTAATACGATTTGTTCTTTATTTATTTTTTTTCAAACAAGCCCAGGCAATTCAGACAAGGCAATGATGGTGACAGATTGACAACAGATTTATATGTAGCAACTAGAGCCAAGTCTTTGAAAGCACAAGAGTCTCCAAGATCAGGTTCTGAAGATGCTCAACAGACTGAGTCGGTCGTGCGAGTCGGCATCACAGGCGCTTTCTAAGTAGGGGTCGAAAAAGCAAATAACATGAGCTATTAATCCTGAGGAACGCTAATAAATATCGTCAAATTTTTAGATTTTACGTTGGTGCACAATTATAAGGAATCCATGCCTCGACAAATGGTCTTGATAAGGTATGGGAGGCATGACCGGCTGTTTCCAGAGTGCCCGACGAGAAAATGACGCTTTGGAAAGCTGCACCACCTCAGAAACCCTGGCAACTCTGTTTTCTTCTTGTTGTGCGAATTGAAAGCAATTTTCGAAACTACTGCTGTTCAGGAAGAATCAGGACTGGAGCTTGTTCTTTTGTTTTCTTTTAAAAAAAAGAAAAAAAAAAAGGACACCTTGTCAGCCGGTTGGTTTTGAGCAACAGCATTTTCGCCCCCTGAAATCGCTCTAGAGCATCCGTTGACAAGGTGTCCTTTATGACTTCAGAGGGGGTGGAAAATTGGAAATGCTGTTGCTTCTGGCAGATTTGACATCATCATATTCAAGTACAAAAAAAATATTTTGTTTTTTTGCTTTCGAGGTAATGAATATATAATATATTAAACAAATGGTACGTCCTCGTTAAACTTTCCCTGTGGGCCACCACCGTGACACCCTGTGACATTCCCAGAAGGCAAACAGCCAATTGAAACCACAGGGGGTAAGTCTGTGTGCCATTACTAACATGCAAATAGTCAAACCGGTCTCAAACCTTTTCTCTTCTCTTCTCTTCTCTTCTCTTCTCTTCTCTTCTCTTCTCTTCTCTTCTCTTCTCTTCTCTTCTCTTCTCTTCTCCTTTCTTCTTCCGTCTGTCTCCTCCGTTAAAATGCTACATCTAGTACATACATAAGCTGTAACTCAGCCTGCCTGACTTGTGTTTTCTTTTTTTTCCCCCTTAAATTTATTTTTCCCTGTCACAGGTAAGCAAGTCATGAGGATGGAAATACTTTTTTTTTTTTTCAGGGAAAAGCTGTGTGATGAGGTTACTTACTGTCACAAATCTAACGACTTAACAAATTTGACCGAGACGAGAAGACAGTTGACACATCATACCTCTCCAACCTTGAAAGTGGGGGAGAGGGAACCTCCTGCGGAACCAGTCCTCAAAGTTACATCCTTTGAATCTGACCCCAAAGTTACATCCTTTGAATTTGACCCCAAAGTTACATCCTTTAATTCTGACCCCAAAGTTACATCCTTTGAATCGGACCCAAAGTTACATCCTTTGAATCTGACCCCAAAGTTACATCCTTTGAATCTGACCCCAAAGTTACATCCTTCGAATCTCACCCCAAAGTTACATCCTTTGAATCTGACCCCACCGTCGAAGCTCTAGAGTTCCCTCCAGCAGAACGGGCATGGCACCCAACAATTTGAAGAGAAAGCAGGAGCAAACAAGTCACCCTAAGGCTTATAACAGACAATCTCTGCAAATGAAAGATCTAAACCCAGATGTTCGAAAGAGATGGTGAAAGTTATCGGGGGAAGAAATCAACGAGTCCTAAAAAAGACTCTACAGGAGAACTCCAAAGCTATAGGGCTCGTTAAGATCAGGGGCCTCCAACGGCTAACGGGTAGTAGTTATTTGTCGTACACACGTCGGAAAGGCGGCAAAAGGAACAATTCAGACAGGTGCACAATTTGCTCGGATCAATGACAGGAGGACCTCATGCATCATTGCCTTTGATCCTTCCTATTCCCCTCCCCTCATCTCTGAGCATTCCCTCTCATTTCAGCACACGCCTGGACGTTTGCGGTATGGACTGCTGATACAGAAAGTGGATAGAGAGATGCAGCGACGTGCTGGGCAAGACACAGAACCAAAGAGATAAAGCATACGGCTCAACCAAAGACTTCACCGAAGCAGAAATCTGAATCAAATGCAAATGCTGCCAAATAAGGGGTCGTGCATTCAAAATAAACCAGAGACGAAGCAAAGATCTGAATCAAATGCAAGTTGGGTATTTGAATGAATCCAGAGATGGAGCACACTGTACAGTACGACAGAGCTAAGGAAAACTGACCAGAATTTGGTTAAGGCGGGCAAAATAGTGGTTTGAGGAAAAAAGACCCCAGATTTGGGCATCTCCTCGAGAGCATGGAAGACCTTTGGTCCTTCACCAACCCCCCCCCCCCCCCCCCCGCCAAAAAAAAAAAAAAGGCAGAGTTTTTGACACACCCTTGTACCCTCGGAAGGGGACTTCCCCATGTGTGACGACCCCCTGCCACCCGGGCGGGCAGGAAAACCTTTCTAACCAAAAATGCATTTCCATAGAGACAATGCATTCTTTTCCCTACCACTACGCTCAAAGTCTTTTGGAGGATACATTGTCACAAGTGGTTCACGGGATGTTCGCCACGCACACCCTTCAGTGGATGACTCAGCAATTCTGCAGTGCAACCTCTACAGAGTCAGCAATATCCACCTCAAGAGCAACTCTCTCCAATATCCAAAGAATGCTCTCATTGCCTGCCATCATCATATCTGGCCGATGACGGCGGTCCAGACTGGCGCAGTGCAACCCCAAGCGTGCCACTTTTTCTGCAAGCTCCGCATCCCAGCCACCCGCATTTCGGTCCAGAACATTTAGAAAAGCTCCATCATGATGATCATCGCCCACCGCAGCTTCAACTATTTCGTACGCATCTGACAACTTGCCCGTCAGAATCTCCAGAATTGTGATGCCAAATGCATAAATGTCTGTCCTCTTGTCCAAAACCTTAAACCGCCAGTATTCTGGAGCAACGTACTGAGAGTCATGCTCCAAGCGCATGAGCATGGCCGTACGCTGTGCTTGACCTCCCTCCTGGAGCTCTTGTTGAATCAATGCTTGGTCGACGGCCCCAAGCTTGGCCACTAGCTTGTCATCCAGCAAAATGTTTGCGGGTTTGAGTGCCCCATGGATGATGGGACCTTTCGCTAGTGGTGGATGGGCTGAGTGAAGGAACGACAAGGCTCGAGCCACTTGTGCTATTAGCCGCAAGCGAACATACCAAGGAAGGAAGCCTCGTCCGGGCCCGTCCCTGCAAGAGATCCAGTCCATCACACTTCCATTTGCTGCATGTTGATAAACCAGGCATTTGTCTGCATAGCAGGCTCCCATGAGGGTCAACAAATTGGGGTGGTGAAGCAACCTCAACCTCTCTACCACATTCGTCTTGAACCACGTCGCATGATTGGGATCATCATGGTCCCTCATGACATCTGGGCTTATTTTTCTCACCCACACTGGACTTGCAAGTTTTCCCAAGAAGCAACATCCATAGGGATCCCCATCGCCACTCTTCCATTTTTCATCAAAGTTATCAGTTCCATCACGCAACTCCTCTGCCGAGTACTCTCGGAACAATGGAGTTTTCTCCATTCGGCCACCATCCACCACAAAATGTGACCCTTGTTGTGTTTTTACCCCTTTTAGTTCACACTCTAGCTCCTCAACCCTCTGGGTGACTTTTTTCAGCTCCTGAGCCAGAGTTGCCTTCTCCCGCTCAAGCAGTCGGATCCTCTCGCTTAGCTTTCCACATGACTTTTCTAACTGTTGTAGTTCACCCTCTCGTTCCTCAACCCTCTGCGTGAGTTTTTCCATTTTCTGTGCGAGAGTTGCCCTCCCATTGCTCTCAACCTCAACCTGTTCAATCCTATCGGTTACAAGCCTTTCGCACGACCTATCCGACTCTTGTCGTGCAGTGATCTCCTTCTGCAGCATTGATTCAACTTCTCGAGTTTTGCACCTGGCTGCTTCCAATGCCTCAGCCTGGCTCTCCGTTTGGATTCTCTGGGCTTCTCGCAGTTCATCTAGTGCCTTCTGCATATAGAGCACTTTGTTTTCAAGGTCCACTTTTGAAAATGTTAGCCCTTTTTCCAACTTTTCAATCCTCCTCGTACACTCTACAAATTCGCTGCCAACCAGCTCTAACACAAGAATCTCCCCTTTGCCAGACACGACGATCTTGTTTGAATTTCTGCAAGGGGCCATCCTGCCACATGTGAACTGACTGGAATAAGACAACAGTAGTTGGTAGTTTAACTCATTCCGGACCTTGATTTCCCCACCTGTGTCCAGAGTGAAGATATATGGCAAGTGCGGGTGGAAAAAGGCACTGGAGACATGATACTTGTGCCGTTCCAATTTGGCAATGCACGATGCCGCTTGGTAGTCCCAAACACTTGCAACTTTGGTACTGCCGCATGTGATCAGAAGTGGCTTTTGAAATTTACAGCAGAACTGCAAACAGCATACGGGAGGAATGCAACTATCTTGTATGGTATGCATGGCGGACCTTTTTTCAATATCCCATACCTTAATTATAAAATCCCCTGATGAGCTTGCAAAGAGGTTCAACTCTGTTGGGTGAAATGCTACTGCCGTGATCCATTTTGAATGACCTTTGAACACAATCTTCTCCCACTCCTTATCCCAATCCCAAAGAGCAACATCGTTCTCTTCCCACAGGCTCAGAAGATGAGATGAGGTTGGATGAACCGCCAGGACTGGCCAAGAACCGTAACCTCTCATTAGACGCACCACGGACTGCAGAGTTGAATTTTGGATTTCAAACACTTCAAGCTGTTTAAGTGACTCTGTCACAATCCAATCTTTTTGCCCAATGAAATAGGCAAAGGCAAACCTGCTGTCAACAGACCACAGTGCAACCCGTTTTCCCTCTTCATAGTCCCACACCTGAAGCGATCCGCTTGGAAGTGCAAATACTAGCCACGGTTTATACGGATGCAAATTAAACCAAGGACGATCACCTGTTCCAATGTCTGCCTCTGTCATTTTGAGCTTTGGCACCAGCTGAAGCATGCTTCCTGGATTACAACCGTCCCCCATCCCCCAGGTTTGGAATCCTCCCTTCCACCTTTCGCCTTCCCCCTAGTTATCACCAACAAAAAACCATGCACGGTGGGGCGTCCACACCTCGGCTGTCGCCCTTTCTAGCCTCAGTTGCTCAAGTTGGTCGAGAATTTCGCAGACCTGCCACAGGCAAGGGCCCACATGCATGGCAACCCACACATCCCACATGCACTTGTGTCACCGGTGGCCCATTCACCACCATCACCCAAGAGTCTGTCCACGATAAGAGTGCAGACATGGTGATGAACATTTTGCAATTCTTTGTTCTGGTGGGCGGTGGGGGTGATGGGGGTGGGAAAGGTTTCTTTTCCTGATTTTTTGGTATTTCAGGGGTTGGTGGGGGCTTCCTCAACTAGTTGTCAAATTCTACTCCATGAAATCATTGAAGATATTTTTCATAAAGTGTGTAATCAAGGATGCGGGGGTGAGCTCGATCAATCAATCAATCAATCAATCAATCAATCAATCAATAGAATTAGACCAATCAAATCAACGATATCATTCAAAGTTTTCAAATCAACCAATCAATCAAATCATTCAATTGATTCAATCAATCAATTAATCAATCAAATCAATCTCTCAATCTCTCAATCAATCAGCCAAATCGTTGCTACGCACTACGTTGACCCTTTATTAAAAAAGCCAATCAATTAATCAAGAACGAAATAAAGGAACAAAGAGAGATAGACATTGGAGTGCCATGACTTGCGATCCCACCAGGGACAGCGAAGGGTCAGTTTGCTGGCAAAAACTTTATTACGTGGGGCGGAGGTCGATACCGAGCAAATGAAGTCAAAAGAGGGAAAAAGGAAAGAGCAAAGGAGAAAGCAAGATCCAAAAATGAGGAAACATGAAAGCTCTCAGTCTCTCTCTTCCAGTGAAGTAAATAATCTAGCAGGTTGTGACAGTAGACTGGTGTCAAACTTGTACAAACGACTCGAACCCCCCACAGATTGCCGCAGGTATCGGACGAGGGTGCCTTTCCTATGGCGGTGGCACGTATTCAGGCCAATGACTGCAGTCAGGTACATCCCTTTGTATGACCTGAGGTTTTCTCAAGTCTTCAAGGATGGGCTTTCAGAAGCAATATACAGCTCCAGTTTCTCAGGATCGAGTCCTGAGGGGAACTTCAAAGGTCATCCCCATCTGATTCACTGGAGGTAGTTGTGTGTAGCAAAGAGAAGATCAGAAGGGGAAAAAAAGCGTAGTACTCGTCACACAGAAAGTGTCCACTCCACTCAAATCTCACCCCATCAATTCTTCAACTCAAGTACACGATGCCCCAACCCCCCCCTTCCATGCTGCTGGCGTATACAGCATACTCATCAGGGGGCCTCCCCACACCACCCTCCTCGTACTCGTGAGATTAAGATGTTCAACTAGCACAGCCCTTTCTCTCCTTTTATACCCAGTCCATGAACCATATATTACTTGTCCTTAATAACTCGTTTCCCTGCTGATACATGCCCTCCCCTTTTAATTGCTACTACTACGCATTCCAAAAACGTCAGTTCCGCCGCAGCTGCTCAATCGATTCACCACCTCGAAGAATATAAGACCAGAAAACGAAAAAAAAAAAAAAAAAAAACGATTCACCACCTCGAAGAATAAAGACCGGAAAACGAAAAAAACAAAAAGAAGGAAATGTACGTCAGATATCCATCCACCTACCTCAAGTCTCCATATCGATACTCACGGGTTCACCTTGTTCAACGAGATCGACTAATCATTTACTCTTCCTCTCCCACCACCATTCCTTTTCGCTTTTCCCTTTCTCTTTTCCCTTTCTTCCGTTTTTTCCAATCTATTCTCAATTTCTCAGACCTTCGTCATCCCAGTATCCCGACCTCCCTACCTCCGCTTCATCTCCTTCTTCAGTGACGAGACCAGCGCAATGCCATGCTTTCCTCTTCCTCTTCTACCTCCCGCCTCCCTCATTCCATTTTCACCTCCTCCTCTTTCTATTTTCACTTCTCCTTCATACCGGTATAATCACGACAGTCACTTTCCTATCCCCAAAGCACACCAACGCACCCTCACCATGCATCATGACTGTACGGCGCCGGTAAGATGGTGTGTAATCAGGGTGCGTTATGTTCGGGGGAAGACCGTAGTTGGAACAAATGGAATTACAGCACTCTGCTTTGAATTTCACCCCCGTCTTTCCGATCGAGCTGGATCAGGCACTGGAGAGAAAAAAAATATTCTCCTCGCCCAAAGGCAGCCTGCAGCCATTATCACTGTATCTAGACTCAAAGTTGGCCCAAATGCGGCTATAAGGACAGTACGTTCTTTTCGGGGAAGAGGGATTATAAACAAAATAGACAAGGAGGAAAGGATCGGAAGGTAATGCCAGATGGATCGGAGGCAATTGAAAGGGAATAACAACAACAACAATCAGTGAATTATTAACCATAGTAAATAATGAAACGGTATTCACCAATTCGTGGTCGCTGAGGCAGATCCCAGGGCTCGATCCCTAGTTCCCCAACTTACCTGTGTACAATACCTGCATCAACTCGAAGAGTTGAACCTGCGACCTGTAGAACCGCCAGTGGTAGGTAGGTCTGTCGTAGGTCTATAGGTAGCCAGGATTCGATCCGTAGACCTGTAGATTAGAAGGCTAGCTGCAGTCCTTCTAGAAGGTTGGCAAGTGGTCAAGTGGTGCAGGCAAGTGGGCAAGTGGTGTGACTAAAGCAAGC
>BFEA01000144.1:548203-563633 GCA_003427395.1 Chara braunii | reverse complement strand
GAGCAAATGAACAAGATCCTGCAGCAAGTTCTGCGCATGTATATTAGGCCAGATCAGATTAACTGGGATGAGATGTTGCCTAAAGTAGCTAGTGCGTACAATAACAGCGTGCATCTAGCCACCTGCCGCACTCCCAACGAACTGCACAAGTCCTTTAGACCGCGCAGACCATTTGAGGGACTCAACCGGGATCAGATTCRGAGATTGCCGCCCGGGACCCAGGAGTTCGCTGTACAGCACGAGAAAGAACTAGCTACTGYTGTAGAAAACCTCAGGAAAGCCCAGCATAGGATGATAGAACAAGCAAACAAACATCGTCGCCCTTCACAGTTTTAAGTAGGCGACTTAGTCTGGGTTTGTTCGAAAGAGTTTGCACCTGAGGAGAACATCTCGCAGAAGTTACTGCCCACATATAGAGGACCGTGGCATGTTCTGGAAGTCAAGGGCGGCGAAGATGGACCGTCCTACACCATAGAGTTACCAGCACACCTCCACACTTACCCAGTTTTCCACGCATCAAAGTTGTTACCGTGTCAAACGAGTGATCAATTTCCATCCCGTAGGTCCATGATCCCACCGGATATGGATGGAAGATACGACATTGATGGAATAGTGGCTGAAGATGTATTCAGGACTGGAGGTAGGGGTCGTCCACAGAAACAGTACAAGGTTCACTTTAGTTATCAAGAACCGGAAGACAACCGCTGGTTTACTAGATCTGAACTTCTAGAGACAGCTCCCGACATAGTCCGGGCCTACGAAAGACAGCAGAAGGGTAAAGGGCCTGCCTTGGACTGAAATTTTCTCGGAGGACCGCAAATTTAGGCCGGCGGGAGTGAAACGGTATTCACCAATTCGTGGGAGCTGAGGCAGATCCCAGGGCTCGATCCCTAGTTCCCCAACTCACCTGTGTACAATACCTGCGTCAACTCGAAGAGTTGAACCTGCGACCTGTAGAACCGCCAGTGGTAGGTAGGTCTGTCGTAGGTCTATAGGAAGCCAGGATTCTATCAGTAGACCTGTAGATTAGAAGGCTAGCTGCAGTCCTTCTAGAAGGTTGGCAAGTGGTCAAGTGGTGCAGGCCAGTGGGCAAGTGGTGTGACAAAAGCAAGCCCATGTTGGAGACGAGGACAAGTGGCAAGGGCAAATAGTAGGACCCCAGTGCAACTGCACTGCGTCGTAGGGTAGTCGCCATGCAGTCATGGGAGAGTCTAGAAAGTACCAGTCCGGTCCAGCAAGTACCACGGGGGGGACTGTGTGCACCATGGGCCAGGGATACAGGGCAGACCAACGCAGCGCAGAAGTATAAATCAAGAGGCTGCGTCCAGCCATTCATTCATTCCTGCAGATGCCATGCGGAAGCGCTGCCTTAGCAGCTTGTGCGAGGAGGTCTGCAGTGTGCCCGAAGAYGAAGTGGGCAGAGAAGTGYAGTGTAGCGATAGGTAGTGGCAGCTAGCGCTGCCATAGCTGTCGCATAGCGTGTGTGTGTGTTGCGTATGATACTGAGTGTTGCGTGTGGGACATCCAGGGTGATCCAGAGTGCGAACAGTGAGTTGTGTGGGCGCCCAGTCGCMATAGCCAGTTGAAGAGAACTCATATCTGGTTACGATATCTTAAGTACTGTCAGGGCGCATGTCGCCAGTTGCTGTATCGCTGTTTGCATGCAAGACAAGTGTGAATAATCGAAGTGTAAATGCAATAAACACTATCGATAGTAATAAGCACTCCGTGTTTAGAAAAGCAACCTGACCCCTCCATTCAAGTTGTATTTCACTTTCCAAAAAATAATAATAATAATAATAATAATACAAAAAAAAAAAAAAAATTGTATTTCTTCACGGCAGCCTCGCCACCATGATGGTGGACGATCTCCCAGTCAATCCGATTCCGATTCCGATACCGATTTGGATTCTTCATTTTCTGACCGAGGAGGATTAGTACAGAGAGAGAGCGATTGCAAGAAATACAATAAGCTGCTCGGCATTCGAAAACTCGACCCCCATCCAGCGTCCTAGCTCAGTTGGTAAGGCACGCAAGTGGCATTCAGGAGGTCTTGGGTTCAACCCCCATTCAATTTGGCCTCATGTACCTTCCTGGGCAAGCTTGGGGCCGGCCACCTAGAGAAAGCACGTTGGTCCCCCCAATTGGCATTAAAAAGCAGTGTCTGCTGATGTTCATAGGGGGAGGGGTAATCGGGAAGGCACAGCGACTGGCCACTCAGATGATGCTCGGTCCCTCTGCTACCGGCTGTCCCCTGGCCGGTGTCCCCCAGTGGGGGTTCCCTGAAGGCAATCAAGGCCACCCTGGGCTGAAAAGGCCACCCGATGTCAGATTAGACACAATATTGAATTTACCAGGGCTGGTTAGTCCGATGATAATACCTCAAGGCCATCGCCCTTTAAGAAGAAAAAAAAAAAACTGGACCCCCACTCCACCCTCCCCCAACCTGACGGGCAAAAGGAGAGAAATGGCAAAGAGCAGAGTGAACTTGACAATTAATAAAAGGGGGAGGAGGGCGGGGGGGGGGGGAGGAGGAGAAGACTCAGTCAACAAAATTACCGACCCGAATGCCCTGGTTTCCGGTGCTTCCTATTTAGCTAACAAAAAAAAAAAAAACGCATCGGCAAAATTCTGACAGGCAGAACAGAGAGAAATGCGGAGCTCTCTCACGACGCCATTATTACACGTCCTCGAAGGGCCTCGTTAGACCCTCCTTGAAAAATCTCAGGAATTAGGACGAAGTCCTTGGCAAATTTCAAGAAATTCAGCGGCGTCGTTACACCGCGTCCTAAACGAAAGGGTCCCAAGGAAAAACCTTGGAGGTATCCCACGGCCAATTTCATACGCATATGCGAGGCCGCGGGAAAGGATGTCCGTCGTCGTCGAGGGATGTCCGTCCGTCGTCGAGCGTGGTCCACTGGTGGCGCAAGGAGGTCCGCGATGCTGCGCTGCGAAAAGAGGCGCGAAGGTTCCTTTTCATAGTTCGAATTTCAAACCGTCAGCCGAGGTAAAGGCGCGCCGTGGCGTCACCACCCCTGGAGCTACCAGTGTGCGAAACGTGTGCGCGGACGATTTGCAGCGCCCATCGCTGTTGGCGACTCGTTCATCTGATCGTCAGCCGGCGCGGCGCGAAAAGTGACGACGTTGGAGCGCGTGAAGTGGTGTGTGTCCCGCCTTCGTCTTCCTGCAGACGACAACGATCCGGTGGCTCGCCATTTCTTCACGCGCCCGTCATTCGTGTACGAGGAGCTGCCCTCAACCACTCCATCGTCCGCTGGAACAGTGTGTGACGAGGGTCCAGTCGTCCGTCTGTTGTGCGTGTTCAACAAGGCACCGTCGGGGCATCATGATGGAACACGTGTCGCAAGAGGTTCGTGGCAAGACCTTGAGCAAGGTGGAGAGAAATGCGGTGGTTGCAGCAGTGTCGGCGGTGGCCATGCGATGTCGCATCGAGAGAACGACGGCGCGGTTGAGGACGAGAGTGTCTATCCGCAGGCAGCGTGAGCTCCTCCAGCACGTTATGGCGGCGCCAGACTGCGTGTCCATGTCCGAATCCATTATCCAGTTGTGTGCCACCATGTCATCCGGGGTGATACCGCGGGCGACTCCAAGGTGGTGGATGCGGAGAAGGACTGGTGGCACGTGGGAGGATCTCCGGAAGATGGACGACGCCTCGGACGAGTACTACAAGGAAAAGTTGAGGATGACCCCCAGGGTGTTCATGGAGATCGTGGAGGCGTTGTCCCCTCTTCTGCAGCGGCGGGTGACATTCTACAGGGTTCCTTTGCAGCCAGATCACATTATCGCATATGCGTTGTACCGATGGGCGAGCGGTGAGATGTACGAGAGCAGCACGTCGTCATTCGGAATAGGGGATCGCATCCGGGTTGATCGCAGTGGAGGACGTTACGAGGGCGCTCCTGAGGGTGTACAGTGACAAGATCGTTTGGCCTACAAGGATGCGTCGTACGCTCGTTCTGCGTGCCTTCGAGGCGAAGGGCTTTCCCAACTGCTATGGCTGCATAGACTGCACGCACGTTTACGTCGACAAACCGGCGAATGCTCCCTCGGAGAACTAGTTCGACCGGAAGCATCGTTTCTCCGTTGTAGCACAGGTGGTGGTGGACCTGGACTTGCGCATCACAGACGTTTTCGTGGGTTACCCAGGGAGCTGCCATGACATTCGGGTGCTTCAGCTCTCCAGTCTGTGGGCGCGTGCGGAGGAGGGGGATCTTTTCCGTGGAGCTCCTGTTGTGCTGCCGTTCGGAGTGAGGACACACGGTTACATTCTGGGCGACAACGGGTATCCGCCGCTGGAGTGGATTGTCGTGTCGTATGGGGGACTGATCAAATCCCCGACGAGGAGAGGTTCGACAACAAGCAAAAGGTCGCCAGGGGAGCAGTGGAGAGAGCTTTTGGGAGATTGAAAGGGATGTGAAGGCTGTTCCTCCGCACACACAAGACGAATATGGACACTCTCCCACAACAGTTCCAGGCCGACATCCTCCTTGACGCTGGCATGGAGTTCAACGAGAACTTGTTGTGGGAGGTCGATGCTACTGGCGTGCGGCGGCAAGTGGACTTGGGGTTGGATCATCCACCCCACCCCATTGCTGAGAACTTCAATCGGCCCCGTGCGTTGGCGCTACGTGAGGCGTTGGCGGAGCGGATGAAACACTCGTGAAGGCGCGCACCTCGTCGACGGCACGTGGCTCTGCCGTCCTTGTGGAGGTCGTTCTGTGTTGTGTCCAACGGAGGCATTCTGTGTTATTTCGCTGTTGCAGGCGTGTGTCGTGCCCTGGGGTGTTGTGTACGTTCAGTGCGGGTTGTCATTGATCGCTAGTGTCGCGGAGCCGTCGGCGGAGACGCTGTTCATCCGCAGTTCTTTTCCTTTTTCTTTTTTTTGTTAAACATTTTGTAGTAGGTTGTTAACGCCTGGTGATGCGGTATGTTGTGAGTGAGTGCGCGCAGCTGCGCGATTTCGTTTTCGAAGAAGACGGTGTCTGTCGGCGGGGTAATCAGTCCGGACGTGACTCGTTATTGTACTCCTTTTTTCAAATGTGTGTCGTGGACTGGAGTTCCGGCTGCGTGTGTGCGTCTATTGGTGCTATGTGAAGATGTTGTGGTTTCGTGTATGTGATTGCAATCGAAATGTCTTTTTTTCCTCTTCCGCTTTTTTTCGTTTAATTGTTTTTTTTTTTTTTTTTTTAGTTTTTTTTTTTTTTTTTTTTTTTTTTTGTTTTTTTTTTTTTTTTTTTTTGTCAGTGTTGTGGTTTGTATGTTAGGGGCGATGTGTGCGCCTTCCATTGATCTGTTGTCACCTCAGGAGGACTGAAGCGTGAATGCGGTTTTTTTTTGCGCAGTTTTCAATGCGCTTTCATCAACAAACTGAAACCCAGTCCACCAGCAATGCCCGACCTCGCGGAGCATCACACCCTAGCTTGGACGATGCTGGCGGGCAACCGATCAAACGATCATTGGATCAGTTCATCGGTTTGCCGGCAAAGCTGTCCGTCTTGAGGTGCGCTGATCATACGTATCATCCCATTGGCAACCGACAACCGTTCCAAACAATCAAATCAGCACGAAGAAAAAGACATTCATACCAAACAGGAGAAAGTGAGATTTGAGGAAACGCATCGTCGTATTCCAACGGGACACACCGTTCAATTGCTGGGCTCCGTCGAATTAACACACTCGCAGATGATGATCCTTGCCATCGCAGTGGCAAACAACGACCGTTCCAAGCAAAAAACCAATCAGCACGAAGAAAACGACATTCACACCAATCACGAGAAAGAGAGATTTGAGGAAACGCATCGTCACATTCCAACGGGACACACCGTTCCATTGCTAGACTCCATCCAATGAACACACTCGCAAAACCCTATCGAAATCGGACTGTCGTTTTCAAAAAAAAACAATAAGAGGCGCCGCTCGTCATTCCTGGCGCAGACCAACCATTGCATTGACTTCACAATGCACCTTCAAATACCCTACAAAGCCGACCTCTCTCGGAGGTCGGTTAACAGCTACCAAGCGCCGGTGGGAGACGAGACACCGCGCGCGTGCAGCGGGGCGAAACAGGAACACAATCTACGAAGGGGCCCTCGCGTGGCGAAACGCGTCAATGCATGCTAACCATCTGCGGTCGTCGCCATCCCACCACTGCCCGGCCCGGAGCGAGTCGTGGAAGCATGACGCAAGATGCATCACATTTGCCTCCTGGTGCGTGGCCATGTCATCGTCCTCCGGCCTATTCTCGATATACGCCCTGGCGAACCACACTGGGATGTCCATCTTCAAAGCGACCGTGTGGTAAACTACGGCGGGCGGCACTATCCTCGACCACTCCAAGCTCTGCCTAACTGCTCTAGCCAGGTCGGTGGGGTAATCTGTGGCGACGTAGGACTCCGCGCGGGCGAAACAATCGGTCCTTGAAGACGACCTGAATATCCACCGGTGGATGAAGCGCATTGCCACGTTCTCCGTTCGTCTCGCCCGTTTGAGAGCTGGCGCTTGTTGCGCGCCATCTTCGATCCGCACGCGTGGGACTTCGGGGGGCGGGATCATGAGGCCTTGCGGAGCGCTGGCGCCTGCATCTCCAGTGATGATCGCGCAGAAGTAGTCCGCGCAGGAATGCACCGCGTCCGCGATCATCCGTTCGGGGCCGGTTGCCCAGAACGCTTTGCCGTCTACCCACAGCTTCGATTTTGCCTCCAACTCCTCCTCTTGGCGAGACCTTTTCTTCCTCGCGCTCAGAGGCTAGTTGTCCTCTTCTTCCCCGTGCGGAGTCTCCTCCCTCCTCTCCTGTTTTCTCCCCGCCTCTTCCACCCTCCGATCTTCTCGCCTTTCTCTAACACCGAGGGCGGCGGCATGGCCAGCAGCTCTCGCTGCTTGCACGGATTGAAGCACAGCCCTCGGCGAAGCGGCGACGATCGTCGGGTTCGGCGCCTCCACGTGGCGCGATGGAGACTCACCTACTGAAGCTTTTTCGCCGTGCTCGGACACAGATGTGATGGTAGATGCAGAACCCACGGCCCTCTGCGGCGGAATGTCACCGGACGAAACTCCTTGCGCACGAGCCGTCCCGCCACCGCCGCCTCGCGTGGACGTCAGGACGCCAAGGTTTGTGAGCGCAAGCATACGCTGCCTGCTCACACAGTCACGCCCAAACCCGAGCACAGGCGTCCCTGCAGAAGTGATGTCCATAGGCGTCTCCTCCTCTCCCCCGTCACCCCCCATCTCTCCTTCTGACCCGTCTCCCGCACGGAGCTTCTTCGACTTTGGGATGTGGCCCCTTCCTGTTTGCCCTGCACCCGCTTCGCCGAAACCACCGTGTGGACGTTTCGCCTTCTGCTGGCCACGTGGCGCCATTCGCTGACGGTCGGATGCGCACGCCCCGTGAAAGAAAACAAACTGCCACAGTGCACGAGAGGAAGTCGCCAGGGATCGTCTTGCGCGGGTGATGTTCAGCTCCCCGCGCAGCACAACGGGAACCCCACGCGTGGCCTTGCGCGCTGTCGAGAAGCAAAAGACTGCGAGAAGATAGCGCTCGCGCGGACCTTTATAGCACGCGAGCTGACATTTCCCCTCCCTCGGCCCGCAGATCCCACCCGGACGGCCTCCAGCACACCCCTCCACGCTACGACAGCGACGATCACCCATTCCGCATGGGGGGAGACCACCCCAAATACCAAGGGACAATGCGGTCCGGGGAATAGACGGCCCTGCCCTGGAGAGCCAGCGACTCAACATTTCGAAGAGCTCGAGGGTAGACGACCATCGCGCACACCATCCCCCGCCTTGTTTCCTAGATTTCTGTCGTCATCGGAGAACCAGCACCACATTTGGCGACGGGCCAGATCGCGGGCGAATCCACCTCAACGGCTTGACGAACCTCACACCACCGAAGTCAAGATCTGTCCCTTATTGCCCTCGCAATCTCCATCAACGTCGTGCACATCATCCTGTTCGCCTCATCGGACGCCGTGTAATGCCTCTCCATTATGTCACACTGCCGCTTCTGGGCTTCAACCTCCCGGTTGAGGATGTCACACTGCCGCTCCAGGATGCTACACTGCCGCTAGCTCGCACCCTCTACCGTGTCCGCCATCAATGCACCGTGTTTGTCCATGACTACGGCGATGGCGTCGAAGGTCTGCTGCCGCATGTTCTTCCTCTTCGCTGGAGTACCCGTGCTCCCTGCGCTGAACCCCGTCTCTCACGCTGAACCCACATCTTCGTCAACGCTATCCCCCCCCTCTCCATTAGCAGAGGACTCTCCACCAACGGCCGCCTCGCGGTGACCATCCATTGCTGGCGGCACTCCTCCGCGGGCGCTCGTGTCTGCCACGTTGTCCGGGTATATGGTCATGTTATTTTTCGACATGTTGTCGATATCATTGAAGACTCGCTCATCCATTCAAGAGTTGAAACCCTCGTCCACTCTCGTTGCAGGAGTTAATGTGAAGAAGTTCTTCCCACCGGACATGTTCTAGTAACGCTGCACCTTCTTGTACTGCTGAAAGACGTTGTCCCACTTCTTCCCTATGTCGTCCGTTGTCCTGTTCACTTCGACCTCCGCCAACCGCTTCTGTAGGTCCAGCAACTTCCACTCCCTGTTGCGCATGCGGCCGTAGTTGTGTGGCATTCCCTCGAAATGAGCTTGCTGATCCCGCTTCGCTCGAGCGAGCTTCAGCATCTCCTCCACACTCCAAGCTGGGTGCTTGCCACCCTTGTCGCCCACAGGAGCCTTCGATCCTCGGCCACCATGCGACTCGCCCCTCTGCTGACGTCCGCGTCCTCCCCTCTGCCCACCACGCGCAGCCACTGGTCGGATCTCCAGCCCCTCACCGTCTTCCGCGTCATCTTCGTAAAGGGAATCCGGAGACTCGTCTCCACTCGCCCGACGGCTGTTGTCCGCATCCACGTCGCTCCCCACACGAAGCCTGGACACACCGGTGGTTATGTTCTCCGTGGCAGCACGCCGCATCTGTAGGCGGCAGTTCTCCGACGCCTGCCTCCCGATGTCTTCCGGTGGAGTCCCATCATTGATTGCAGCACTTGCGGTCGCCCTCTGCCGCATTGCACGCGAAGACACCGAGGGGCGGATGGGTGTCACTGCCCTTGACGACTCGCCAAGTGGCCCGGCGCCCATGGAACTCGGGACCGGTGGACGACACCCATTCGTCGGCCCACCGACACGGGACGATCCTCCTCCCAACGTTGGCGCTCCCCCCCCCCCCCCGCCGTGGATCGGACCACTTGCACCACTCCCGCTGCACAATCCGAAATCCAAGTCCACACGATCCGTGGCACCATTGTCGACACCCTCCTCCAGCAATGCGGTGAACGACTCGTGCGTGGTCCCTGCTTCCCTCTGCTGGCACTGCCTGCTCGTCCACTCCTGCATAGATCCACTCCCCAGAGGAAGTGTGTGCGACAGATCCTCAACCCAGGCGTCCTCCGGATCCGGCGGTAGCGGCTGTTCGTGAGGTGGAAGATGACTATACAAGGATGGGTCATATGCGGCGGGTCGATGGTCGGACCGGGGCCGATCAGGAATGGAGAAATCCATCACACGTCTCTGCTGTCTGACGGAGCTGTCCTGCCTGTCCATCATCGTCTTCCTATCCACTTGTCGTCTCTGTCTACGCCCAGGAGGCCGCGTCACGACGAAGGCGCGCAAAAAGACGAGAAGAAGCAGCAGAAGAGATGCTAGTAACAGGACCGGTAGCTGTCGGAAGATGTCTGCCATGAAACGCACCACGTGTAGATGACCACCCGAACGGACAACCCTCACGCGCGCAAGTGAATGGCAGCAAACGGGGCGACCGGCGACAACATCACACCCCACACATAAAACAAATTTCGAAATATTCGACCGTTGGACACGACGCCCGACGAAGCGCAGAAGGAGAACCCCACCGCTCCGACGTCTGTTGCACCCGAAGCGGGACCCCCGGCCGTGTACGCATGAACGGTAACACCACAAGGCCGTTGGTGACCTCCCGCCGGTAGCAAGCCGATATTGTCCGCCCGATGGACCACGGACGTCATGTGCACCAGCAAAAACAGAAACTTCCCGTCACGACGCACGCTCGACGASGGCCCGTCTATCGCGGATCCTTGAGCCCAAGGGACCTCTCGAGGACCCCTTGAATCCAAGGACGCAATGGCTGGGGATTCCGAGGGACCCAAGGAAATCTCTTGGGAGCGTTTTCACATTTTTTCAAGGATTATTGTTTTTTAGGACGCGGTGTAACCATAACTTTCGACATTCCTGAGGATTTTCAGGAGGTCTTGGGTTCAATCCCCATTCAATTTGGCCTCATGTACCTTCCTGGGCAAGCTTGGGGCCGGCCACCTAGAGAAAGCACGTTGGTCCCCCCCATTGGCATTAAAAAGCAGTGTCTGCCGATGTTCATAGGGGGAGGGGTAATCGGGAAGGCACAGCGACTGGCCACTCAGATGATGTTCGGTCCCTCTGCTACCGGCTGTCCCCTGGCCGGTGTCCCCCAGTGGGGGTTCCCTGAAGGCAATCAAGGCCACCCTGGGCTGAAAAGGCCACCCTGGGCTGAAAAGGCCACCCGATGTCAGATTAGACACAATATTGAATTTACGTGGGCTGGTTAGTCCGATGATAATACCTCAAGGCCATCGCCCTTTAAAAAAAAAAAAAAAAACTGGACCCCCACTCCACCCTCCCCCAATCTGACGGGCAAAAGGAGAGAAATGGCAAAGCGCAGAGTGAACTTGACAATTAATAAAAGGGGGAGGAGGGCGGGGGGGAGGAGGAGGGGAAGACTCGGTCAACAAAAGTACGACCCGAACGCCCTGGTTTCCGGTGCTTCCTACTTTCAGTTTTTCAGACTTTTCTTATGTTTCGCAACAAAAAAGAAAAGACACCCGCATTAATATCATAATTGATTGTGCAGTGCCCGTTGCCCCAAAAAAGAGAAATGAATCGCGAGGGGGTGGAGGGGGGGGAGCTTTCGAGGTAAGAAGAAGACGAGACTAAATTTCCACCACAAAAATGCCCTCTCATTTCCCCTTAATTAAGGCTATTTTCCTAGTTTTTCTCGTTTCTCCTTCATTTTTTTAGCTAACAAAAAAAAAAAAAAACGCATCGGCAAAATTCTGACAGGCAGAACACAGAGAAATGCGGAGCTCTCTCACAACGCCATTATTACACATCCTCGAAGTTGCACAAAAACAGTAACCGGGGAAAAAAAAAAAAAAAAAAAAGACGGACTATAGAACTGAATGTTCGAAGATGGGAGAGGGGGAAACAAGGAGAATCAATAGGGAGGGAATGGGAGACCAAACTCAGGAGGCCAAACTCAACACCAATGATTGAATTCACATTTCCCGATTGCCCCTGTCAAAATGCACCTGGCTAGAAAACAGCTAGGTGCACATCATGTTTCGTCACCTCCCTATGGCCGTGGAGATCGATTCGGCAATGACCATGGTTCATACTGTACGTGAACGGAAAGAAGTCTGGACGCAAAGGGTTCCCATCAATAGGACTGGGAACACATTCTCTCTCTCTCTCTCTCTCTCTCTCTCTCTCTCTCTCTCTCTCTCTCTCTCTCTAGCGGATTACGGGAAGATGGGACGTTGGGGGAGGGCAGGGGCTCGCGGGACAGAGAGGGGCGAGGAAGATGGCGAATAAAGGGAGGAGGACGCTGGGGCGAGGCGAGAGGCAATCAAGCAATCAACCAATCAATCAATCAACTCCAGAAGCTGCAGTACAGATTCGACAAATGGAAACGACACCCTGGTCTCCTCTTCTACTGACATACAGACAAACACTCCCACACACATTTGACATGCAACCGCCGTGCAACGAAACGGCCATCATAATTGACAGGCGTCATCACAGTAATACCTCATCATTAGCGTCATCATGACATCATCGTCGAATCATGATGGGAAAAGTCCTAAAACCTCCCCGCGACGAGGCCTTCGCATCCATTTCCCCCCAAACGGGGACAAATGTGCCGCAGGCCCCGAAGTCACTTCCGGCGTTATTTTTGCACCCTGCAAAACACTTTCCCGCCATATTTACACAGCGGCCGTTACCGGCCCAGCCAGGGTGCAAAAATGACACCAAAAGTGATTTTGGGATGCACCCTGCAAAACACTTTCCCGCCATTTTTACACAGCCGCCGTTACCGGCCCAGCCAGGGTGCAAAAATGACACCAAAAGTGATTTTGGGACCTGGGGCACTTCTTCCCCGTTTGGGGAGAAAATGGATACAAAGGTTTCGTCGCGGGGAGGTTTTATGACTTTTCCCAGTCAAGATCCTCGGATTTATATATACGTATATATATAGATACACACACACACACAGAGGAAGCAAAGAGAGTGTGTGTCTGAGGGCCTCGCCACACCACTGTCGGAAAGAAAAGAGTACCTGTGCATTTTACCCAGAAAGTGGCAAGATACATCCGTTACTATGAATAGTAACGCATGCTTCTGGTCACTCCCTGCAGGAACATGCACTCGTGCTTTTGTAGTTTCGACAGTGGTGTGGCGACGCCCTGTGAGTCTACCGGCAACAGTGACTGACTGTGACCGTCGAAAAGGAAAAGCACAACCGAATCCAAAAACAGCAAAACTTGGGGGCAAATGCTCGAAGACTCTCCACCGAGAGTTCGTCGGACGCAAAATGAGATTTGAAGGGACTGTAGTGAAGGCAATCGTCGTTTTCCTGCTCTCTTTTCCTGTTTTCTCTTTGTCTCTTTTTGGGATAAAAAAAAAAAAGGCCCGATCGCCATTTGTCGTCTAACAGGGATGATCTGCCTCAATTTTCATCAGCCGAAATTCCATTCCCCTGTTTTGTCGCGGGGGCGTTTCATAACATTTCCCAATTTTATTTTATTTCCGGGTCGCCCCTTCCAGAATGCAGCTGACCTATAAGACCGCCCCGTGCACATCGTCAGCGACAAGAGGGCAGGGTGCTTTCTTGCCCACACACACACACCCACACACACACACCCACACACACACACCCACCCACACACACCCACACACACACACCCACACACACACACAGAGAGAGAGAGAGAGAGAGAGAGAGAGAGAGAGAGAGAGAGAGAGAGAGAGAGAGAGAGAGAGAGAAGAATCGCGCTGAGCGGGACCTGGCCCCCTGAATGCCAGCTTCCTTTCCGAAACACAACTACTTATTATCATCATTCTTATTTTACTATTAATAGTTAATGTCATGATTCAATTGTCCTTTCTACTCCCTTCGTCGTGCCGTGATTCAGATCGAGCTTGCAATTCTTTCGAATACTTGGGCTTTTTTTTGCCGCTAAGTGAGGCGGCAACCAGAAAACACAGAACAATGATTATTATTCTCTCTCTCTCTCGCTCTCTCTCTCTCTCTCTCTCTCTCTCTCTCTCTCTCTCTCTCACACAGAACTCCGAGCTCTCGCTCACGGGAATCCGGCATAACAGGGCAAGCCGAATCTCGGATAGTCAAGATCTGGAAGTGAGAGGATAAGTCTGACTACATTCACTCATTTTATATCAACCTGGCATCCGTAAAACGTGTGTATGCCTTCGACATGCAAGGCTCCATCACTATGATGACAAATTATCACCATCATCCACATGGTATGCAACCAGCCCCCATGCATCAACCCGTGCATCAGCAAAGCCTATGTCAACGGCGTAGATGTGAGAGAACTCTCACAGATCGACCATCCCTCCACGCGACAAGCAACACCTACTAATCAGCCCATTCACAGGCAAACACAAGATGAGTGAAGAGAGTCGGTAGAAGTACAGCGGGGTAGGTATGGAAGAGGTGGGAACGAGCGCACGCACGAGTGGCGAGATGGGCGGTAGGGAAGAGATATTAGGAGAGATTCGCGGTATGCGCACAGCGTAGTACTCCACTCTACCCTCGCGCATAGACTCGAGCACCCCACAAGCACTACCACACACATCGCCGGGCAAGAAAAGAACAACAAGAGATCAGTGAGAGCGAACACACACAGACGACAATGTCACAACGACCCGCGTGCTCGTCAGCCCAGGGCCCAGACCAACGGAGGCAGAATCAAGAACGAAGTAATTTCCTTCCAAAAACAAAAAAAATGGTAACTTCGAGAGCGCGCTGATGATACTAACGGCAGTGCCCTGCGTATGTATTGCGTCCTGTCCTGGCTGAGACAAAGAAACGTGTGCTTTATCTTTTTTTTTTTTTTTTCTGGAGCGTGTGCTTTACCGCACGGAAGGAGAGGAGGAGGAACTAGGCGGACGAAGAGAGAGAACATAAAAATAATTACCGTAGAAGAGGATCCTGATTGCAGTGAATTTTTTCCAGTTGCATCGCGGGGATGGGATGGGTGGATAGATGGATGGGATGGATAGTCCATGAAGACTCACCGAGTTAACTTCAACAGCGAAAGTGAAGAATTCAAAAACACTCAACGGATGTTCTGCGCGCCAAGCCCTCGCGACGCGAATGAATTGACTCCCATCACTTCGGACTGGCGGTCTCGCTGATGCGTCTGCTTCCGATTGAAAAGACGAAATGCGCGGGTTGGATGAACGCGAGTTTACTCCCGGTCAATCGGAAGCCCACCCTTTGGATATAGCCCACCCTTTGGATATACCCGTTCAAAGGGGCTCCCCACACGGCACACGAAACGAAAAAGAAGACAAGGAGTGCATGTGCCCTCAGGTGGCGGCAGCATACATTGGCTACTATGAATAGTGCTTTCTCTCCTTCCCGTTTCGTGTGCCGTGCGAGGCGGCCCAAAATTGTTGGGGCAAAGAAGCCTCGCGTGTTGGTGCACCCACGAACTGTTGAAATCCGACCTCAGCTCGAATCCAGCAAATGAACGAAATTGCTGAATTACCCAGGACTCGTCAGTTTCACGATGATATCTCAAGGCTGTGACAATAGCGCTTTCTTTCTTTCTTTCTTTTAGTATATACAAGTGGACTTGCTGCAGCTGCGGCGAAGGACGATGACAAAAACATATTGCGAAACTCCCCAGCCATGAGCTGGACTCCATCTTTGCAATGTACCCCTACGGGACACTGCCCAACTTTGCAAAACGCCCCGGCAGTTGCCAACTTATCTTAGGCGCAACTGCAAAAGGCCAAGCGAATTTGCACACTCACGTGACAGGGGCATAACACAAACATGTCAGCCCAAAAGGCCATTCCACTGTGCCCATATCTCTTAAGGGACATTTTGACATATGTCTCAACTTATGGGGGTATTTGGAGAATAACCACCCCCCCACAGAAAAAGGAGACTCTCTCTCTCTCTCTCTCTCTCTCTCTCTCTCTCTCTCTCTCTCTCTCTCTGTGTGTGTGTGTGTGCTGTTTCCCCTTGGCAGCAATCTGACTCCCCCGTGATCTCTCTCTCTCTCTCTCTCTCTCTCTCTCTCTCTCTCT
>BFEA01000144.1:533782-545041 GCA_003427395.1 Chara braunii | reverse complement strand
GAGAGAGAGAGAGAGAGAGAGAGAGAGAGAGAGAGAGAGAGAGATGAAGTGGCCACCATAGATGCGTGTGGCGGACACCCGCCCAAAAGATGCAAGGCATGGTTAGGGCATATGGAAAATATTTCTGCTGGTATTCAACTGCTATCCAGTAGGGGCATACTGGAAATTTTGCACAGGTACCGGTAGAAGCAAATCGAACATATTTCAGGCCCAAGCGACACCATGTGTTTTTCGAAAACTTTAGTCTTCGTCAGAGGGGTAAATCAGGGTAAGTCAGCCGTCTGAGGGGTATTTCGGAAATAAATGCAACTTTCAGGGGCATTTCGAAGATTTTCCCAAAAAGCGAATAGTAGTAAGGTCCATTCTTCTGCTCCTCTACTTTATGGTCTACAGGTATCGGGACCCTCACGTGGACCATATACACTTAGACTGAACGAACATTTCTAATGCACTGGGACCATCACAGCTCCAGGGATGGCCACTATTTTGCCTCGAAGTTTCGAAATCTCTTTGTTTTTCTTTCCTTTTTTTTTCAGTTGCAAGACGCTGCTCAACTGTTTCCGCGATGTTTCCTATGCATGCAGAGGAAAAGAGAAAAGGAAGTGAACAGGGGCCTCTCTTCATTCCAAATAGACTAGTGAGAGGATGAGATACATGCCTACTAGCAAGAAAAAATGAGATAGATGAGAGAAGAATATAGCTTTAAAATTAAAAAAAAAAAAATCTTCCTCTAGACATGGAAAGATACACCGCCATAATTTGTCTTTCGTGCATCTGGTGAGTGGTTGAGCGGGACCACAACGCACTGTGATGAGCGAATGTATGGGCCTCGGTGCACTACTCTAGACTCTCGAAATATTTCGAGAGTTCGGCTAGCATTGTCAGAGAGGCGAAACTCTCGAAATACCCGCCTTCGCTGCACTTACTCTACAACCTATTACATTAGGTGAACTCTCGAAACCCTGGGCGTCGTCCTACCCTACAGAACAGCTGCACCACTGCGCTACGGGACAAAGTCTGGCCGCTGGGACAGGAGGTCCACTCTCGAAAAACGAGCCCGTCGGCGGGCAACTCCCGAGGACACTTCCAAATTCAGTTCTTGCAGGCGGGGGACTCTCGACATTTCGAGAGTTGCGTTATAGTGTGGCTTCTGCAGCTCTCGATCAGGTTTCGAGAGTTTCCCGATCAAGAGTAAGTGCACCGATGTCCCACTCTCGAAAATTCAAGAGTCTAGAGTAGTGCAGCGAGGCCCAATGTATGGGCCTCTCCAAATCACTCTTGAAAAGGCGAGATTTGTCAAGAGCTGTTAGAAGTTCTCAAGAATTGTGTTTTCAAGAGTTTTCGGCCCCTCGCCACACAGCACTCTCGAAAGGGCGATGCTGTTGGACGCAGGATGAAAAACGACAGTCATACAACTTTGTTTTTTTCGCATGGCGTGAGGATTGTGACGCGCAAACCTCACGCCCTGTGCTGTCTTTCGTTCGGAGTGCTAGAGGTGCGGAAAAGGGGCCCATAAAAACAGCAAGATGGGGTGTGCCAAGGATTTTTGGAAATTGAGTGTGGGGACACAGACGGAACTGAAATCCCCCGTGTTGGTCCGATGAAGTAAGTCGACTGTTTTTCGCGCGTCGCAAAATACCCGCTGGAGTTCGGCGCGAAAAGAGAGAGAAATACAAATTCAATCAAAAAAGTATTGTCGGACTTCCCACCATGCTACGGCCCTTCGTAGCGAAAAGGCTTCGGCACGCTTCGCGTGTCTCGTCTTCGTATTAAGTCCCGGCGTCGTTCACCAGTCAGTTCTGAGTCCGACGTGGTAGGCCTCAGTCGTGTGGCTCTTTCTCTGTGTTCGTCTTCACTCCGTACGCGGTAGTGGAAACCCTTGGATTCGTAGCGCTCAAAGCGCTGGCACTCGGTGCATAGAATCCGAGGCTAGTGGGGTTCTACTGCCGTCTACGGGATGACGATCAACTCGTTAAATGACAACAATATCAAGTAAGGTGGAACGTGTGTATCGATAATGACAAACCCAGCCTCTACGAACCCTGAACAACGATTTTTTGGAGGGAAGTAATATGTGTCCTTTCCTCATCGTAAGGAAAAGGTCGCACCGATACGGGAGATACGGGAGGCTGACGCCCGATCGAAGGGCGTTTGTCAGTCCACATGTCAATCAATTGCAAAAATCTCAAGACGTCATAAAGGAAAAACACCTGCACGATCACTAATCAATTCTTTTCGACACGAGAGAGAGAGAAAACACTCATTAGTTTGATTATGCATGTAACTAAGGGACCGACCCGCGACTCAGGTTTAGTAAGCCACTGCGGTGTTGATCCAAGGCGCCTTGTTTCTCAAGGCTGCCCGGTATATCGGTTGCAGATGTCGTGCAGCATAAGGCAAATGGCATGCGCAGTGCATTCAAAACTACAGATCTAAACACTCTTGCATTCTCGAACAAAATCCCGTCGAGAGCTGCGTCTAATCAACACAAAAAGGCAAGTATCTCCATACATACATTCACTGTGGAAGGTGTGAAAATGACAGGGGTGCGCAGGTTGGAAATCAACAGAGGGAATTGTACACACGCATCCACCGTTCACAAGACAAGAGGATCAATTCCTCGACATTCGGGGATTATCCAGGAAACTAATGGAAGAGTTCCGGAAGAAGTTCCTTCACACAGGAGAGCACACAATTTCATTTCATTCATGAGAGGGACAAGCATCAAGACGCATCGTCATTCAAAGATAGACGAGAGAAAGAGAGACGAGGGAGGAATGTCAAGATAGGAGATGACAAGATCCGAAAAGAGGAAGTTCGGCGTTGCTGCCATACACTCACGCCGGAGATAAAGATCCGCAACAACAAAGGCGCATTCGCCGTGAATTTCAATATGGCCCCGGGCCAACCACTCACTGTACTCCAATCATCGATCCTCATACCCGCACCGATGATCCCAGCCGCCGCGTGCTAACTCCCACCACTGCGATCGTCACCCCGGCGACGTAAACTCGACGTGGTTCGCCTAGACCCCACAGTCTGTCGTGGCGATCAAGCGCGCAAACGGTCAGCCTATCGTCAGCCCGACTGGACTTTCCGACTCGCACCAAACACTCTGCCTAGCCACTGCTTCCCGGAAGCTAGCTTGGGAGTCGAGAACGTAAGAGAGATTTGCGGGGGCGTTTGCGGAATTTATAGTGGCGAGAAGGGGGGTAAGGGAGAGAGAAGGCAGGGGGGAAATCGAAGTGTAAGAAAAGAAGCAGGAGGAGAAGACTTGGCGAGGAGCGCGCTACGGAAGCCAAGTTGATCCTTCGGGACTCTGAGCTTCGTTAATCAGATTCGTTGCGCAATAGGCAGATCCTATCGTACCACGCATCTGATTGGTGGGCGAGAGTAATCGAAGGATCGACCGGGCTTCCGAGTCACGTTCGGAAGGCGAAAGAAAAAAGGGTGCGAGAAGTAGCGCAAGACGGGTTCAAGATTCAGATGATCAAGAAAGGGAAATGGGCGCGCAACCGACCAGAGCGGGAGAGAGAGAGGGAAAACAGTTGCGAGAAGGGAGGATGAGAAGGAGGAAGGAGGAAAGAGCGTGGGAGAGAACGATGCGGGAAACAGAGCGGGGGGGGGGAGAAGAAAGCTTCGCATGCTACTGGCTCGTGCTGCTGGAATCGTTGGAGGTCGTCCAGGTGACGCCATCATCGTCCGCTGGTTCTCCGTGTGCTCTGCACCCCGGCTCGTCGCGGCCCGTCGAATCAGAGTGTAGGTTGACGTCATCGTCGATGGCGTGATCTTCGCGAAACTTACTAATTCGTGCCGTTTTTCCTTGTCGATTGGGTGAAGGGAGGGGGGGGGGGGGGATAGTCATGCGGATGGGTTTTACTGCCTTGTTGGAATGGGTCAGTACAGGCGGTACATGGTGGGAAGTTCGCGGGGACGACGGGGAGGAAGTGGGGGTAGGTAGCGATGCATCCCTTCTACTGTCACTGGAAGTTCCTCATAGCGAATGATCCGGTGAAAACGAGGGAAGCGATCGCCGCTCTGAGGGAGAGGCGTGAGGTAGTCGCGATAGAGGGAGGAGAGGGTGCGGAAGAGCGCAGCGCGAAAGAAATCGTAGTAGCGACAGGCGGGGATCGTCCGCGTGGCTACGCAGTAGACTTCTACTACGTTGCACTGCTCCCACGCAGTGCTGAACAACAGGATATGCAGACAGAACGTGGGGGCAGCGGGTTGAAGGGAGCGGTGGGGGTCGACGGTAGCGATTAGACGCATAGAGTAGAAATCACGGAAGAGATGGGGAGGGAAGGGGTGGCGGGGGAAGGTGACGGGGGTGTGGATCTGCTCGAGGGTGAGGTAATCAAGGGGGCGGCGGGATAATGTCTGGGGACGAAGGCCTGTCCCCCGCATCGATACGTGGACGAACTGGGGGACGGGTGGGGCTGGAGGGGGAGGAGGATCGGCTTCGTCTCCGCCATGAGGGGCTTGGGGTGGCGGCTGCTGGGTCGCCATCTTCGGGCTTCGACGGCTCCGGATCCCTGGTCGGATCGTTACCGATGCGCAGGCTTGCTCCGCTGGCGAATTCCAGCTGGCGTTTCCCGGTGGCAATTTCTTTCTGCTTTCGCGCTGCCTCAGGATCTTCCGCCTCCGTGCCAATACGCGTTGCTTCCTCCGGCAAGGCTTCCCACTCAGACCCGGTTTCTTCTTCCTCTTCTTCTTCTTCTTCGCTCTGCTCGCCTTCGCTATACTCGCTATAGCTTCCCTCTTCCGATGTTTCCTCGTCGTCGTCACTTTCCTCCTCTTCTATCACCACCTCCTCTGCCTTCGGATAGAAAGCGTGATCGATGATGCCGTATGGCTTCAGATACTCCTGCCGCGACGGTAGAGAGTCTTCGTCCCCAGGCTCTTCCAAGCATACACTCCACTGAAGATACGGATCCAACGTTCGCGTGAGTACGTGCGGAGCGGGGCTGTCGTCACTTTGCGAAACGATGTCAGGAGAGAGATCGTCCGCCAGTTGCACGATCGACGCGATGAGTTCTTGAGCGATTAACTGGCGATGTCCCGGCCGCACCAATCCGAAGAAAAAACCGAGGAGATCACCCTCCACGTTAGTCCTCCAAGCTTGTATGATCAGCAATTCCAGATTTTCGAGACACGCGGGATGCTTGCTGGTCCGCGTCCACGTCACCTCCAATCGAGCCAAACACATGGACAGTTCGACAAAGGTCTCGCGCCAAAGTCGCCAATGCCCGGGATTAAGAAGCGGGACGGAAAGGGGTTTAATCGAGAGGGAAAGATGAGGATGAAGATCGGACTGCCAGAAGGTAGGAAAAAGAGAGGGGAGACCGAAGATGGAGAGAGGAGCGAGAGGGGCGGCGCGGTTCATCGAGGGCATGGGAAAGCAACGAGGGTGGGGATCGCAACCGCTGGCTCGCGCGGAGAGAGGCGGACCCCGTCAAGATCAGGTGCAAATGCCGGGATGAGATTGTGCCCTGGTCGGACAAGACCGTGCTGCCACACGTTGGACACCTGCTTCGTCCACTCTCGCAGCGAGGTCAAGATCGCGGTGTGCCACGGTGGATTGACCGTACTGATGTCGCCGCTGAAAGCCGCGACCGTGGTGACGTGACTCGTTCCGGGAGCCGCTCGCCGATGTACCGCTACCACCTCCCCCAATACTATTGACTGCGAACTCCCTTCGAATCGAAACGTGGCGGCTGCAGACACACCCACGTCGCAGAAGAACTGCGCCAGACGCCGAAGATCCATACTAAGCCGTGGATGACGAACTTGCCGAATTTTCGAGATGTGGCCACGTGGCTGCAACAGTTGATCATCGAGAGCCCGCTCCATGATGAAGCTCATGGCGAGGACGAGGAGGAAGACGAAGGGCAGGAGGGAGAGAGCGGAGAGAGAGTTAAATCGTCATCGTTCTCCTCGCCTTCGGAAGAGGAAGAAGGGGGAAGATCAGAGGGAGGGAGAGGTCGGAGGTAGGAGGTATGTCGGACGATGGGGACAGAGCTATGGCTGGCACCAGCCTCGGGTGCGATGCGCACCGTGTTGACGCCGTTGGGTCCGAGCTCGACAACGCGAAAACAGCCAGAAAACTTGGGAGCGAGTTTCCGGTCGCGCGCACATTTACGTACCTGCACTAGGTCCTCTAATTTATATTGATGCTGGGGCCCAGCATTTCCATTTCGAGCCTCGTAGCTACGGACCTGTCTTCCGTGGGCCTGATCAGTCATCCTCTGTCTTTTTCGGGCTAGCTTCGGGACGGCCCGTTCCATTAAATCGGTATACGTTTTGGCCTTGGCCTTGAGGGCGGCACGCGTGTCTCTACCCCCTGCTTCGGTAATTTCCGAGTTACCCCGGTAGTCGACACAGGGGAGGCTATTAGTGCGAAGCTGAAAGGGGGTGAACCCCGTGGACTCATGAGGGGTGGCCCGGTGAATTCCGACGATCTGATACACGATCTCGGGCCACGGAGGCGTGTCCTGTGCTGCTAAATTCCTGCGAAGGGCGGTTTTAATCATACGGTTGGCATTTTCGGCCAACCCGTTCGACTGAGACACGTGGGGTGCCGTATGTCGGAGCGTGATGCCCCTTCGCGCAAGCAATTCCTCTACTTCGCCTTTGAATTCGGACCCATTGTCGGTCAGAATTTCTCCCGTATCTAGATAGGTATAGAGGAACCGATCGATGTATGTGGCTATTTCTGCGGCCTTGGAGGTCTTGCAGGGGTAGACCTCGATGTACTTGGAAAAATGATCTATTAATACTAAAAGGATAGAATATTCACAGCGGTTTGGGCTAGGTGGCACGTCAATATCTTTCGTGTCCATACTGACTCGCTGGAAGGGGCGTTCTACTTCCGTTGGTACTATCGTGTTTGGTCCCCATATTAGGGCGCGATCAGCGGCACAGATCAGACAGTTGGCGACAACGTATCTGACATCATCTCGTATATTGGACCAAACCATCGGTTCTGGTCTATAGTTGCCTCTGTGACACGTATCGCGAAATGAGCGGCCTGCTCTTCGTGAGCAGATCGGGTCCAATCATATCTCAGGAATGGATGAGGAACCGTCAACCACGAACCCGATCCGTCAGTTTTACGCTTCTCCAAATGACCGTTGATCCATCGATAGTCTCGAGATCTCTTGGTAGCCCTACGTCTGTCGTGTTTGGTGAGGTGACCCAATGATAATCCTGCTAAGTTAGCTAATAAAATTTTATCCGTCCAAACCTCCGCTCGATGGTATTTCTCGTCATATTCAGGTTCGTCCGTTCGGGCAGCCTCGAATCGAACCTCGGTGGGAAGTTTGGCCGTTCTACACAGGGGGCACCTCCACTCCTTGCTTCTCGTCCAATAGCGAACGCAGGCCCCGTGCACACGATTGACACACGTGGCACATTCTACCCAATCGACAAATCTGGTTTCGAAAGGATGACAGTCAACCCCATAAACTCGTGCAATACATGCGCAAAAATAGGAGAATTTATCGGGGAGGGTGGCAAAGAAAGCGGAGGAGGCAAGAGGGGCAGAATTACCAAGAGAAGAGGGGGTCGCAGAGACGGATGGGGTAGTCATGATGGCAGAGAGGGAGAGATGGGACTGAATTGCAGAGGGGGCAGAACAAAAAATGGACCCCGTGTCACTTACTCCTTTGACAGGATCTCCACTTGGCCGTATCGAGGTCCGTTCTCCTTCTTCGGTTCGTTCCACGGAATCACCTCCTCATTCTTCGGAACCTTCTCAGGTCGGTGCAGTCGTGTCAATCCGTCCGCATTCCCGTGCCTTTCGTGTTTCCGGTGACGAATGTCAAAGTCCATGCTCTGCAGCACCGTTGCCCATCGCCCGATCATGCCCGAGTAATCCTTAGATTTCTTCAGGGCTAGCAGGGGCTCATGATCGGTTACCAATGTGAACTTCCGCCCATACAAGTAAGCTCGAAAGTGACTAATTCCCCAGAGAGCCGCGTAGCATTCTCTTGTTGGAGCGGCGTAGTTACGCTTGCAGGCGGGCACCGATTTGGACACAAACTCCACCACGTTCTCAAGTCTGCTTGGTCCCACTTGGGCCAAGATCGCCGAAATTGCCTCTGGCTGCCAATCAGTAATGAGGACAAAAGGCTTTTCGGGATCCGGCCTTATAAGGACCGGGGCCGAAATGAGGGCGGCCTTGAGTTTCGAAAACGCTTGATCATATTTCGGCGTCTAGATCAACGGTTGGTCCTTTCGCAGCAGATTCGTGAGGGGTCCCGCAATCGTCGCGAAGCCCTTGATAAACCTTCGATAGTACGAGGCCAGGCCCAGAAAGACGCGAACCTGCATAATAGTCGTAGGCACCGGCGCATCTTTGATAGCTGCCACCTTTTGCGGCTCCGGTATAAGTCCCTGATCTGTTACCATGTGTCCCAGGAAGGAGATGGTAATAAGGAAAAACTGACACTTCTCAAACGCCACCTTGAAGCCTGCATCTCGTAACGCATGCAACGCCCATTGGATGTGTTGCACGTGCCCTTCGTAGGAACTCGAGTACACCAAAATGCCATCCATATACACAATCACGCAGTAGTTAATGATACTCTGCGCCAAACGAGTCTTCCACACAAAGTTTTGAAAGGCCATGTTCATGACTCGCTGGAAAGTTGCGGGAGCATTGCAGATGCCCATCGGACATCGAATCCACTGCCACGTACCTTCGAAGAGTACGAACGCAGTCTTCAGACGATCTTCTTCTCGAACAAGAAGATGATGGAACCCATGGCGAATATCAAACTTGCTGATAAATCGAGCACTCCCAATCGCATCCAACAACTCGTCAATCCGGGGGAGAGGGTACACATCCTTGATCGTGATATCATTCAACTTTCGATAATCGATGCAAATGCGAATTCCTCCGACCTTTTTAGGCACAATCACTACGGGAAAAGACCATGGTTCTATAACGGGTTCGATCCATCCATTAGCTTCAAATTTTTTGATCCGCTGAAAAGCGGCCGCTCTTTGAGCTGGTGAGTACCTATAAGAAACACAGCTAATGGGTGGATGATCCCCCGTAAGAATGGCATGTTCAATCACGTTAGTTAGGCCAATATCATTATCGCGCACACTTAATACTTCCACGTAGCCATTCAAAACACTAATTAGCGACTTTTAGAGTTCGGTGGAGACGTGGTTCAGGAGGGTGATTGTCGGTCGTCCAGGGATCTGAAGAGATATGTCGACCCAATCAGCCGGTCTTTCCTGTCGCTCATGGACACTGGAAAAAACGGAACTACTGGTGCGAACAGAGAAGACAGTCGCAATCATCTGCGATTCAGCAGGGCTGATCATTTTAGGTTTCCTTGGCTTCGGCATCAGTCTCTGAACCGGCCGATGTGTTTTCCACAGTTAGTCCTGTTAGATCCGCCATCTCCTGCATTAGATCGGGTACATCGCCTACCGGTGCTTCAACCTCTTGTTTAATCAAAGCGATGGTCGCTCCCATTGTTAGTAAAGATCTTGGTGGAAAAACAAAAACATCCACATATTGTTCCGTCTATTGGTAGCGTGCTCGTAAGGAAAGCGCTCCCTCGTACAAGGTGCGAGGGGGTTCCAAACCATCTGCTAGGTCAGATACTTGCAGGATGGGTTTCCCGAGGAGGTTTGAAGGACTGATCCGGGTTTCCAGAGGCGCGAACGCGCTGTCTTCCGAATCCACGTGGAAGCTTCGGGCGGTTCTGGGGCACACTCGAAACTCTTCGGGGATTTCGTGCTCGAAAAGTTCGACCAAGTGCGTCCATTCATCCTCACTAGGCATTTCTTCTTTGTACACCTGTTCCCCAATTCCACTACTGATGTTCGAGGAGGAAGGTTCCTCAGGATCGAGGCCTTGAATCATCCCTATTTGGACAGAGTTAAGAGTTCGTTTCACCGTCCGTGTGGAAATCCGCAAAGGGACAGTCTGAGGTTTTCCCTCAGTTTGCGTGAGCACCAGTTGTTTGGAGCCGAAATGCAGACGAGCACCTACCGCCATCGCCCAAGGTTATCCTTACAACATAGAATAGAAGCGCACATCTATCACTAGTGCGTTAACAAGGACGTGTACTCGTCTGACCTTCACAGCCACATTCTCAATAATACCTACGATGTTCATTACTTTCTCGTCGACAGAGACGTAATTGTCTTTGCCCGATTGAGGAAGAATGGATCTGAGTCGTCCTGTTTTTCTTACTGTATCTAACGATATAAACACTGCGGAAGACCCTATATCGATAAGGGCGTTAAACGGTTTGCCCCAAACTTCACAATCGCACTCAGCGCTTTTCCACAACATTGGCCGAGCTCGTACGAAGTGATCCTTCTCTGCCAACGAAATCGCAGCTACTCGTGCTACTTCGGGTTCACCTGTTTCAGGTTCAGGTGGTGCAACCTCCTCGCCTCCTTCCTTCTTCTTCAACATTCGCTGTACTCGCTGGTACGTGAAGCGCTTTTGATTTTTCTGACAATGTTGCAGGAGTTTATCATTTGCAGCTTCGGAGATGGTGAGCAAATGCCCCACCGGGATCGGAACACGGATATCCAGCTACTTAAGCGCTCGTAATACATCAATTTCTCCCGTCCAAAACTCGGGACCGGGATTGGATTCGCGATCGACCCATTCAAGATCATCATGGGCCGATCGGATCGCTCCGACCATACCGGCGAGATGAAGGTACTCGAGTGGATCGACCACGTCAGCAGAATCGGAGGAGGAAGAAGCTCCCGAAGTTGAAGCAACTGTCGTTGAGGGGGAGGGTTACTCATATGCAACAAGTTCCCCTCCTTCGACTGTATCCATCATCGCGGCCACTCAACAGCGATTTCGTCAAAATGGACATTTTATATTTTTTGAACGAAATTGAAATTGTTATTTTCATGTTGATTTTGGTGAATTTTTACGTTTTTGAGTACACCATTTTGGGTAGGTACCCCGCATTTGTTTATAGTTTGTGCTCATGTTGACCACAAGTTTTGCATTGCTTTCTCACACATTTTGGGGGGTGTTACAGTTTCATTCGCATTACATGAAGCTATAGGGGTCTTCATGATGGGTTTTATTGTACTTTTCTATCACATCGATTAACATTTACTATGTTTCGCAATATAATATCACGTATTTTTTGTTTTTTATTGACAAATGTACTAAGACCAGATAAACATATTGAATATCATACTCAAAAAAACACATATGGCAGGTTCAGTCAATGACACAAAACTTCATGGACATCTATAAAA
>BFEA01000144.1:505029-521999 GCA_003427395.1 Chara braunii | reverse complement strand
TTTTTTTTTCGTTTTGGAAAAAGTTCGATTTCGAGGAAGGAATGATGGGGCGATGCCATGTCGGATCAACGATCAGTGGTTGTGGAACAGCGAACGGAGGGCTGATCTCCATTCCCCCACAAAGTGCGATGGGGATTTGCTGTTTTTCTCTTTTTTTTTTTTCTTTTTTTTTTTTTGTATCTGAAAATTTTTATTTCGCAGAGGGCATGACACCCCTGGTCGGTCGGGGGTCCCGCGTTCCCGAAACGCCCTACCCCCTCCACCCTTTCCATATGGGGGTCCGGCGGATTGGAAACGCCGGACCTCCGACACCCGTGCACGGTCGGGGGTCCGGCGTTCCCGAAACGCCCTACCCCCTCCACCCTTTTCGGATGGAGGTCCGACGGATTGGAAACGCCGGACCTCCGACACCCGTGCTCGGTCGGGGGTCCGGCGTTCCCGAAATGCCCTACCCCCTCCACCCTTTCCGTATGGGGGTCCGGCGGATTGGAAACGTCGGACCTCCGACACCCGTGCACCGTCGGGGGTCCGGCGTTCCCGAAACACCCTACCCCCTCCACCCTTTTCGGATGCAGGTCCGGCGGATTGGAAACGCCGGACCTCCGACACGGACCTCCGACACCCGTGCTCGGTCGGAGGTCCGGCGTTCCCGAAACGCCCTACCTCCTCCACCCTTTTCGGATGGAGGTCCGGCGGATTGAAAACGCCGGACCTCCGACACCCGTGCTCGGTCGGGGGTCCGGCGTTCCCGATACGCCCTACCCCCTCCACCCTTTTCGTATGGGGGTCCGGCGGATTGGAAACGTCGGACCTCCGACACCTGTGCTCGGTCAGGGGTCCGGCGTTCCCGAAACGCCCTACCCCCTCCACCCTTTCCGTATGGGGGTCCGGCGGATTGGAAACGCCGGACCTCCGACACCCGTGCACGGTCGGGGGTCAGGCGTTCACGAAACGCCCTACCCCCTCCACCCTTTTCAGATGGAGGTCCGGCGGATTGGAAACGCTGGACCTCCGACACCCGTGCTCGGTCGGGGGTCCGGTGTTTCCGAAATGCCCTACCTCCTCCACCCTTTTCGGATGCAGGTCCGGCGGATTGGAAACGCCGGACCTCCGACACCCGTGCTCACTCGGGGGTCCGACGTTCCCGATACGACCTACCTTCTCCACCCTTTTCGGATGGAGGTCCGACGGATTGGAAACGCCGGACCTCCGACACCCGTGCTCGGTCGGGGGTCCGACGTTCCCGAAACGCCCTGCCTCCTCCACCGTTTTCGGATGGGGGTCCGGCGGATTGGAAACGCCGGACCTCCGACATCGGCACGGATGACGGGGCCTGGGGGTCGGGCGTTCCCGAAACGCCCTGCCCCCGCCATCCTTCCTGGGTGGGAAGGGGGGCCCATCGGAATGGGATCCCTCGACCCCTTGCCTCGAAAGGATGGCGAGGGTCCGGCGGGCTGGGAACGCCGGACCCCTCGACCATGCACGGTTGTCTGGTATGCAGCGTTCCCGATTTCGCAAACCCCCCTTGCCGAAAGAATGGCGGGTGTATGGCGGGTCACGTGCCTTCTTGAATGTCTCGAACCACGTGCAAGTGCTTCTGTGTGTTGCTCATTGCTGTTCTCCTGCCCATCTTTGTTTTGCCTATGCCCCCGGCAGGTAAACCTGGTGCGCCGACCTCTGCTCAAAATAAACGGTACGGCAGGTCTAAGACTTACAACGACAAACCGTGGGCTCTTGACTGGGTAGGCGGTTTGCATAAACCGGGGTGTGGGGCTGTTATCTTCTTGAACGATGACAACGGCGCCACTTGGTACTGTTGTGGGGGTGTGGAGAAATCCGAGGCGGGCAGGAAGACCTACGAAGGGAGGACGTTCAGGACCTTCTTCCTCACGTCCGTCTTCGACAGCGCTGGGACAGATTGGGTCAAGGAAGACAAGAAGGTCTCCCTTGACCTACGTCTCTTCCAAGGATACGGCGTCAAGGCTTTCTCCATGAAAGCGTTTCACGTGCGTGGGGACGGAACTGAATTCCGCATGCTTTCTCCGGAAGAATTTCTCAGCAAACCAAACGCCAACCGCGTCACTGGCTGCCTTCCTGTCGTCGACAGTTCTTTTCAGATGAGCAAACCTTTGGTCCAATTCAACAGTCCGATGGACCTGCTGCCAGGTGTGGTTAAGCGGTACAGGAAAGACTTCTCGAAACTACCGCCAGACCAGCAAGCGGACTGTGTTTTTTTGCCCTTCGAGGCGGGTTCCAAGAGCAGGCGACAAACGTTGTCCGCAACAACAGGGAAGATAAAGCAGTTGCCGGGTGGGCCGTCGGGTGTGAATCTTCCCTCGCCCTCCGTGAGGGGAGGTCGTGATTTGGCTCAAGGTTCAAGCGAGGCAACGGAGTTTGATGACAGGCTTCTGCACCAGTGCAATATTGGCCGTGAAAATTCCCGAGGCAGTGCAGTTGCCCTGGACGAGGACAACGACGAGGACGAGGAAGAAGGAAGTGTCGGCCCGCATGACGACGGCGGTAATGAAGCAGATGTGGAAGTTGGGGATGACAACATGCAGGACCGGGGCGCGCTTGCTGACGAGGACGCTGACACACCAATGCATGGTCATGACATCTCCCCTGTCGGCGCTGTGGGAGCCGCACGTGGTCAGCCCTCGACGTCCCGTGGGATTTCGCTATCGCAAAGCAGGAGTAAGGGTGGGCACGACTCACATGCAATGCAAGGACCGAAGGCGAAGAAAAGGACAAGGGAGACTTCTCCGTCTGCTTCAACTCACAAGAGGCAAGCCAGGATTGACGCTGTTAATGAGGCTCGTGGAGCTTTGACAGCGTCCCAGGAGGCGCGGCCTCCTCGGAAAAACAACCAAGGGGGGCGATCTGGGGGTCAAGGCGGTGGCCGTGAGGGCGGTGGCCGTGGCGGGGCGCGGAAAGGCTCCCAGAGGGTGAGACCACAAGAGCTGCGGGACTCGAGGGATGAGGGCGAGGGAGTGGATCCTCGCATGCCCGAAGATGCTGATGAGCCAGTTCAGCGCGTCGCGCCTATCGACACTACGCGTTGTTTCTTCCTCGAGTACGATGACCAAGGCTTTGCTACGCAAGACATCTATGCTGTTCGCGTGGACGTCATGAGAATCAAACGCATTCCCCGCGGAAGGATTCTTTTCAACCACCGCTCGTTGCCTGAAAACATTGTGCGAGGCATGGAGAATGCCATCGAAAGCTCCATCAGCACGGACCCGTGGGCGTGGGATAGGCCCGAGCTCTTGCTTGCGCCAGTTGACCGCAATAACATTGTCGGCGGCCAGGGAAGAGGGATCACGCCGACCGAATTCTTGGAAAGGGACCCGGCAGAGTTCGACTGGCACACTGTCTGTGGTTAGCATACCGTTGAGGCCATGAAGAGATTGGTCAGAAAGGACTCCCCGGCAGTTAAAGTTTATGGCCTCAACGCGTACTCTAAGGTGCGGGTCATCTATTTCGGAGATGATCAAACACGAGGGTATTTCAATGTCTCCTGCTTCGACAACACACGCGAAAATCGCTCCATGATGTTGTCATTCGAGGACGCCGTCCGTGACATCAGGCAATGGTGGAGAGACAACAATAGAATCGAGGCCCCCAAAGCCAAGGTCAGCGAGAAGGATGACGTGGTCGTTGCACATCAGAAGACGTGGCAAAACTTCTTGAGGGCCTGCATGGGGAAGGCATGCGACAAGGCGTTTGTAAAGCAAGCTCTCGAGAATGAGTACAGTAAGGACTGGAGTAATAAACTCCGGGGCTACATGAACCTCGCCACATCCAGTGTCACAGTGTGGCCGCTGGTCGAGAGGTTTTTCAAGATGTTCAACGAAGGAAAGCTGCCAGTTAGCGATGGCAAAATCCCGCTTGACATGCCCGGGAGGATGGAAGGCCGCCTGCCAGGCCCGTACACCGACGAGACCAAGGGAAAAAGAACATTGTACCACTGCATATATGCAACATATGGTCCCAAAGGCTCCACCGTGTCGTGGAAGGATCTCTGTCCTTCCTACTTCAAAAATTTTCGGGATTTGACATGTCGTGAGAGGGAAGTTGCGTTGCTCCTGCTCATGAAGGGGAAGGTGGTCGCAACGAACGTCAAGGTCTTGCCTCCAAGAGTGAACACAGAGTGTCTCCTCGACATCGTGCGAAAGGAGCGGTACATGGTGTGTATGTTCAATTATATTCTGTTCTGCGCGGAGGGAAGGGTGGACGACGAATGGAACGACGCGTTCTTCATGTCGTACAAGGACCTCGAAGACAGGTATGGCCAAACGGTCTGTGCGCTGCTGAATGGGAGAAGGAACGGGACAAGTTACATGTCAATAAGGTGAAGATGGTCCCTCGACGACTTGGAGGAGTGGAGGAGGAAAGGCAAGGTGCGGGCTTGGGGCCTACGGCGGCAATGTATAAGGAGGCTCTGTTTCACCTTAAGGTCTTCATATACACTGCAATCGATAAGCTCGATTTGCATCGCGCCGAGGTGAAACGGATCGCCTCCAGCGCGCGTCATATTGTGTGGGACAAGCCTGGCAAACAAACAACGTTGCTACCTGTGTGCATGCCATCGAAGGAAGTGTTGGCAGCGCAAGACGACATCATCGTTGCAGCCCAAAAAATGACATGCAGGGCCGCCATCGTTGACATCCCATCCTTGAACTTCAGCACGGCGTGGACCTCTCACGAATTTGATGCCTTGCACACACTGATGACCAAGTGTTGTGGCCAGAATTGGATTTTTTTTCTTCTTTGCGCCGCAGAAGGTGCAAAGCAATGTTCTGCGTCACTTGTTCCGCTGGGAGGACGTCGAAGTCATCCCCGGGACCTGGAAACGAGTGGACAGGCCGCCGAACGACATAACACGATACGGCAATATGGCTACGACGAGTCGAGATATGATGGCCATTGTCCTGCACGCCGAGGGAGGGGATCTAAAAAAAGTAACTGTCAAACCCCGACTCCACAACGACCTCACAACCGTACACGTTGTGGAGGAGAAGTTTGAAAAGTGTCAAGGAAAACACGGTGGGATAGAGGGCGATGATAGTGCGGTGTATTCCATCTGCGAGCGAGAGCCTGGAAAATTGCGTTCGTTGTGCGGGTCATTTGTCGGAGATGTGGAAGGTGTGCTTTTGTTGGGTAGAGCGCACGCCGGTCTTGTGTGGGAGTTATTACAGGCAGGTAATAATGTCATTGCCTGCGACGAGTCGGCCAAGGACATTGCATTTCTGACAAAGTTCGTCGATATACTTGTGAAGGATGAGAGATTCGCCTGTCATGTCGAGAAGCCACGTTGCAAACATCGTAGCAACAGAGACATGTTCCACAAGTTGGGGCGCAAGAGATTGAAGGTGTGGGAATACCTGTTCCGCGATGCGCCGCAAGGACGGCTTAACAGGAATTACATCTACAGGAAAGCAAAGGTGATAGAGACCCTGAAAAATTATCACGGTGCTCTTACTGGCGCCTTTGAGACTTTTGTTGCTCGATGCGAGATCCTGAAGTTTGATCTTTATAAAGACCACCTGACGTCCAAGTACTACGCTGACCTCGCGAATTCGGGTGACGGCTTTAACCTCATCGACAGCGAGGAAGACTCTTCGGAGTCCGACCTCGAATTGGGCGAGGACAAGGGTGGTGAAGGTCCGGGCGGTGGCATGGTGCGGTCACACGATGAAGGGACCGTTCGCTCGTATGAAAGACCCGTACCGGTGGACGCCCACAGTGTTGGCTCGATGGTGGCCCCCATGGAGGGCACCGATTTGCCAAACATGGGAATATGTGGTCCCGATGATGAAGATGACATTGATATGCCGGGCGAGGCGTCAAAGCTCGCACCAGGCGATTCAATTCCTCCCGGCTATTGTGCTGATCCGACCACAATTTATTTCTTGGGGGGCAAACACGCCCGCACTGGTGAGGACAAGTGGGGCCATGACATCGTGTGGCATTAGGGCATTTTTTAGCCCTGCATCCAAGATGGGGAGTGGAAGATGGCGGTCAAATACACACACGGATGGCAGACGTTTCGCCGGATGTCAAAGGACACTTGGCTGAAAACGACGGAACTCGCGATTATGTACCGCGTGCAAAAGGAGAATCCGGGGCAGAGTGAGGGCGCTGTCAAAGACAAGGCCAAAGAATTGTTTTCTGTATTGCGAGACAATCAGCAGTTGGAGTACAGTTGGAAATTTTACGCCCTGCGAACAAGTCTCACATGTGGGTCAATCGACTGGAAGGTCAATCAAACTATCGGAACCATGGAGGAGAGCAGCTCTCAGGATGTCGTGCCTTTGTCGGCATCGCCCCCCGTACCCACGCAGGCAGGGCAGAGGGAGGATGACGGGACTACTGTGGTGAAGACTCAAGAGGTTCACATGACGTCTATGCCGCAAATCTCCGTCGCCGTGACAGAACCGTCCAAACGCATGGATGTGTCAAACGCATTGTCCTCAGATGCAGGTGCCACGTACGGGAGTTTATTACTAACATGCGCCGCATTAGAAGGCACATCCAAAATGCAGTCAGAGTCAGGTGTTGGCCTGAGCGTGCCGGACAGTCAGTTGCAACCGGAGTTATGCACAGGCAAAGGTGATGCACAATCACCGCTGACACCACAGGGAGGGGTCGTTGCGGATGGTAGGAAGGGAGGGGATATGGAGGGAATCCTTCATCCTCGCAATCTTGAGACCTTAACCGATGATTTTGATTATGGGGGTGAGGGTGGAAACGACGTGGTCAATACGAGGGGAGTGTGAAATGATCGGTGAGGCGGGAGGGGGGCAATGGAGAGGGAGAAACCAACGATATGATTATAATGTTATTCTTTTCTTTGTTGATTGAAATCGCACAATTGACTCGTTTGTTTTTAGTTTCAAATGGAACTAGTATTAGTCTTCGTAGGCACTATGACCACCTGATTTTCTTTTATGTATATATATATTTTTTCCTCAATATTACCTTCGACCTAAGATGTTTATGATACTTGCCCTTTTCGACGTAGGTGTGTGTATGCGGATGTATTCGGACTTGGATCTCTCTCTCTCTCTCTCTCTCTCTCTCTCTCTCTCTCTCTCTCTCTCTCTCTCTCTCTCTCTCTCTCGTTCCGACTTGGATGTGTGTAAAAGCCAAACATGCGTAAATGCAAGTAAAAGATTAGAGAAACATTGAAAACATGCGTTGCATGCATTAGCTCCCACAAAGCATTTGGCCATGCACTCACCATCCTTTCCCCATCCGCCCGCGTGAATGTCGTCTTCCTCATGTTTGTGGTGTGCAGTGCAAATGACAACAACTGATACAAGATTGTGCAAAAGAGGATGGACAATGCATCTCACAACTTCGTCTTTATCAAAAGGGGAGACGACGACCTTGACGCGTATCATCCACGGATACGGGAATAGGTATTCCACAGCCACCACACACGACGTATACATGAACGAGGTGTTGCAACTCACTCGCATCAATTTTCTTTTACTCGCTGTAGAATGTCAGTGGTTAAACGACAATGTCATCAACTTTTACCTCAATCTCATAGCATTGGACAACTGCTGTAGAATACAACACGTAGAATACGATGCGGAGAATGAGACAGTTATTAGACAAGGAAAGGGTCGCATTCCAAAAGTATCGGGGTATAGCTCATTTTTGTTCGTCAAACTTTTCGACAATGAAATGAGATATAGAGGTCGAGAGGTAGAACGGTGGTGTCAGGACGTTATCATAAGTGACATGGACTTGATTATTGCTCCTTTCCATATCGAACACAAGAACCACTGGACCCTTGTCGTGACTGACTTCAGGAGGAGGAAATTCGAATTTTACGACTCCCTCGACCCCGACATGGAGTTGGCGAGAAAGGTGACCGACGGGTCTGCAAAGTTTATATTCGAAAGATCGAAATCGCAAGGCAAAGAGGTGGACACGAAACCATTCAATCACATATGGAATGTAGAGGGCATTCCGAAGCAACACGACACGAACGAGTGCGGGATCTTTGTGCTCACGTACGCATCACTGTTGGCACGGGGCCAACTTCCACCTTTTTTTTTCACCGCTAATGATATACCCGCAATACGTCATCGAATGGTTTTGGACACAGTGGCTCGTGAGTAGTGTGTATATGATAATCCATAATATGATTTGGAGGGGGGGCGGATGCCACAAGATGGTTTGTGACAAAAACAATGTATATAAGGTGTCAAATATTACTCGATACATTGTGCCACTTGACCCTTGCAATTTACCACATATCCCTTACACCTCACCCCTTACACCTTACCCCGTTCACCTCACACCTTGCCCCTTACACCTTACCCCATACACCTTACCCCTTACCCCTCACCCCTTACACCTTACACCTTACACCTTACACCTTACACCTTACACCAAACATCTCTTTGTAATGGTTTTTGCACCTAAATCAACTCAAAAATGACAATTTCAATTTCGTTCAAAAAATATAAAATGTCCGTTTTGACGAAATCGTTGTTACTCGTCCTTGGTTCAGAGCTACAGGGGCCGCGGCTGGTGGGGGTTGATTACGTTTCGGCTGCGGACAGTCCCGGGCAAAATGTCCGAGCTGTTTGCAGTTAAAACACTCAAACTTTCCTGCTGGATTGGCTGGGTGAGGGAACTATGGTGCATACCCAGGTGCAGGCGGGGCAGGCAAGAGTGGAAATGACGCGGGGGCAGGTCGAGCAGGGGCCGGGTTGGGCTTAATTAGCCTGCTTATTATCTGTTCCATCCGCTCCATGTGACTGCCTGCATTTGAACCAGGTTGCTCATCCATTCAGATTGCTTGGTGGTGGCCGTATGGATCATTTGGGCAAGATGTAAGTTTGTTACGGCCAGAGAGGGAGAAGCGTTCGGGATTCCGCTTTTAACTGTCGCTACCTATGGATTGGTCGGTGGCAAAGACGAAGGAGCTGATGGGATATCAAAGGCGGTCCCGTCGGGGTGGTCATGGGGATAGAACCGTTATACTGCCCGCAACCACGATCGTCTTTTAGCTGCTACATCCTGTATCGTATCCGTGATGTCTTCGTCTCCCTGACTGATATATTTCTTTGTATCGGCCAGGTGTAACTCGAGGGCTTTAGCGATGATAGCAGACAGCTAGTGAGTTTTCGGGGGAACCTTTTTCCGTAACTTCCCTTTCCGTAGATGATCGATGAACAAATCTCGAGCGGATTTCTCATCTCGCCCAGATTTATCCAACGTGGTTTGAAATCGATCCACGAAATCAGGCAGCAATTCCTGTGGTCCTTGCTGCCGATTTTTTAGCACGTACCAGGCGGCATCTTCACTGGCCGTATCGAATCGGGCCAAGAACGCTTGTTTGAAAGTATTCCAATCTACCCACATGTGCTTCCTGAACCAGTCATGCGACGTATTGCGAAGTAGCAAGGTAAGAACGCGGGGAAGATCACCCGCGCTGTATCCTTGAGCTTCGACGGCTTCCAACCAAGCTTCGGGGTGGGTATGGTTAGGGAAGAAGGGGAAGGGGGCAGGAATGTTAACAATCACCCTATTACCTTCTGCCATTGGCATAGCGGGTACAACCGCACCAGATCGAGACCTGGTCACTGGGCGGTCTCTTCGAGCTGGTTGACGGCTTCTTCTACCTCTCGCCAGTTCGACTTACTATCATCAAAACCGACACGTGTCGGCTCCGATACCAACCTCACGCCCTGTGCTGTCTTTCGTTCGAAGTGCTAGAGGTGCGGAAAAGGGGTCCATAAAAACAGGAAGATGGGGTGTGTCAAGGATTTTTGAAAATTGAGTGTGGGGACACAGACGGAACAGAAATCCCCCGTGTTGGTCCGATGAAGTAAGTCGACCGTTTTTCGCGCGTCGCAAAATGCGCGCGGGAGTTCGGCGCGAAAAGAGAGAGAAATACAAATTCAATCTAAAAAGTATTGACGGACTTCCCACCGTGCTACGGCCCTTCGTTTAGAGCGAAAAAGGCTTCGGCACGCTTTGCATGTCTCGTCTTCGTATTAAGTCTCGGCGTCGTTCACCAGTCAGTTCTGAGTCCGACGTGGAGGGCCTCGGTCATGTGGCTTTTTCTCTGTGTTCGTCTTCACTCCGTACGCAGTAGTGGACACCCTTGGATTTGTAGCGCTCAAAGCGCTGGCACTCGGTGCATAGAGTGCGAGGCCAGTGGAGTTCTACTGTCGTCCACGGGATGACGATCAACTTGTTAAATGGCAACAATATCGAGTAAGGTGGAAAGTGTGTATCGATAATGACAAACCTAGCCTCTACGAACCCTGAACAACGATTTTCCGGAGGGAAGTAATACCGTCCGTCGATCCATGCGACAGCTTCTCGTACGTCCCACTCGCATACACGTGTCCTTTCCTCGTCGTAAGGAAAAGGTCGCACCGATACGGGAGATACGGGAGGCTGACGCCCGATCGAAGGGCGTTTGTCAGTCCACATGTCAATCATCAAGGAAAAATACTCACACGATCACTAATCAATTCTTTTAGACACAAGAGAGAGAGAAAACACTCATTAGTTTGATTATGCATGTAACTGAGGGACCGACCCAAGACTCAGGTTTAGTAAGCCACCGCGGCGTTGATCCAAGGCGCCTTGTTTCTCAAGGCTGCCCGGTATATCGGTTGCAGATGTCGTGCAACATAAGGCAGATGACATGCGCAGTGCATTCAGAACTACAGATCTAAACACTCTTGCATTCTCGAACAAAATCCCGCCGAGCGCTCTCTCTAATCAACACAAAAAGGCAAGTATCTCCATACATACATTCACTGTGGAAGGTGCGAAAATGACAGGGGTGCGCAGGTCGGAAATCAACAGAAGGAATTGTACACACGCATCCACCATTCACAAGACAAGATCAATTCCTCAAAACCCGGGGATTATCCAGGAAACTAATGGAAGAGTTCCGGAAGAAGTTCCTTAACACAGGAGAGCACATAATTTCATTTCATTCATGAGAGGGACAAGCATCAAGACACATCGTCATTAAAAGATAGACGAGAGAAAGAGAGACGAGGGAGGAATGTCGAGATGGGAGATGACAAGATCCGAAAAGAGGAAGTTCGACGTTGCTGCCGTACACTCACGCCGGAGATAAAGATTCGAACATAGTATTCGTGAAAACCAAACAAACGTAGAAAACCAAACAATCTTTATAAACCGAACAAGACCAAATTTTTTCACTCATTTTCACTCCGCTGGTGCTACGTTTACACGTTGTATGTCGCACCTAGTGATGGAAAACATACCAAATCAAGGCTCCTATTAGGAAAAGGTGATTAGTGCGACGAAAGTTTGTCCACGGAGCCTCATTTTTATCACATATAAAAGCAGGTTAACAAGTGATCCCAAAAGCCGCTCGTAGTCGAGAAATGAATTCTTTGCTCTGCTGAAACCGCGCAAATATGACAATTCATTCCACAACACTAGATACCACTTACAAACTTAGAGAAAAGTTAAGAAAACCGAGGCAGGATAATGGTCACTCAAAAATCTATTTGGTTGTACGAAAGCAGGACATCTTGGAATATGCACCTTTGGAGTCCTTTCATTAAAGAAGCAGAAAACAGATGCAGTTCAGGCATCCCGAATTCCGTTTGTAGTTCTATAAAGCAAGCGACAAAGACACACTAGAAAAAAAGAAAACAAAGAAGCACTCCGAAAATGTGCGTCCTTGTACATCTTGACATTTGCGTATTTATAGTCCTATAAATTGGAAAGCAAAAAACCATGTCAGCTTCGGAATTCTCCATTCCGTTTATAGTTCTATAAACCGTGACGCACAAACATGCGAGAAAAAAAAAACAAAGCAGCACTCCGAAAATGTGCGCCCTTGTATCGAAGCCAGACATCTTGACATTTGCGTATTTATAGTCCTATAAATTGAAAAGCAAAAAACCATGCCAGCTTCGGAATTCTCCATTCTGTTTATAGTTCTATAAACCGTGACGCACAAACATGCGAGAAAAAACAACAACAAAGAAGCACTCCGAAAATGCGCGCCTTTATACCAAAGCCAGACATCTTGACATTTGCGTATTTATAGTCCTATGAATTGGAACGCAAAAAACCATCTCTGCTTCGGAATTCTTCATTCCGTTTATAGTTCTATAAACTGTGACGCACAAAGATGAGAGAAAAAGGCGAATGGTTACACCATTTCTAACCCGCAAGAACGAGCCAAGAAGTACTAGAAATTGCTACTTTGAAACCGAGGTCTTAGAAACGCCTAAGGGACGAATCTTTGGAAAATGACCTGAATCACTTTGAAATAAATCTCCACAATTGCTGCTTCTTTAAAAAGAGTGTCTCGCCGATATTTCTGTGCTGAGCGGAGGGCATACGCGCGAAGCTCGTGAACGGCTGCGAAAACCGGATTCGTGAAAACCTAACAAAACCACAAAACCTAACATTTTTTATAGAATGAAAATGTAAAAGTCAAACTGTTTTTTTTTATACATAAAAGAGCGCGTTTTTAATTATTTCCCAAAAAAGAAAGCAAAAAACAGGCAAAAAGTCTAGCGATTCTCAAAATGTGCAAGAAAATCCTTTCCAGCAAAGAGCATGTTATAGGACTATAAGTCGTTCTCAGTAGATTGACAAAAAGCATAGCTCAAACAAGACAATCTTTAACGACTACGAGGCGAACCCGAAAGATGTTAAAAAAAACAGTTTCAGTGAATACTCATTTATAGAACTATAAGTCGTTTTCAGCATTTTGGTAAAAACCAGATTCTGCGAAATCGAGTTTATAGAACTATAAATTAATATAACTCCATTTTTAAGTTAACTGTAAAACCCTTGTCAAAAAATATATGTTACGTAAAAGAAGAATTAAAACATTTTTTGCCTGGGAGACATCTTCAATTTCCTAGCGAACAATGATTTAAGATTAAAAAATAAAAAAATATTTAAAAACACCAGATTCTGCGAAATCGAGTTTATAGAACTATAAATTAATATAACTTCATTTTTAAGTTAACTGTAAAACCCTTGTCAAAAAATATATGTTGTGTGAAAGAAGAATTAAAACTACTTTTGCTTGGGGGACATCTTCAAAATCCTAGCCAACGATGATTTAAAATTAAAAAAGTAAAATTCGTCCATGTAAGAGAGAAACATATACAAGCGAATGTATTCGTGAATAGGAGAGCATGTGTGCATGTTTGGGAAACCCCCAAATAGATTCGTCGTGCTATATACCTTACAGAACTATAAATATGATTTTTTTTGTTAAACAAAATATTGTAACTTTTCAGTTCCTGAACTAACGGTGCTTTGCAAGGTATTGATTTTTTGAAAAAAAACTTACTTCTCTCCTCATCACTTCTAGTGGTTCTGAAAAAGTAGTTTTCTATTCCTTTTTTTAGGTTAATTTACTTCACATAAAATTTTGTTCATGTAGGAGGCCTGAAAAAAGTATTATTAGAATCTTTAAAAAATTTTGTGCAAACCTAACAATTTATTTTGTTAGGTTTTCATGAATTCTATGTTTTCGCAACAGCAAAGGCGCACTCGCCGTGAATTCCAATATGGCCCCGGGCCAACCACTCACTCAACTCCAATCATCAATCCTCATACCCGCACCGACGATCCCGGTCGCCGCGTGCTAACTCCCACCACTGCGATCGTCACCCCACCGATGTAAACTCGACACGGTTTACCCAAACCCCACTGTCCGTCATGGCGATCAAGCGCGCAACCGGCCAGCCTATCATCAGCCCGATAGGACTTTCCGACTCGCATCAAACACTCTGCCTAGCCACTGCTTCCCGGAAGCTAGTTTGGGAGTCAAGAACGTAAGAGAGATTTGCGGGCGCGTTTGCGGAACTTATAGTGGCGAGAAGGGGGGCAAGGGAGAGAGAAGGCAGGGGGAAAATCGAGGTGTAAGAAAAGAAGCAGGAAGAGAAGACTTCGCGAGGAGCGCGCTACGAAAGCCATGTTGATCCTTCAGGACTCTGAGCTTCGCCAATCAGATTCGTCGTGCAATAGGCAGATCCTATCGTACCACGCGTCTGATCGGTGGGCAAGAGTAATCGAAGGATCGACCGTGCTTCGGAGTCACGTTCGGCAGGCGAAAGAAAAAAGGGTGCAAGAAGTAGCACAAGACGGGTCCAAGATTCAGATGATCAAGAAAGGGAAATGGGCGTGCAACCGATCAAAGCGGGAGAGAGAGAAAAAAAAAACAGTTGCGAGAAGGGAGGATGAGAAGGGGAAAGGAGGAAAAAGCGTGAGAGAGAACGATGCGGGAAACAGAGCGGGGGGGGGAGGAGAGAGAAGAAACCTTCGCATGTGTGGCGCCGTCAACAAAAAGAAAATAAAAAAAGCATTGAAACAGTTACAGCTTGCCTATGTCCTAAACCAATTCAAAATTGAAATCACCATATCCGCGCGCGAAAAGGGCGACGAGGGAAAAGAAAGTCCTACGCCTATTCGTATCCTCACAAAATTCCGATAGTTTTCCCCAACGCGACCGAGAACATTCACACACAAAAAGGACACGTCGAAGTTCCGCTGATCCCGGAATTCCCAACTGTCGGGCCCAATTCCCAGTGTGCTCGCTAAGGTGCGCGTAAATTCCTATGCATTTGCCGAATTGCAAAAGAAAAAGCAGAACCGAAGAATCACAAAAGCTTCCTGAGGATGGGGGCCAAAAACGAGGCGCCCGAAGTCAAGAAGACAACCGGGGTGCTTGCAGGGTCGGTATGATACAAATGGGTACGAAAGATAACACGGGTTCAGGAAGTAGTTCGTCACAGGATAACGGCCTGACAACTCTTCAAAATGAAAATCGAAAGTCCGTCAAGAGTTCGGCCGAGGACGCTTGGAAACGCACGAGTTCCGGGCAGGCTGGGGTTTCAAATCTTTCAAGAGCTGCTCTTGAAAGGGTTTCAAGAACCACTCTGACAGCTCTTGACTACCCCAAGTGTCGAGAGGTTGTGTGGCCATGCAGCAACTCTTGAAAAAGAGTTTTCAAGAGTGGTGTGGCGAGGCCCTATACTATGAATCTTTCCGGTCCGACACTAACTGTCAACCGCCACATTGGCTGTGGAAACTCAAAGAGTTTCCACAGGTGTCAGAAAAAATTTGAAAGAAGGTGGTCTACAGTTTATCCCCCTTGGCCACACAGGCTGTAGAGGTGCAAGGCTTTTGGTCATGGCCAGGCGGACGGGTTTCATGAAAGTTGACGGAACAGCCCCTGACAACACAAATTCGAGCGCAATTTTCGAAAGCTCGGCGGGGCACTGTCGAATTTACGTCACCTGTAGGCGGGAGGAAACGACTGCTGGAGGGAGGCTGTCGAAAGGACCATTCTGACACCAGTAGAACGGTTTCTTCGAAAGTCTGTGTGGAGATGCAAAATTGTCTCAGGGCATATTCACACGGCGAACCAAAAGCCACAAAATATGCAGATTTAAGAAGGGGCAATTTAAGGTGTTGGGTGTGGTTCACGTCACACTGCTATACCTTTTCAGATGGGACAAGGTCGCAGGCGTCTCGAGAAATGGGGATTTGGTACTTGGCTTGTCACACGGCGCCATCCACCAATTATGCAAGAACTTTTTGTGAACAAATTTTTGCCAATTTTTGAAGAAAATGCAAAAAAAAAAAGGGAATTTGCGGCAAAATCCCTTGCCCCGCAGCTTCCCAGGCTGCTGACAAATGGGCACTGGAATAGTACATTTGCGAATTTGGTAGATCCGTGTGATGGGCCTTTTCCCCTTTTTTTTGGGATTTTGGGATTATAGGTCCCTGTGTGAATATGCCCTCAAACCTGTTTTTGGACAGCCTGTATGGCGAGCCTCTAAGGGCCTCGCCACACCAGTGTAGAGAACCCTTCTTTATTTTTTTATTTTTTTTTTTTTTTTTGACTTCAATTCATAATCCAAAAAAAAAAGATCTTTGAGGCGGGGACCTCACAATTCCACCCGGAGTTATCCCGGCAGCATCAGCCCGTTTACCTTATACGAACCCTCGTTAGCTCTTCAACAACTTAAGCTAATTTTACACACAAATCGACTTTTCCTTCTCTCTGAATCCAATCTTTTCTCTCTGAATGATGACAAACTCCCATGTCCCACTAAGCTAATCCTCTATCTAGCCATACCTACTCTACCTTATACGCGGACCTATCATGGTCTGGTACTCGGCCCCAACGGCCGAGAGGAACTTCGTTCCTGCAAAGTAACCCGGCATTCTCCTACCCACCCACACCTATAAGGTCCACCGCGGCCACCTACTGGAACCGAGTGCCCAGGTTCTAAAGAAACTCGTACTCCTAGAACCTTTCTTTTTCACCAACCATCAGACAGTTTTTGCAAACGGTTTTTGGCCAAACCCCCCCATTTTTAGTGTTCATTAAGCCAAGACGAACTATTTTCCTTTAACCCGTGCTATCTTTCGTACCCCTTCTTTTGCTTATATCATACCAACCCCAGAAAAACCCCGTTTCGTTTTCTTGTCTTCGAATGCCGCATTTCTTTTTGGCCCTCATCTTCTGGAAACTTTTTCGATTTTCGGGTTCTACTTTTCCTTTTTTTTTGCAAGTCGGAAAATTCATAGGAAATTACGTGTGCCTTAGCGAGCGCACTGGGAATTGGGCTCGGCAGTTGGGAATTCCGGGATAAGCGGAACTTCGACGTGTCCTTTTCGTGTGTGTGAATATTTTTGGTCGCATCGGGGAAAACTCTCGGAATTTTGTGGGAATACAAATAGGCGTAGGATTTTTTTTTCCCGCGTCGCTTTTTCGCGCGTGGATATGGTGATTTCAATTTTGAATTAGGATAGAAGCAAGATGTAACTGTTTCGGTGCCTTTTTCTCTCTTTTTTTACGGCGCCGCGCACGCAAAGCTTTCTCCTCTCTGTCCCCCGCATCGCTCCCTCCCTCGCTCCCTTCCCCTTCTCCCTCCTCTTTCTCTCTCCCCATAACTGTTTTCTTT